>JAQFVV010013005.1:47500-331457 GCA_028023455.1 Epiperipatus broadwayi | reverse complement strand
ATTAAAATAAATGAGCGTAATTCAATAAAAAGAGAATTCGGAGCTTCTCCAATCGTCTCACTAGGACGGGTAGCAAACCCTATATTTTTACTTAATATAGCCTGACGTTTGGTTAGTTATACATCTGAAGCACAGCTGCTATGCAGTTCAGACAGAGATAGAATTAAAACAATTATCACTAATAAAAATAAATTTAAAAGGAAAATTTAGAATAACTAACATTTTTTTTCTCTATCCAAAACACATTCTCTGGAGCTGTAAGTACTTGACTATCTAAGACAATGATGATGATGATATTTTACATCATTGTTGATGCACATCACTAAAATAAAACATCTATTAATTGCCAATATACCTCAATATTTAAGCATATACAATTAGAAGTTTCAGTCCTTAAGCCATGCCACGCTTGTAATGCTGACTGCGACTCGATTTGACTTTAATGAAGACACTTATAATAATAATGACACTAATCAGGTTCTCTGTTATATTTGTAAAAATGCTCAGTAGACAGTTGTTTAATATGACTGACATTCTGGTTCTATTATAAATACTGCCTTATTTAAATCTCCAGGTGTCTTCATCCACATATCAACTATTATAATATTTAACGAGATGATAACCATATTCAATAACAAATCCATAATTTGAATAATACAGCCATTTTATCCAGAATTTGAATGGAATGATGAAAAGACAAGTGTGCGCTTTGTGTCCTTCCATCATCGATATGACAAACACAATAATTTGAATCCAAGATTTATTACTTAGACACTTCACTAAAATGTGTATGGAACAATGTGCAACCAAAACCTACTAGTTTAAATAAAGCATTTTACACACATAAAATAAAACATCTGGTCTGAAGTTTCCAATTCCACAAATAATTCTTATTAAATTAAAATATATCAAACATTCTGATCATTAATGTCTGTCTATCTGGTGTATTGAATTTGGTGACTACAATGATTTTGACTCAAAGAAAGTATTAAAGTATTGGTGCCGTCATAATTTTTATTTAGCACACAAGAAAATGACTCAAGACAATCATTTGTAACAAGACTATAATTTATTATTAAATTTTAACAAGATTATGATTTATTATTACAATTTAACAAACTATCTCGTGATTACCATAATAAACAAACATATACAATTTATCTGATCCCATATGGATAAAACAAAATATAACTAACATTAATTCGTCTATACTTTTAGACCTGGATTCGAACTACTTCTTCATCTTCATAGATTTAAGGTAAATTGAATATAAATAAAAATAAATATTATTGATACATCAACTCATCCGTTTAGTGTATCTTATATGAACGGTTACTTAACTTTATTAACTAACTATTTGTTTTAAAATAAATAATCTGATTCTAGTAAGTAATGCGTACAAACGATTTTTATTATCATATCTTTAACTAAATGATAGTTTTTATTTAGATAACTTATTATAATTTATGGGTTATTTACTCAGGACGTTACACTTATTATTTTACTGTTTACCTTAATAATGAATTGAAGTTGTTATATTACTACTGTATTCCCTGGTATAAGTTATATTGTGAGTGCTATCATTAATCATTATTAAATCATGAATTAAACCTAGTATTTGAACTTCCATTATAAAATAAAAATTTCTAAATCACTTATAATTAAACTCACTTTCCATTGACTTACTTGTGGATTACCAAAGCATTATTCCACCCCACAATCCACATTGATCATATATACTAAAGTGCCACTATTTATACTAAATGGATCGTAAGGAAATTAACTCTCTTCAACATAATAATAATGCTTATCTTGCTTACACAACTTTCTAAATGAAACATTAATATTCAACACCTTCCGTGGTGGAATTATCTCTATTTTCTCATGAAGAATATGGAATAACACTAAGGTCTGTAGAGTTAACTACTATATTAAATAGTTTGGTGGGTCTCTGCCTTTACATAATGGGGGCATAAGTAGGAACACACACCAAGCATAATCCTCTCCTGTGATTTTAAATTAACAACACGCAACACGATATAAATTACTGATCGTCCTAACTTCTGAGAAGCGATCACTTGGGTTATAAACATACCCGAATACCAGATTTGGTCTATTCCCTCATAGAAATAAAGTTTTGGGGACTATTTCATCCCACAAAAATAAAGACATTACAACATTATCACGGAATTCAAGTATACACCAATGCTATATTAGCAAGACAGCAAATACACTAATTACACTAAATTTATGTTCCAGGGTATACTTAGATCAACGCCTGAAATCAATGGATACCACAGAATAAACCATAATAATTTTCACCTTTGCCAAAGAAACATTCAACAAGTAATTAGTAGTCTAGTATCTTGAACTTAATTAAGGAATGCTATCAAAGAATAATTGTAACAAGTTCTTCAATTAACATAGCATAAATTTGTTTCAAATCTTAAATAAGTAATATCCTTTATAGCACTTCTTAATTACTTGGATAATTTTAGTTCAGATATTTTACTCATTAAGCATTCAAATTTTTTCTTCTTTTACGAGATTCAACATATAAATTTATACCCATAATTGCATACTATAAGTAAACATATTTTCCAGAAAAAAAAAATTTTCCATAAGTCAAATATAAATTTAACCTAGAAATAATTACAGGAAAAACATATACTCCTTTATGATTACAAGGTCAGTTTAAATATTACTTGGACTATACAGGCTCTTAACTCCGTAGATATAAAAAATACACATAATTTTACAAATTAGTAAAAAAAATCTATTGATTAATAAGTGCTGATATCTTACTAGAAAAATGTTTACTGGGCAATTGCATCTAGATGAAGAACTTGATCCATTCAATTCATAATACAATTAAAATAAGAAACAACATCATTATTTCATTTCTATGTGCTGCTCTCCATTCTGTGCAACTGACAATTAGGCAAAGAAACATAGCAGCTGCTGGGATGTTAACTCTTTCTGAATTAAACTGCTAATTTTGGGATCCAAAAAACAATACATATTTAACATGACAATATTGACACAGACTTAGCAACATATACAATTCTTTTCTTTTTTACTATTGCTATATGTATCATTTTTAGCTATTACTAAGAATAAAATAATGCGAATTTTCCTAAAATACTATTATTATAGACTGTGTGCTTGACTTTACGGATATGAAGTTTTAACGACTAATGATGTATAATATAAATATATTATATTATGGTTATAATTAAGTCACTAATGTTTCTGTAGTTTTTATTCCTACCTGAATTGCACTTGTCTCTTTTAATAAGAATTCTCCAAATGCACACATACAAATTTTCCTGATATTTATTGAGAAAATTTAGACAGTACTTTCTTTTTAAAAATATACAGGTGCATAAGCAAATATCCTTTTGATCACTAATACTATTTCTTTTGATAATTTTCAGTAATAAAACATATTTTAATAATATTTTTATATATTATTTTCAAACTAGACACTTTTTCTTAGAAAGAGCGTGGAAATGTTTTTCGGTTAATCTCCTTTTGGCTTTTATAATATTTCTTTAACACAATTTTTTCTTTGAATTATGAAAGATTACAGAAATAAGGTAAAGTTAACAAATAATTGTTTATTTCCTGGAAATTACTTATATTACTTATTTTAAACATAATGACATTTTCCACAGATTGCTGTATTATTACAGTCATTTTGAACCCTCATGGGATAGTATATTTTTGTGTATGAAAAAGCTTTAAAATAGGTAGATATACATGAAAACAGAATATCTTATCAAATAGGATTAGCCACGATGATATTATTAAAAATTTACTTGATTTATATTTATTTCAATAAAAAATAATAAAAATTTGTTAGCTCAATTTCAGTACTGCTTCCTCCTTGTAAAACTAATGTCAGACTAAACTTTCTTTCAAATTTTGGCTTACCTTCTTTTAGCTTACCTCTTACAGAAAAATAATCATTTAATTATAATGATAAACAAAAGAAAGGAAAAAAACTTATTACAGTCATATATATTTTTCCATATAGATTTAAATGAATTACAAAGTAATTTTATAAATAATGAAAAATAATAAATAATACTCAATTAATAATTAGTGATGTATATTTCTTTAAAATATGATTTTCACAAAATAAATTATCAGTTATTGTGCTTTATGACAAGACATTCATCTACTTCTTCTCTATCTGTCCAAATCAATTACTGTTTATGATAGGTGCTTTTATACTATATTAAATTGTTTATTGTTAATATTTTAATTAAATTATTCATGTTTTTAAAATGACATCAAACACATAAATTTTAGTTATTTGCTTAAAACACGTTAAAGTGAGTAAATAGGTATATTTTATTAATCACTAATATTATTTTACTTTTTATTTCCTAGAAAAGGATTGCATTGTTTTCAGACAATATATATATATCATCATCATCATCAACCATTATCAATCCACTGCAGGATGAAGGTCTCTCCAAGTTTAATCCATCTTCTCCGATCTTTAGCTTCTCTTCTCCACAACACCCCTGCACATTTTCTTATTTCATCCATCCATCTCACATGTGGTCTCTTTCTGGGTCTTTTACAATCTCTTGGAATCCAGTTTAAAATTTCAATTGTCCATCTATTATCATCTCTTCTAGCAATATGTCCAGCCCAACTCCATTTCAATCTTTTAATTTTTTCAATAAGGTCAGTAACACCTGTTTGTTGTCTTACCCATACATTGCGTTTTCGATCTCTTCTTGTTTCTCCCAACATACATCTCTCCATACTCCTTTGAGTGGTCTGAAGTCTCTGTATTGCTCTTCTATTAAGTGTCCAAGTCTCAGATCCATAAGTAAGAACTGGTAAAACACATTTGTTAAAAACCATCCTTTTCAAACACATAGGCATATTTCCTTTTAGTATCAAGTTATTTCTACCAAAAGCACTCCAACCAAGTTTAATTCTATGATTAATTTCCTCCATTATGTTTCCATCTGTATTAATAATCTGACCAAGGTATTTGTAACTGTTAACTTCTTCTAATTCTTCATAATCAATCTTTATTTTCATATTTTGAGCAAATCGATTAAACATTACTTTAGTCTTTTTAACATTTATCTTTAGTCCTACTTTTCTACTTTCATCTGCTAACTCCTGCAACATTTCCTGCAGCTCTGAAGCATTATTTGCAAAAACAACTACATCATCTGCGAAATCTAAATGACTTAAATACTCTCCATTTACTTTCACTCCTTTAGTTTCCCATTTTAATCCACAAAATACTTCTTGCAGCACTGCTGTAAAGAGTTTTGGAGATATGGAGTCACCTTGTCTTACACCTTTCTCAATGTTGATTTTTCCAGTATCATTATGTAATCTAATTGTTGCTGTTGCATTTTTATAAATATTCTTTAAAATATGACAATATCCTGGATCTATACCTTGATGATCCAATGCTTTAATCACTGAAGAAATGTGTATAGAATCGAATGCCTTTTCATAATCTACAAATCCAAAACATAATGACAACTCATATTCGTTTGTCCTTTCTATGACTTCTCTCAATACCTGGATATGATCTATTGTACTAAAACCACTTTTAAATCCAGCTTGTTCTCTTGGTTGGTGGAAATCCAAAGTTCTCTGTAGACGAGTTGTAATTATCTTGGTAAAAATTTTATATAAAACTGATAAAAGGCTGATAGATCTGTAATTTCTAATATCTTCTTTATCACCTTTTTTAAATATTAATATTATTACTGCATTCTTCCAATCTTTCGGTACATCTTTATCATTTAGACATTTGGTATATAACTTTGCTAAAATTGTTTCTATTTCTTCACCTGCTTTTTTTAATATATCAATTATAATTCCATCATTTCCTGGAGCCTTTCCTTTCTTCATACACTTAATTGCATGTCTCACTTCTTCATTTAAAATTCTGGGCAATTCGGAAGATGTAATAGATATAGGAGGTACTTGTTCTTTATTACTATATAATTCTTGATAAAAATCTTCTACCAATTTCATGATGTCATCTCTCTTTTTAGTAATAATTCCATCTTTTTTTCTTATTGCAGATATAAATTTCCTACCAATACCAAAATGTTGTTTAACATTTTTGAGACTTTTATTTTCTTCTACAGCTTTCCTTGCTATTTCACAGTTATACTTTCTTATATCATTTTCAACTCTTTTCCGTACCATTTTACAAAATTCGAGATATTCAATTCTTTTTAATACATCATTTTTGTATATCTTCATATTCCTTCCTTTCTTCATAAATTCTCTAGTCTCAGTAGAAATTTTATTAGTCAATTGCTGCTTTTTTCTACCAGCTATGTTTGTTGCAGTTTTTAAAAGTGTATCAGTTATTTTCATATTAATTTCATTCAAATCTGAATCATGTTCAAAATCTCCTAACATTTGAAACCTATTTGTAAGTTCTAATTTAAATTCATTAGAATGTTTCTGAAGATTAGGAATATCAACTGTAAATATTGTTTTTCTTAATAATTTTTGTCTCTCTAGTTTTACATTAACACGTAACTTACACCTTACTAATCGATGATCACTTCCTGTGTTAAATTTATTAAGAACATTACAATCTTGAAATATGTATTTTCTGTTAGTCAAAATATAATCCAATTCTGCTGTACCTTCATTTGGATGCTTCCATGTCCATTTCCTTTTAACATTTTTCTCAAAAAATGAATTCATAATATAAAGTTTTTCTTTTTCTGCAAACTCCACAAGTCTATGTCCTCTCTCATTTCTATTACCATAACCAAAATTACCTACAGCAATTTCATCTTTCATTTGTCTACCAATTCTAGCATTAAAGTCTCCCATAACAATTTTAAAATGTTGTTTACTCTGATCAAAAGCCTTTTGTACATCCATATAAAAATCTTCTACTACTTCATCACTATGAGAACTTGTTGGGGCATAAACCTGAATTATCTGCATTTGGTATCTGCTATTAAGTTGTATAACTAATCTTGCCACTCTGTCCGATACACCATCAATCTCCACAATATTGTTCTTCCACTTTTTATTTATAATGAATCCTACTCCACTTGTATTTCCAATATGTGTGCCTTTATAATAGAGTATATGTCCACTTTTTAAATCAATTGTTTCTTCTCCTTTTCTTCTAACTTCACAAAGTCCAATAATGTCCCATTTAATATAAGACAGTTCTTCTTCTAATTCTTGCAATCTTCCTTCACTTGAAAGTGATCTGCAGTTGTAAGTACCTAAATAAAAAGTCATCATCAAATGGCAGCCTGGGTCCACAATCAGGGGATTCTTAGCACCCTCCGCCTTCGGCCACCAACTGCTGCCTTGGTTGGTGACTTTACAGCCTCCTGGGAATAAGGGCCATGCTTTATTTTTGTCTGTCATAATTGTATATATGTATTGAAAAAATATTTATCATTTACACAAACATTCATTCTGCCTTATCAGGCACTGAGAAGAAAGACCATGGTGTTTCTTGATCTTAAACTCAGAGGTAAAAAGCCAATAAACTCACCATGCTGGCTAATGCGTGTTGGTGAGCAGCCCATCCATGTTCGTATACTATATGAATAATCACATAGTAATAACAGCTGCAATGACAAGAACGTATGGAGTGGACATTAAGAATTTGCCCTGCTCAGTTCCTTTAAGGCCTCCAAGAGGAATCAAAGGGTCTCTTTTCAGTTAATAGCAAACTCCTTTCTGCAGCCATATATATATATATATATATATATACATATATATATATATATATATATACAGGCAAATATATATTGTAACCTTCCAGGTTGGCACCAGAAAGAAATGTGGGAAGGTCACATTTGTGCTAACAATGGCTGAAAGTAAGTAGTTGAGAAAAATGAATTGTGATATAATCTAATTTTTAAAATTGAGTTTTTAGGAAAACTAAACTTAAATTGTGCTAGTTAAAATTGAGATTTTAACAAAATCAAAATTTTAAATGGGTATATTGATTGGTGGAGTTTTGGACTATATGTTTAGTGGTAGATGTTTGTGTATAGTAGAGGATTTACATGTCATAACAGGCAAATGCATAAATATATTATTAATTGGAATTTGCTTTAATATATTTTATTTATAAGTTACTGATTATATATTGTCTTAGAATCTTATGTTTTAAAATGATAAAGATTATTGTAATAGTAAATAACATTTCTAAAATTAATAATTAGTATGTAATATTTTTTTTGTTACTATGTTTATTATATTTAAACATTTTATTGTTAAAATTTTTTATAAATAATATTTCTGGCAAGCTTCCAAAGTTGATTGTCATAGAAACACAGAAGGTGTGAATGGAGAAAAAGACATAGAGTGTAAAACTTCAAAGTAAAAAAAAAGGCACCGAGGAAGAAGTAAAAAAAAACTTAAAAGAATCAATAACTGTTTAAATGTATTACAAATATTAAAAAAACATCGCAAGGATTCTAATGAAATGTTTATGGAAAATTTCTATTATACTACTGGAGTAATAAAACCATGAAAAGATAGACCCAGAGGGAAATTCAGCCCCAAACTTCTATTAAGCTATGATTCAGGTTCGCTACTTTTCAAAAATACCTTGATGTCACATAAGATAAGTAATTATTATGATTTATTTTAAAATATTATTAAAGCTGATTAATATTAAAATGGCAAAATTGTATAAAATAACGTTAGCACAATTTTTTTCATTAGACGCTAGAATCAAACGCATAATATTAAATTCTAATCATTTTTATCAATCTTCTGCAAATTAAAATTTAAAATAAAAAAATTTATCTACTTAATTTCATAACCAGATGTTCATTTTCAACCGTATAATTTTGCTGATCATGCGTATATATATATAGTGAAATAATGTCAATGCATGCAAATATCATTTTTTAACGCCCGTCACGGAATTCTAGGATAAAAAAAAAACTCTTATCATTCTTAACAAGTTATGCTTAACAATCGGATAGACATTTTTTTTTTATGTTATAATTTACCATTGTTTTTAAAATTAATATGTATGTTTCTTTAACTTTCAACCTTCAATTTTCTTTTAAAAAAACTTAATATGTAATAATGGGATATTGACAAATAATTTTTTTTTGATTACAATAGATGTATAAACAATTTTTTTTTGTTTTTGTTTTGTGTTCTTTTAAATAAAAAACAAAACAAAACAATGTAATTTCATTATCATTAGAGTATGATAATTTATTATTTTGTATGATTTAGAAAGTATATAATAGGTGATTCTAGATATTCGGATGTGTGCGTGATGCTATAGATTATTATTTTAAAGATGTTGTATTTATTATGCAATTTAGTTAATGAAGTATATTTAAAAAAAAATAATGAATTAAAACCTTATCTGTTGTAAGTTCGGTATATAGGAGTTATATTGAATGTGAGTTGAGGGTAGAGATGGTCAAGGGATAATTAGATTATGTAGATTAAGTTTGGAGATATTCGTTAATTTTTAAGCATATAAGTATAAGTGTTTGGTTATTAATTTTCCCTGCCTTTATTTATTTTGTATAGTTACTGTTAGATGACTTACACCGATTGTAACAGATAAGTGTTAAATATTTTTTTATAATATGTAAAAGATGATTGATTTGTGGCATCATACAAGTTTATAAGTAATCTAATAAGATATATTTCATGAATACATTATGTTTACAATATAATCAAATGCACATATTCGAAGATAGATATATGATTAACATATTAAATAGTAGTCAATTTTAATTTTACCTTAGAAGAGATGTAACTGGTTATCAATGTGCATAAATAATATTTTTTTTATTATATAATTATTTTTTTTGTCTTTTATTTAAAATATTTTTTTTAAATAAATACTTTTAATGAATTAAAAGTCCAAATGAATTGCTTGACTATTTACGTTCGATTCTTCATTTCCACACACACACATCTGGTTAATATAACATAGTTATAGAAGATATAAGTTTGTCAATATAAGTCAGGTTTTATTTAATTTGTCTGGTGGTAATAAATCTCAGTATTACAATGCCAATAATACATTTTACTTTGCTTGGAATAGATAGTGATATGGATATAAAGGTACCCGGTCCTAATTATTATCTATCCTATAATAAATGTAATAATTGTCAATTTTGCAATAGTTTTGGTATTGAATAGATGCTCTGAACATATTTAAATTAATCTTATAGTATTATTGTTTATAGACATTTTATCATCCTTGTTGGCCTCATATATAAAGACCATATCCTATAACCTCAACTGAGCTAAGCCATAGAACAATTTACAATGATAAATTTTATTCTATCTTGTATAGAATTGGCGCCTGGGCAATTATAAATAAGTGAAGAAGATGGAGGTTATAGGTGAGGGTTAAAATGACCTGATATATAGATTTAGGTTAAAGTGACCACCCAACTGGTGCTTGATATATGATTGGGCTAAAGAGACCATCCAGCCATGGGGCCTGACGGTTGTGGGGTCTGAGTTATATATTTAGGTTAAAGTGGTGCGTAACATGGACGTATTGTTATATATAGAGCGGCCACAACTGCTAGGGTTAAATGGTTTTCCCTGTTTAATTAAGTCTCATAGCCTTATATATTTACAGTAAAGTGGTTACATGCAATGTGGTTGGCTTGACATACATGGGTTAAGTCTTATATCCTACAGAATATTTATCTTTTGTTGGTTTGATGGGTATAGTAGCGACCCAAACATTTAGGGCCTTGATTAATTAAATCTCACATCCTGTAGACTGCATATCTTGTTGTTGGCTCAATCATTGGGGTCTATATTAATTAAATACCATACCCTGTAAGTGCTTGTGTTTTTGGTGGCTTATATTTTAATGTCTCCAAGATTATCTAAATGTAGGTTCATTAATTAATTTTGTTGGTTAAATACCATAAGCTATATGAGTAAAACAGTATTGTTAGTCAAAATATTATGGAAAAAGAATGATAGTTTTTATATATAAAGTAATTATATGTGTAGCTATTACTATCTCAGTGTATATATACTATACATTTGTTAATATGTGTTCATGACAATAAGAAGAAAGAAAATTAAAGTGTTACAAAGGTAGTAAGAGTAAATTGGAAGCAGGGGTATATGGAGCATTAACTAAGGTTTGAAATAAAAAAATTAGAGTTTGGATTAAGCCAATACCTGAAAGATGTGTAATAGATATATAAATGTAAGATGTATAGTTTAAAAAAAACATTTTTTTAGGTGAAATAAATAAATACAGCCATGAGACAGCTTAATTTCAATTATAAAGCTATATAAATATCACAATTTATAGTAAATGTTAAAGTTGATAGCATTTTAAGATATATATATATATATATATATATATATATATATATATATATATATATCTATATATATCTATATATATATAGCATATATATATATATATATATATATATATATATATATATATATCTTTTGCTTATCAATTAAATATAGTATTGATGCTAGATAAACATAGAATTATTGATAGTATTAAATTATAAAGTGTTAATATTGTTCATATTTGGAACACTTCTGTTATAGAAAGTCTATAATTTTGAAGGTTAAATAGCATACTTGATTGTTGGAGTTTTGTTGGTTGTGTTGCAAATTTTGGTGATGGATGGAGAATTTTTGTTATTGTCTTAAGTATATGGTGTATTCATGTCACTGATGATTGATTGTTCTCATTCACTGCTCCAACCCAAATTATGATATCAGTTGTTAGTTATCATGAAGCAGTTAACAGTAGTCCTGCCATGATTTTGCCTCTAAGACTCCAGAGAGAGCAAGGCATAGTTCTTTCTAATATATATGTAATACTTGTGTCTAAGACTTCTAAGAATGAGCAAGACAATATTTTATAAATAGCCCCTAAGACTTGGATGTAAGCAGGCATTGTGATAGTGTTTGTAGTAGAATATTATGGGTTGTTGGAGCTTAGAGTGGTTAATGTGAGATAATCATCAGTGTTCATGTAGCATTGTATGTTTTGAGAGCAGTGATGGAATTCTTCTATCCATCTCAAAATTGTGAACTGCTGATAATTATTTTGGCTGTCAGTATCTGTTGGATCTTTAGAAGAATGGATAAATATATAACTTGAATATATAGCTCATTCTTAAAAGGCTATTTTCTTTATTCTTATGTAAAGATTGGCATTTACCATATTTAAGTAAAAATTGTATATCAGTTGTCATAATAAATGCATGTCATCATTAATTTGATTTTGGTTATGATTTTTTTTTCTTGTTATAAATACTGGTTATAATATTTGGATGCACTCAATACAGCATAAAAATAAATTAATATGTTTAAATTATTTTGGTCTTTTATCGGTTGTTTGAATTGGTGTAATTTACAATATAACTATAGTGGATCATATAAAATTTAATTTATTATTCCAGCTATGTTTAGATTAATGTTATCTAGCTAAAACTTAATGTCTTCTTATCTGTGTGTGTGTGGAAAATCGAACATTATATGGGAAAATAAAATTGTGGAAATTTTATGACATTTTAGGTAGTGGTGGTGAATTTAAATTGTTGGTTTGGTGAAGGTTGGGGCTGGTAAACCTTGTTTTTGTAAATAGTATTAATAAGTTTTTAAAGAGATTATAAAATGGAAAAGTTTAGTTTATACGATAGTTTGGGTGGGTCTTAAGAGACACCATCTTCAGACATGGCTATATTGTTCCCTGACCTTGAATAAGGAAATAAAGTTATCGATATATCATATGGAGAGTCTAGTAAGATGAGAGATACTATCTCTAAAACCACAGATGATAAGATGCCGATGTGGGCCAAATCGTTTTTTGCAGAATTAAAAGAAGAACTAAAGTCTGGTCAAGCAAAGTTAGATCTAGTCGAGTAGAAGATAGATAAAAGTCAGAAGGGATGTTAGTAGAATTGAAGTCAGAATTAAAAGAAGAACTAAAGTCTGGTCAAGAAAAGTTACAGACTAGTCGAGTAGAAGATATACAAAAGTCAGAAGATATGTTTGTAGAATTGAAGTCAAAACTAAAAGAAATAAAAGTGAATCAAGATAAGTCAGAGGAGAGGAGGACAGAAATAAAATTGGAAATGTTAGGAATAAAGTCAGAAATGGTATAAATAAACACTAGTATAGTTAGGCAGATGAAAGTTGTGGACAAGAAAGTAAAGTGTCAGGAATCAGAGATAGCAATAGAAATAAAATTGAGCCAAAAGAAGTCAGAGGAGAGGATAGTTGAAATAAAGTCAGAAATATCAGAGATAAAATTAGAAATGAACTAGAAACAAAGCTAGAAGCAAGAGTAGAAATACCCAAAATGAAGCTAGAAATGCAAGAGAATGTTAATGGCCAAGTTATGCAGATTAATAAGAATGTTAGTTTAGCCACTGATGAAATAAATGTATACAAAGAACTTAAATAAATAGTTAATCAGGACTGAAAATTTAGAGAAAATTGAAATTATTGACATGCTTAAGGATTTCAAGAAGAATCTTGATAAAAAAAAAAGAAATTAGTAAATCAATGAAGACAGAAATAGTTTCCTTAGACATGAAATACCTAGAAATTGTGGAAAATGAATTGCTTGAAATTATTGGTATTACAGGTAATAAATTTAAAAATAAAAATGAAGACATAATTCCAAAGTGTGATCTTGATTATTTAGAACATAAGGTGAAGGCGAATGTTTTTTAAAAAATATTTTATGGAAATACTAAACATGTAATATGTAGTATGAAATGTTTAATAGAAAGTGTTAGTCATGCTAGAGAAGTCTGTAAGGTGAAAATAAATTGTAAAATTAAGAATACAGAGAAGTCTGATTTAAATTTTCTTAGAAAAGTTAGTAATCTGAAAAAAGAGTTAGGCAAAGCCAAAGTAAAGCTTAAATGTAAAAGTAAGAAGAAAACTAAAGTAGATTTTATAAGAGAGATAATTAGTCACAATAAACATATGAAGAAAATTAAGGTAAAATTAAAGAAGTTAATAAGTGAAAAGATAGTTAATTTAATTTTTGGCAGACAGGTTGTTGATGAAGAAAAAGAAGTTGGAAAGACTAAGATCAAACTCAAAAAAATAAAGGAAGAAGTATTTAATATAAATCATCTTAAGAAAGTTAGAAATAAAGTAAGATATATAAAAAGGCTAGAATTAAATCCAACAACGTAAAAATGAAATCTCTTAGAGATAAACTTGTCAAAAAAAAGAAAATAAAGAATATAAACACATGGTTTAAAGTAACCTATAATGCTTGCAGTTTGGTTCCATGTCCTGCAAGACATGATTAATAAAAGTTATACATATTGTTCAATATAGAATGTAAGTATTTTTTTTGCTTATATAATGTTGCTAAAGTATAATATAAACATGTGTTTATAAAAGCATTAAATGTTTTTATTGTCTTATGTTTATTGGACAAACATAATTTTCTAATTGAGGAATGACCTTAATGTAAAATTTAATGTGTTATTAATATTGTTTGTTGTTTATCGATATCATTTTCCTTTCATAAGTGGAAAGGATTATAACCTTCCAGGTTGGAACCAGAAAGAAATGTGGGAAGGTCACATTTGTGCTAACAATGGCTGAAAGTAAGTAGTTGAGAAAAATGAATTGGGATATAATCTAATTTTTAAAATTGAGTTTTTAGAAAAACTAAACTTAAATTGTGCTAGTTAAAATTGAGATTTTAACAAAATCAAAATTTTAAATGGGTATATTGATTGGTGGAGTTTTGGACTATATGTTTAGTGGTAGATGTTTGTGTATAGTAGAGGATTTACATGCCATAATAGGCAGATGCATAAATATATTATTAATTAGAATTTGCTTTAATATATTTTAATTATAAGTTACTGATTATATATTGTCTTAGAATCTTATGTTTTAAAATGATAAAGATTATTTGTAATAGTAAATAACATTTCTAAAATTAATAATTAGTATGTAATATTTTTTATTACTATGTTTATTATATTTAAACATTTTACTGTTAAAATTTTTTATAAATAATATTTCTGGCAAGCTTCCAAAGTTGATTGTCATAGAAACACAGAGGGCGTGAGTGAATAAAAAGACACAGAGTGTAAAATTTAAAAGTAAAAAAAAGGCTCCGAGGAAGAAGAAAAAAAAGGAAACTTAAAAGAATCAATAACTTTCTAAAAGTATTACAAATATTAAAAAAACATCGCAAGGATTCTAATGATATGTTTATGGAAAATTTCTATTATACTACTGGAGTAAAAAAACCATGAAAAGATAGACCCAGAGGGAAAATCAGCCCCAAACTTCTATTAAGCTATGATTCAGGTTGGCTACTTTTCAAAAATACCTTCATGTCACATAAGATAAGTAATTATTATGATTTATTTTAAAATATTACTAAAGCTGATTAATATTAAAATGGCAAAATTGTATAAAATAACGCTAGCACAATTTTTTTTCATTAAGCGCTAGAATCAAACGCATAATATTAAATGCTAATAATTTTTTATCAATCTTCTGCAAATTCAAGTTTAAAATAAAAAAATTTATCTACTTAATTTCATAACCAGAGGTTCATTTTCTACCATATAACTTTGCTGCTCGTGTATATATATAGTGAAATAATGTCAATGCATGCAAATATCATTCTTTAACGCCCTTCAAAGAATTCTAGAATAAAAAAAAAACTCTTATCAGTCTTAACAAGTTATGCTTAACAATCGGATAAACATTTTTTTATGTTATGATTTACTATTGTTTTTAAAATTAATATGTACGTTTCTTTAACTTTCAACCTTCAATTTTTTTAAAAAAAAACTTGATATGTAATAATAAGATATTGACAAAAAAATATTTTTTTTTGATTACAATAGATGTATAAACAATTTTTTTTTGTTTTTATTTTGTGTTCTTTTTAAAAAAAAACAATGTAATTTCATTATCATTAGAGTATGATAATTTATTGTTTTGTATGATTTAGAAAGTATATAATAGGTGATTCTAGATATTCAGATGTGTGCGTGATGCTATAGATTATTATTTTAAAGATGTTGTATTTATTATGCGATTTAATAATGAAGTATATTTAAAGGAAAATAATGAATTAAAACTTTATTTGTTGTAAGTTCGGTATATAAGAGTTATATTGAATGTGAGTTCAGGGTAGAGATGGTCAAGGGATAATTAGATTATGTAGATTAAGTTTAGAGATATTCGTTAATTTTTAAGCATATAAGTATAAGTGTTTGGTTATTATTTTTCCCTACCTTTATTTATTTTGTATAGTTACTGTTAGATGACTGACGCCAATTGTAACAGATAAGTATTAAATTTTTTTTTATAATATGTAAAAGATAATTGATTTGTGGCATCATACAAGTTTATAAGTAATCTAATAAAATATATTTCATGAATACATTATGTTTACAATATAATCAAACGCACATATTCGAACATATATGTTTAACACATTAAATAGTAGTCAATTTTAATTTTACATTAGAAGAGATGTAACTGACTATCAATGTGCATAAATAATATTTTTTTATTATTATTATAATTATTTCTTTTGTCTTTTATTAAAAATATTTTTTTTAAATAAATACTTTTAATGAATTAAATGTCCAAATGAATTGCTTGACTATTTACGTTTGATTCTTCATTTCCACACATACATCTGGTTAATATAACATAATTATAGAAGATATAAGTTTATCAATATAAGTCAGGTTTTATTTAATTTGTGTAGTAGTAATAAATCTCAGTATTACAATGCCAATAATACATTTTACTTTGCTTGGAATAGATAGTGATATGGATGTAAAGGTACCCGTTCCTAATTATTATCTATCCTATAATAAATGTAACAATTGTCAATTTTGCAATAGTTTTAGTATTGAATAGATGCTCTGAACATATTTAAATTAATATTATAGTATTATTGTTTATAGACATTTTATCATATTTGTTGGCCTCATATATAAAGACCATATCCTATAACCTCAACTGAACTAAGCCATAGAACAATTTACAATGATAAATTTTATTCTATCTTGTATAGAATTGGTGCCTGGGCAATTATAAATAAGTAAAGAAAATGGAGGTTATAGGTGAGGGTTAAAGTGACCTGATATATAGATTAAGGTTAAAGTGACTGCCCAACTGGTGCTTGATATACGATTGGGCTAAAGACACCACCCAGTCGTGGGGCCTGACGGCTGTGGTGTCTGAGTTATATATATATAATATTATTCTATATGTGTATTTTTTTATCTTGATACATATTTTTTATTGTTTGTTTTTATAATTATTAGCTTATTGCATTTATTACTATTCAATCACAATATTTATAAATGTGTGTGTCATGTACGTTAATCAGTACTGATTCACATGCAGGACGATGCAATACATACTCATCATTTTCCACCATGTTACATTGTAATCAAATATATATTTACTACGTACTAATTGATTTCTCAGCAACTACATTCGCTTTAAATAAAAAAAAATTGCTGCTGTTGAAGATGATTACCACCGAATTAATAAAGCTTATTTAAAATTTTTATTAATATTTGGAATATGTGCAAAAGTGTAAAATCTACCAATTAAATACCTTATAGACCCAAAACTTACATTTATTAAACACAAAGTGTTTTCAACTAATAAATAAACTTTTATAAAATCTAATACTTAATATTTCTACTTCAAATGTTTAAATTATTTAAGTATACATAAATTCGTTTAAAAGGATATGCACTATTAATATTACATTTTACTTTCGTCATTCAGTAAACAATCTTTACATGCGATCCTTTGCATAATGCTGCATATAACTTCACCGCTTTTTTTATATTTTGATAAAATTGTCTATAGATATATACATAACAAGATTTTGCTGGATTGCTTTATTAAACTTATCATCATATTTTTACTTTTTTCCTAGACATAAAAAATATATCTTTTTATTTGATTTACCGTGTTGCTGAATTTTCAAACCTTTAGATGACAAGTTATGTTCTCACTTTATAAAAATTCATTTTAGTAAAAATAATGATAACTGCATAGTAATAAAAATGCTTTGAGCTTGAAATTTATTAGAATGATATTCAGTGGAAACTTTTTAGTACATAAATATGATTTTGGTATCATCTCTAAACGTTGTATCAAGAAAAGAAAACATTAATATAATTATTGTTATAAAATTTACATTTTTTATGAGATAATTTTTAAAAACCTGAGCTGCTTTTATTTTTGTGTTATGGTCAGATATTTATTTATTATCGGCAAATTTACTCTGAATTACAAATAATTATTTCGTAAAGATAAGATAGAATGAAATATTTATTTAATGTAACTGTATAAAACTTGATAAGTTTTTATTTACAATTATTTTCTTATGCAATTTATGAATTACTAATGCATATTTTTGGCCATTATACTTTGATTAATTAAACGATTTTTTTCAGATATCAATTCGACATACTTTGTCTTTGAGACGAAACGATGATTTATTTCTGCGTGTTCCAAACGAAAATCCAAAACGTTCTTCGTGGTGGGTTCTTCTTCCTGATGCAATCTGTAAAAGATCAAAGCGAATAAAGTCAGATGCTATGGGGATTTGCGCATGTAATAACTCAGAATGCCTTGTTGGAGACAAAACGGAAAAGATGATAACTTCATCTAGTGATAGTGAAACATCTGAAAACACTTACTACTATGAAATTGCAAAGAGTGTGATAGATAATCCAGATAATCACTTCTTTTTTGACGATTCTTGTGATAATAAACTAGCAGATAGTCATAAAGTAAATAGTATTTCTCGAGAACTTCCACCACTGACATGTTTGGCTACATGTCATAAAAATAGACATTTCAATCCTCAAACCCTGCCAAAGGTACAAGAGATACCTCTCGATTTACATGATAATACATCTTTTCAAACTATTCCAGAACTTGAAGATATAACATTATATGACAACCTCGAATGCAACACTGAACAATTTTTTAGTTTGGAGTTGTCCATGGATGGTAAACTAGATTTCAAAGATCCTTTTGTGCAACAAGTTTTAGAAAATTTTTTCTGCTAATCAATAGTAATTCTGTATATATATATATATATATTAACTTTCCTGTTAAGATTTACTTAATTTTGTATTACCAAACTATAGGTTTATGTACTTTTAAAATAATAATTGTGACACTAAATTAAATATTTATGAATTCAATACCCAATGTTCGATTTTATAAATCTCTAATTTTGACTTCTGTGAGATCTGAAAATAAATCTCCACGTTTACTTCTAACAGCAAATAAAAATCCTTCACTATGTATATGAAAGTTTTTATAACAATTTCATTAAATGTATTATTATTTTACTAACAATAAAATGTATTTTCAAAATATTATAATGTGTGATTATTTGGTTTTTAAAAACGAGTAAAACCTGACTGATATATGTAATATAAGAAAATTAAAGAATAGTAATAGATTAATTGCAAATACATATGTTTACTTATAGAGATGTTATTAATGGTTATCGAAATCATATCTATCTGAATCCGTTAGACCGACAGTTGAACGGCCTCAAAATCGAATTATAAATTCACTAGTGAAGTTGAAACAGTAAGTATTTTTATAAGAGAATGCATGAAGTAATTGAAAACAAAAAACAATGAACTAATTATATATTCTACGAAACGTTTACTGGTCATTTTGTAATCTATCATATGCCCTTTATTATAAATCACTATGACGCTTTCTCTTCAGTAAGAAACTATAAAATAAACTTTCTCCATTTAAGAAAACACTTACATGTTGTGAAATACATTTACCAAAGTAAGTATTTTGCTATATATATATATATATATTGTAACGATATATAAATATGTCGTTACATTAATTTAAAATAAAAACTTAAAAGTTCGCAAATAAAAGTAAAAAACTAAACGCTAAAATTAAAACATTGTTAAACGTGTATACATTCGCACAGATGTTAAACTTTAAAAATATTTTTTTTCATAAACAAAAAAAAAAAAGTATTTGAATGTATTTTTTTTAAATAAAAAAATACAAGATTGAAATATAAAAATATTTTAATAAAAAAAATAACGTAAGTTAAAATAAAAACAGGTATTAATTAATTCCTGTAATCTATAAAAGGAAATGATTGTTTATTAATTATCTAAAAGCTGTTTAATTAAAAAGTCAGATGGAAAGTTAGATAAGAGAAGAAAGAGATTTTAGCTTGACAAATGGAAGCACTAAGCCTTGGCCCGGACCATAACGAAAAAACAGATTAGTGACGTTTTGTTCAGTGAATCCTTGTGGATGATATAAAAAGAAAAAAATATTGAGTTGAAGGGCTTTTTTCAACTTGGTTGGGGAGACGAGCGATAAAGACGCACTTTATCGTTCTCTCCCACTTATCTCTGAAATGAAATGACTGATACCATGAACCAGCAAATGCCACCTCCTGAACATTAGATTGATCTTGCAATTAAAGACTCCGTGGACATTGACACCAGGAACCGGGAGCTCTGCTACCGTAAGCTATAGGAAATGAACAATTATTAAAATCAATCAAGAACTTTCGTCAAGTTGTACAATGTAATAAACAAGCCAACTTATTTAAAATGGACTCTTATCTGACTTTTGTAAGTTTTAAATCAAATTAATAATGGTTAATTTTATATCTTTCCCGATTGTTAAAAGAATCATTTCCCTTTTAATATTTTTATGTGTAGTAATATTTTATTGTAGAAATTATTAAATGCATTACATTTAAGTTGTCTATAGACGCTTGCATGGATTCGTTTGCGGTTAATTAGATTTTGGTTTTCATATTTGATCAAAATATATAGACATTCGATAAATAATGATACCTTACGGTGAGTATCTAAAATGTATTTATTCGGATGTCTTTTAAGTTATTGGTGACAACGCAAGTATCTTATGGTGAATACTATTGGGTTACTTATAAGTTTCCCTCTGCGATTGTCGGTATCAATAATTTTGTATTTTGATCGTTTATGTTTATTTTGAAATGTTTTTGACCGTGGAATCTGTGTAATCGATCTATACCCAACATTTTTAAATAAATCTGTGCGAACGTATATAAATGTTAAAATTAAGTCGGGCGCGAATGGCTATATAGTTTTGTAAAGTTGTATTAAGGGAGGGTAATCTTAGGTTATTCATTTCGTAGTTGAATTGGTTCAATGGATTGGATATATTTGTGTAATTAGTAGATGTAGTATGAGATCCGCTACGGGCAGGATTATAGATATACGCCACACACCCTCTGTTTGCCTATGGATGGGTTTGTAAGTCGGCAGAAGACCGCAGTCCATTCCTATGGAGTTTTTAGTTTATTGATCTACTTGCCCACAGATGTCACATTCCTGTTGGTGGAGAGTCAATGTCTTCTCTATTTCTACTTATTGTTCAGATGTACATTCCTGACAATATAGTATTTTGTGTTGTCGTATCATGCTACATTGAATACATGAATGTATCAGATGGATTGGCGCCAGTTGATTGCGAAATTTGTTGCCTAAGGTTAAATCAGGGAAGAATATTTTCCTTTCAAATGCAGACCTATGTAGTCCATTCATACTCGACCCTCTAAATAAAATATTAAACATTATAGCAAGCTATTTTAAATGTAAAATTAAAAATTAAGATAAAAATCTAAATGTTAAACTTATTCCTCGAATTTAGAATGATTTTATATGTGCGTAAATAAATATTTTTCTGTGTTAATTTCTGGCAGTGGCTTTTATTATTTTATTCTTTTATATTTAAGATATAAAATTTATAGATTTTTATCTCGGCGTCTCCGCTGAGCTAGTGACAATGGGCTAACGATCTAAATATGTAAATAAAGTGGAATCCTAACAGCGCGTATCTGCCTACTTTATAAATTTTTCTAGGCTCAAATGCCTAGATGGCGCCCTTTGGTAGTGCGGTGCGATGCGATCTCCCACTTCGTTTGGATCGTTATAATTGGCGTCCCAAGTGTGGCCTTACCTCAGAGATTGACCCTGAGAAGGGGAATTGATGCTGAAATTTCCTATCTTGAATAAACACGAGTGCCCTGAGAATGTTAAAAATAAATGAAGCCCGTAATATTTTTTCTGAAATCAGAATATATTGTTTGTATTATATAAAGTTATGAATTTTGTGTAAAAAGTGCTGCCAGTAAGAAAAATTGCGCATATGTAAAGAGAAATACGAGGAATAAAAAGTAATAAATAAAACGTAATAATAATTATAAATCATAATTTTTTTTTAAAAAAAAAAAGTCTTGTTAAATTAAAATCTAATCGTTCAACTTGCCTAAGTAATAGTTAAAGGTAGAAGAAATGAAACTTGGAAGGGAGGGGGCAGAAATTTAGCTGGTAGTAAGGAATCATCAGTCAACTTTTTTTTTATCATTATATTTGTAATTACTGTTTTGTCTTTTAAAAAAAAAGTTTTGTCCTTTTGAAATTTCATATATAACAAATTTGTATAACGTAATTACTAACACTAAGTAAATTCTTTTTTTTTTTTTTAATGTTTTTTGTTTTTTGAGGAAGTTTACTGATATGTAACGATATATAAATATGTCGTTACATTAATTTAAAATAAAAACTTAAAAGTTCGCAAATAAAAGTAAAAAACTAAACGCTAAAATTAAAACATTGTTAAACGTGTATACATTCGCACAGATGTTAAACTTTAAAAATATTTTTTTTTCATAAACAAAAAAAAAAAAAGTATTTGAATGTATTTTTTTTAAATAAAAAAATACAAGATTGAAATATAAAAATATTTTAATAAAAAAATAACGTAAGTTAAAATAAAAACAGGTATTAATTAATTCCTGTAATCTATAAAAGGAAATGATTGTTTATTAATTATCTAAAAGCTGTTTAATTAAAAAGTCAGATGGAAAGTTAGATAAGAGAAGAAAGAGATTTTAGCTTGACAAATGGAAGCACTAAGCCTTGGCCCGGACCATAACGAAAAAACAGATTAGTGACGTTTTGTTCAGTGAATCCTTGTGGATGATATAAAAAGAAAAAAATATTGAGTTGAAGGGCTTTTTTCAACTTGGTTGGGGAGACGAGCGATAAAGACGCACTTTATCGTTCTCTCCCACTTATCTCTGAAATGAAATGACTGATACCATGAACCAGCAAATGCCACCTCCTGAACATTAGATTGATCTTGCAATTAAAGACTCCGTGGACATTGACACCAGGAACCGGGAGCTCTGCTACCGTAAGCTATAGGAAATGAACAATTATTAAAATCAATCAAGAACTTTCGTCAAGTTGTACAATGTAATAAACAAGCCAACTTATTTAAAATGGACTCTTATCTGACTTTTGTAAGTTTTAAATCAAATTAATAATGGTTAATTTTATATCTTTCCCGATTGTTAAAAGAATCATTTCCCTTTTAATATTTTTATGTGTAGTAATATTTTATTGTAGAAATTATTAAATGCATTACATTTAAGTTGTCTATAGACGCTTGCATGGATTCGTTTGTGGTTAATTAGATTTTGGTTTTCATATTTGATCAAAATATATAGACATTCGATAAATAATGATACCTTACGGTGAGTATCTAAAATGTATTTATTCGGATGTCTTTTAAGTTATTGGTGACAACGCAAGTATCTTATGGTGAATACTATTGGGTTACTTATAAGTTTCCCTCTGCGATTGTCGGTATCAATAATTTTGTATTTTGATCGTTTATGTTTATTTTGAAATGTTTTTGACCGTGGAATCTGTGTAATCGATCTATACCCAACATTTTTAAATAAATCTGTGCGAACGTATATAAATGTTAAAATTAAGTCGGGCGCGAATGGCTATATAGTTTTGTAAAGTTGTATTAAGGGAGGGTAATCTTAGGTTATTCATTTCGTAGTTGAATTGGTTCAATGGATTGGATATATTTGTGTAATTAGTAGATGTAGTATGAGATCCGCTACGGGCAGGATTATAGATATACGCCACACACCCTCTGTTTGCCTATGGATGGGTTTGTAAGTCGGCAGAAGACCGCAGTCCATTCCTATGGAGTTTTTAGTTTATTGATCTACTTGCCCACAGATGTCACATTCCTGTTGGTGGAGAGTCAATGTCTTCTCTATTTCTACTTATTGTTCAGATGTACATTCCTGACAATATAGTATTTTGTGTTGTCGTATCATGCTACATTGAATACATGAATGTATCAGATGGATTGGCGCCAGTTGATTGCGAAATTTGTTGCCTAAGGTTAAATCAGGGAAGAATATTTTCCTTTCAAATGCAGACCTATGTAGTCCATTCATACTCGACCCTCTAAATAAAATATTAAACATTATAGCAAGCTATTTTAAATGTAAAATTAAAAATTAAGATAAAAATCTAAATGTTAAACTTATTCCTCGAATTTAGAATGATTTTATATGTGCGTAAATAAATATTTTTCTGTGTTAATTTCTGGCAGTGGCTTTTATTATTTTATTCTTTTATATTTAAGATATAAAATTTATAGATTTTTATCTCGGCGTCTCTGCTGAGCTAGTGACAATGGGCTAACGATCTAAATATGTAAATAAAGTGGAATCCTAACAGCGCGTATCTGCCTACTTTATAAATTTTTCTAGGCTCAAATGCCTAGATGGCGCCCTTTGGTAGTGCGGTGTGGTGCGATGCGATCTCCCACTTCGTTTGGATCATTATAATATATATATATATAAAGCTTATTAATTATGTACTTTTATATATCAATTGATTATTTATTAATTTCAATGATTTAAAGACAATATGATACTTTTTTTACATTTATATTTTTCATCTCAATTTTGCTACATCTTTAGAGCCATCCACATTTTAATTACACCATCTTTTTTGTCATATTAAATTTTGTCTTTATGAATAGTCATAAACAATTATTTTTTATCAGAAAGGGCTTACATTAGTCACAATAATATTTATGTTTTATCTTATTTTTAATATTAAGCAATTGTCTTATCTTATCTGTAATCTTTAGCAATTGTACGAATTTTTTATTATTTTGATTGACTGTTGAGTCATTGGAATTAATAAATAATCTTTTTTATCTTATCTTTAATCTTAACCAATAATAACAATACATAATTATTTTTGATTGGCTGTGAAATGATTGGACGTTTATGTTAATGACACCCAGCCTTTATGTTTTATTCTCCATTATAATTGAGGCTGCGGTCCATTCACTGTGGCAATTGTGCCTGGGATAGATTTATTCTCATTTTGACAAAGAGCCCTTGTAGTACTGAAAGATACCTCTCATTAAGTTGAAGCTAATTTCAAATCAGAGACTTCTCTTCGGTAGCGTTCTTTAAATTAAACATAAGACATTATTAAAAAGACTGTCAATTCCCAACAAACAAATTGTGGGTATTATAAGTTTTCGGTTGGTAAATTATTTACAATGAATAATCGTAAAATGTTAAGGGAGTATGTCCGACATATTCCTTGGGGAAATGTCCTATGCTGACATTATTATTGAAGCTATACATACATCACCTGAAAAACGTCTGACTTTAAATGAAATTTACACATGGATAGTAAACAATATACCTTATTTTAAAAATAAAGGAGAAACTAAAAGTTCTACAGGATGGAAAGTAAGTGTTCGAATTTTTTCACAGTTTTAAATGTAATTTCTTTATTTTACTGATTTTAATACTATTCATATTTTAATACTTATTTAATTAATTAAATGATGTTGAAAATGCTTAAGTGTACAACAATTTTAAGTTTATTTAATGTATGTTATCATTAGTTTTATAAATATTAGCAGATAGTTAATACTTGTGGATCAAACAAAATTTTATTCAAACAGTTTTAAGGGTATATTTATTAGTGACCAGAATTGAACAAAATGTAAAAATATATCACAAAAACAATAAATGAATAATTTGTACCAAAATACTTTTTAATACAGCTCTTTTTAATTTGTGTTTTTGTTTTCTATCAACTTGTAGTCAATGTCAAAATAAGAATGAAATTACTATATATTGCGTTGTCTGTTTTCTCATGATTTGGAGTATTTTTAAAAAAAATTAAGTCAAAGAATATTGCAGTCTTTTGAAAAAATAAAATCCTTGCACAAAAAAAATGGTCGCCCTATTTACTTTTTAAGTAAATTAGCTGCATAGTCACTTATTTCATACTTTTAGAATCATTTAAACAAAAGATTTGAATTTAGTACTGGGTGTTCAACTTTCATAAACAGAAACTTAGTGTGTTATTTTACTAAGTAAAATATCAAAAATATGTAACAACTCTTACACTTCTATATTAAATTAAATGACAGAAATTAATTATTGATAGAGGTTGAATTTCGCATACATTGTCCTTTTATTTTCTTAAAATTACGATTTAGGTATTCTATGTTTTTTAAAAAGATAAGATAAACTGTTTTACACAAACAGTGACAAAAATCTGTGTTCCATTTATCACTTTCTACAAATAATATATATATAAGGTTTTCACGGTTGTATGATGTAGGTAAATCAATAGTTTTTGGGCTGAACAGTGTATTATTTGTCATTTCATACCGACATTTTGAGGGACTACCATACGCCATTATCATGGTAAACTTTTGAAAGAAAAAGCGTCGGATCTCACCAATTTACGGGAGTCAGTGCGAGATGAGAAATGAGATTCAACTTGAAGTAGTTCAGCATTCACAATATGAGGCTTAAGTATTTTGATAAGCCTCATATTGGGAAATCTGAACTACTTCAAGTTGAATCTCATTTCTCATCTTTCTTGAGTCAAGTTATTGTTTGAGATCTAACGATTTTTCTTTCAAATGTTAACATTGATAATGGTGGGTGGTAGTCCATTGAAATATCGGTATGAAATGAAACATAATACACAGTTCAGCCAAAAACATTATATATATATTGTACCCTCACTTCTCGATATATGATATAACTTAAATATGACTAGCTCAATTAAATCGTTATGCTTAGCTAAAATATGTATAACTATCTTTAATATATTTTTATAATACTATATCTTATCAGATTTATTATAACTTATCAAAAATTAATATAGTTCAATATCATCTACTAATTAAATAAGTATTTACTAAAATCATGAGACTGTGAAGTGAAGTTACAATTGGTAATTGAATTTACATTGAGCCAATATCTTCCCAAGACACTATCTCAATGGCATAAGAATACTAATTACATCTTTATTCCTTCATTACTACATCTACAGCACTCTTATGTCTTTTATAAATTAACTACCTTTCATAATAATAGATAAATAAATCTCAATCTTTTGTTAAGGAAATATAATTAAATAATCTCAGGTTTTTTTAATTATCTTAAAGTAATAATAATTCGTGCAGATAGGAATGATAAGGGATTTAATATCAAACCTAAATACACCTAACTTACTCCAATAACACTAACTAACAAGAATAATCTTTAGTGTATAACTTAATCTTATCTATTTTTATTATACTATTAATCATTAAGAAAATAAGTAAATCATATACATGTCTTTCATTTCCATATAGCATCTTAATTTTAAAATATACTAAATTCTCATAATTTAACTATCTGTGGCAATAAATAATATTATACTCTTATATTGTGCATTATAATTACTTTCTGACCATCATAATATTATATGTTAATGTCAATCAATTTCTATAAATTATATTAAGAAAATATTGTGTTTCTTTCTAAAATAATAATAATAATAAATTCATATTGTGCAAATATATTATGTTTATTCAAATTATCTGTTGTCAAATGCTGTGGTGTAAAATAATGAATTCGACACATTTTAAAACAACTTAACAAATTTATTTACATCAACTTTAACCAATAACTTATTTACACTATTTACATTAAAAGTGGAAACCAAAGAAAATAAAAAAAAATAAGAAAAATAATAATACAAGTTTTTTTTACACTGTTACTATTTCCATAATCATAAATAAATAATTTATACATTCTTTAAATGTTTTATCAACAACATTTAATTAAGTTGATGAACTTAAATTTTAATAGATATCATTTTGTCATCAATTAATACAAGAAAATTTTATGTAAAATATCCTAAAATGTAGCACATGTAAATAAACAAACGTTAACAATTAAAATGCTACTTCACCTAAGTATTTCTGCTATTTATATTATAATGTACTAATATGTATTACATTTACTATTAGCATTACACCAATGTCAAATAATGTATAAACTGATATAACTTTGTGATACAATAATAATTATTGATTATAATTATTTATTTCATTCTAATGTAATTTCATACTACATGTCTTACCAAAATATGCAATACGTATATGTTCTTTTAAAATAATCTTTAAAATTATTCAACAATTACCGATTTTATAAGGTATTATATTAAATAAAATTCTATGATTCTTTTCTATTTAAACTATTACTCTTCTTAACTTGTTATTCCTATTCCTTCCTAATAAACTTTTATCTACAAATATCATTTTAACCTTATTCAACTTCAGAAAAACAGATGACCAATTTTAAAAAAAAAAATAATAATAATAATAATAATTATCCAAACTCTCTTATACCTCATCATCTATATCCGATAAACCTTCAATCAAAATATAAATTTCTATGTAAAATTAACTTAACTTATCTAATAAAATAAAATAAAAATATAAATTTTTATATCTCTTACTAACTTGAAAAGAAAAATAAATAACTTATACTAATATAATAAATCTCATTCCTAACATTGTAACAGAAACATTAAAATTTATCCACGAAAGAATCATATAATTGTTTCTAGATTTCTCATATTACGTTGTATTAAATTTACATCATAAATTCCAAGTATGCATATTAAAATAAAACTGTTATTACTAATCTTATGTGTGTATATTATTTAAATATTTATACATTCATTCAACAATCAAATAATATTTGGTTGATCTAAAGAAAACATATCAAAATACATCAAATTATTATTATTATATAATTTTTACCATAAATGATACTCTAATGTACAGTCCGCCATACGATGTCCTCCAGGATTATAGTTTTACAAAATAATTTCACATTTACACTCAACAATTATTCTTTAAAATATTACGTGTCGTATAATTATAAAAAAATATACTTTATGCAATGAAATGTTATATTAATATTTAGTTATTTTTTTAAAATGTAAATGTACCTTTCCTATCTTTAACAAATCAATAATTAATTAAATATTTATGTTAGTTAATAAATAAAAAACATATTACATAAAATCCAATGGTGTCTTCTTTTACCCATAATTGTTCTTTTTCCTAGGCACAAACTTTCACCACACATTACTTCCTTTTCCGGTACATCACGTGTTTTAAAAGTTTTTATGAAAAATGAAAACGTTCTTTTTTTAAAAAAAAATAAAATAAAAGTCAGTTCCACCATAAACAAAATAAAATTAAAATAGTTTATAGGATCCGGATTCATTTCTTTAAGGAAAAAATTATTTAAAAGTTATTATTTTTTAGAATTAGTCAATAGTTTATAAATTCTTATTTAATTATTCTAATTGACTTGGATATCCACGTATATTTTATTTGCGCATTCCTTAACAAATATCTAGGTAAGATTAATTTTAAATTCTTCTGTACGACCAGCGTTCAGACCTTATTAATATAAAAATTTTATTTATAGGTATTTCTTTACCAGTTAAACTTCCAATTTATTTGCCTTTTAAAACTATTAAAATTTAGTCTTTTGAACCACAAAGACTTCACAAGGCAAGTATTTATACAATTACTGTTAATTACCATATCTTTACTAAGATATATACCTATATTTATAATTTACAAATACTTTCTTCATAAAGAAGTATTTCTTTTTCTTTAAAATATTTGTCTTTATAAAAATTAATTACAATTAACTTTTAAATTTATATAATGTCCTACATATTACTTTTATCCATCTAGTAATTCTCCTAGTTAATCCAGCGTTTGTTATATTTTTAGTATAAAGTCTCCAATACATTTTATCCTTATACGATGTCTTCATAACTATTTGATAGTAAATTGAGCTTCAATAGAGATGATCAATAGGAAACTATAGTTAAATTAGCACTGCATATTTGATGGTAAAATTTTTTATAAATTATTTAAAACCACTCTCTTATAATTTTTAAAATGACTATGAGAGCGTCTATAATTTTACTTAGCTATCTCTAATAGCACACTTTACTTTAAAAATTACAATCATAATCCCCTCCGAACAATTGAACCTTGGTTTTATACCCGAATAAACTTCCCACTTGATTGGTAAATTAAACAATCAACTTGCTAGCTTATTTACATATTTTACCAACAATACAGAATTAAAAATAAATAATGACTTATTTAATATTTATTATTTATTACATTATTAAATTCTTAAATTAATCTTTATCATTTATTTAAATCTATTAAACATTTTTTAAAATATACTTTCTTACTTTATTTCACTTTTAACTTTTATAATATTATTTTTATAAACAAACTAAGTCTATTTTTATTCGTTATTTTTTTTTAAGCAGCATTTTAAAAATCAGATTTAATGTTTCACATTAATTATCTTTATTTTTATCTCGTGATAGCCAATATAATACTTATAATTTTTTATAACAGAATTTTAAAATAGTTTTGGCAACTTTACTAAAAACTCACAAGCATGTGTGTATGTGTTTAACTAACATCTGTTTTACAACACAGATACAAACGCTTGTAATAATCTAAAAATAAACTAACAATTTCATTTTTTTAAAAATAAATATTTTTTTAAAATAAACAATATATTATAACAACTTTTAAAATAATAATTCGATATTATTAAAATCAATTATTAATCTTCTATTATGTACTACTAATTATTACAATATTTATATACACCTATTAAATATTAATCTTTATCAACAATAAATATATGCATTTAATTTTAACTTGTCTTTTTTAAAACTTTTAACTTTAAACATTTATTTATTAAATTTTTTTAATGCAGTATTAATTATGGCCAGTTTTCCCAACCACATACTATTATCATCTTTATTGAAACGTCCCTCTCAAACATCAGCACAATTTTTACATATCAAACACTCACAAATTACTTTAATTACACTTTTTGAAAGATTGTTATTAACAAAATTAACATCATATAGCTAAATATATCTTAAATTTAAAATTTTTTTAAACAGATTGATACAACAATTTATGGAGACCCATACAAAAGGGCACAATATATATATATATATATATATATATATATATTGTAATGATCGAAAAGAAAGTGAAGATTGAATCTAACCGCAAACTATGATATATGCTCTACAGGGTGCCATCTAGGCATTTAAACCTAGAAAGTTTATAGAAAAGCAGATACGTGCTGTTAAGATTCCACTTTATTTAAATATTTAGATCATTAGCCCAAGTCACAAGCTCAGTAAAACAGCAGAGATTATAAAATATAACTTTATATCTCAAATATAAACAAAATAAAAGCCACTGCCAGAAATTAACACATAAAAATATTTATTTACTCGCATATAAAATCATTCTAATTTTGAGGAATAATTTTAACATTTTACATGTTTATATTAATCTTTAATTTTACATTTAAATAGATTTCAATAATGAGTTTAATATTTATTTAGTGAGTTGAGTATGAATAGACTATAAAGATTGTATTTGAAAAGAAAATATTCTATCCCTTATTTAACCTTAGGCCAAAAAGTTCCCAGTCAAACTGGCATCAATCCATCTGATACATTTATGTATTCAATGTAGCATGAAAATATGACAACACAAAATACTATACTGTCAGGAATGTACATCTGAACAGTAAGTAGAGTTAGAGAAGATGTTGTCTCTCCACCAACAGGAATGCTACATCTGTTGGCAAGTAGAACAATAAACATAAAACTACATAGGAATGGATTGCAGTCCTTTGCCATCTTACAAACCCATCCATAGGCAAACAGAAGTGGTGTGGCATATATATGCAATCCTGCCCATAGCAGATCTCTTACTACATCTACTAATTACACAAATATATCCAATCCATTGAGCCAATTCAACTACGAAATGAATAACCTAAGATTACCCTCCCTTAAACTATATATACCTTTTTAAATCTATACAGCCATTCATGCCTGACTTAAATTTAACATTTATTATGTTTGCACAGATGAATTTTATAAAATTTGTTTTAAAATGTTGAGTATAGTTCGGCTGCACAGATTCAACAGTTAAAAACATTCCAAAATAAACGATCGATCAAAATACAAAGTCATCGATAATGTCAATTGCATAGGAAATACAAAAAAACCCAATGGTGTTCATCATAAGACACCGCAGTGATATGATGACATATATATTCCAATTGACTATGAAACAGCAACATAATTAACCGCTAACGAATCTATGCAACATCTATACCCAACTTTAAATTTCATGCATTTAAATAATTTATACGATAAGTATTAATACAAATAAAAAAATAATAAAATGGAAATGATATTTTTTTAAAGCAAAACATATAAAATTTTAAACATTATCGATTGATTTTAAACTTAAAAGTCAGATAGAAGTTTATAAGCTTGAATGAACGCTTTTAATTATTTTTAAATTTAGAGTTCATGTCAATATAGCTTATGGTAGAACAGTCCAGGTTCCTGTTTTTTAATTCCCATGATGTCTCCATTGGAAAATAATGTTCTGGAGGTGGCATTAGCTGGTTCCATTCTGGTATCACAGTCTTTTCATTTTTTTTAAATGAGAGAGGACGACAAGTGAGTCTTGTCATTTGTCTCCCCAAATCAAGTTGGAAAACAAAACTCACTGGAACTCAATATTTTTTATAGTCCTATGGATTCCATGAACAAAGACGTCACTGTTCCATTTTTTGTTATGGTCTGGGCCTTTATTTGCTGATTCTATATTGGACAAGCTAATTCTTTATTCCTTATCTAATTTTGATCTGACTTTTTAATTACACAGCTTTTGAATAATTAATAAACAATCATTTCCATCTATAAAAATATTTTATCTTTAAGTCTTGTACTTTTTTTATAAAAATGTATGTTTAAATACTTATTTATTTGGTTTTTTTTTAAAACATTTTTTAAGTTTTGAATCTGTGTGAATATATACGTTTAACAAACATTTTAATTTTAGCGTTTAGTTTGTTTGTTTTTTTTTAATAAGATTTATGTTCCCCTGTGAACTTTAAGATTTTATTTTAAATTAATGTAATGACATATTTATATATCGTTACAATATATATATATATATATATATATATTGTGCCATTACTATTTAGTCATTAGATAAATTTATAGTAATGTGCATGTAAGAAAATGTAAAACCAAAATCATCATCACATTTTTATATAACAATAAAGGAAGCTGTAGGGCATCCAAATTTAAACCCTACAAGATCCAGTTTTAAAACTTTAGACAGCAAAAGAGTGGGTCAACAATTATATTCTTTATTTGTTTGTGTGATGATAGAAAGGTAATACACACATTTAAACTATTCAATATTTAATTTTTCTGTTAAAAAGCAAAGTTATAACGCATATGTATAGGCAGTGTGTCTTATAAAAGCTATTTAGTTAGCCACTTTTAAAATTTCAGACATTAAACTTTCTTTAAAACTAACCTATGCTTGATCAATTCTAATATCTTATTCTATACTTCTATTTTGCTTTTCTATAATTGTAATTGGGATTTAAAAGCTAAGGATTTAATTTTAAATATTAGGGATATAATTACTAAGCTGGCAATTAGATTATTGTAAGGACAGTTTATGAATGATGTGAAATGATAAAGTATGTATGTACATTACATACAGAAATTTACATTTATTAAATATTGAAAGAAAAAAAGGGTTAAATCTGTCAAATTATTTTTTTTACAATTTTGTGTTAAATCAGATATTTATTTTTGTAGCAATTTTGTGTTTATAAATGATTGTTTGTCATTTTGAGAGCTTAAGCTTGGTGGGAACTCTAATTTTGAAATTGTCACATCTTAAGATTAAAGGAAAGAAACTCCAATTTTAAATATTACAGATATATGTAAAAAAGAAAAAAGGATTAAGTCTATTTTTTAAGACAAAAGTGTCTGAAAATCAGGTGTGTGATTTTTTTTGAGTTGGTCAAAAATAGCAATTCACACTATCACTCTAATTGGGTGAGTTGACTCAAAAATCGGATATAAAAGCAGTCTGGAAAATCAGTTGACCTATTAGATTATTATGATTATTATTGTGAAAGAGACTTTTTAAAAATTATTGAAACTAAAGCAGACAACCATTTTTAGTTCTGCTAGATAGTTTTTTTTTAAATCATTTTTTATAATGTTTTGAATGTTGAAAATATAAGAAATGACAGGGTAGAAAAATTAGACTTGTGTCCCATCAAGACCTGACCATTGTGAAGCTGCAGATTATATAGGAAAGAAAAGATGTCTTGTCTGAAAAATAATATTCTACACCTTTCAACTGACCAGAGAAATAAGATGTTTTTAGCTAAAAAGAAGAAAACATTCACATGCATTCGAAAGAGATCAGAAAGATGAATTAATCTACTGATAAATAGTAATCATCAAGTCCAATTAATTGTTCCAGTAACTGAGTTCAAACCCAGAAAATTTATAAACATGAAAACAACGGCTGTACATCATTCACTAAAAGAATCATGCTTGACAGGAATGGAAGAAAAGTTAATGTAATGATTTCCAAATTGTCCACTAAAGCAAATAACCACAATGGGATCATCATCAAATAATTATACACTTTAAGAAATAGATTGTTCCAAAGAAACACAGAAATTGTTGCTGCCAAAGATAGACATTAAACAAAAGAAATTTGACTCATTAGAAGTCGCTACAAAGAACTGGTAGTATAAAAAAAATTTTGATATATTTTCTTTATGATAGCAGAGTCTTAATAAAATTTTAGCAATAAAGTGGTATATTTTATTTAAAGAACTTTTAAAGACTATTCAGATCGATTAAAACCAAGAATGTATTATTAATAATAACTTTGAGCTTCATAAATGATCTTGAATGTATCAAAATTATTTGTTTGTTAATTTACAGTTATGAAATATTAATGTGTAAAATAATTTTTTGTATTATTATTTTGGTTTTAAATAATATTTTGCTATTATGGGATAAAACACCACCTACATAATATTATTTATATGTGTATAATTGCAAGCGAATGTGAAGTAATAAGTAGTGTTAAAATATTAAATTATTTTGTTTTAAGAAAGTATAGCATTTCAGAGGTAGAAGGGGGGAGAAAATGATTTAAAACTTGTTCAGTAAAACTTGCTCTTTCAATTCTACTAACATTTTTTTAACATTCTGCTTACATATTAGATTATAAGGTGTGTGTGCCAATGAGTGAATATTTTTTATATGAAATACTTTTCATGTGGATGGAACATTTTAACAAATCGGTTACCCAATTTAATATAATATACTTTTGAAATTCATTTGCGGGAAAAGGGGGAAGAATTTAAAATTTAATGTTATGATTTTAAAACAGTCGATTATGATTATTGTTATTGTTAATATAAATTTTCATGTAAATATAGAAATTTATATATATATGTTAGAAATGCAGTAATAAATAGTAGTTTATGTTATTAAATGAGCTGTATATATTTCATTAAGAGTAGTCTTTATTAAGTGTGATCATTCACCACCAATGGTTGAATATTAGGTGTTTAAGATATGATTAAATATGCTAAGAATAACAACAATTATGAATTTCTTTATAAAAATTAGGTTTATGTTTAGGCTGTTCTAAAGCTGGGGTTGAAACCATTGGCATTATCATTATCATTATCATCATCATCAACATTTTAATTAATATGTTTAAAGGCCATAAATAAATATTGATTCCATAATATTTAGTGATTTCTTAGTATTATTATAACCACCATCCCATCATCTATTTCATGCAAGGATGAGTGAATTGCCAACCTAAATTAATAGTAATCTGAGCTAGTAAAACTTATAGAAAAATATTGAAACACATTTGTTATGCTAAGATCTAAAAAAATATTTATGTCTAATGAATTCCACTTTAGTTTAAAGATGTTTTATGTTACCTAGGTGCTTACTTAAATATTAGTGCATACAGTGTTATGGGTCTAAAATCAAAATCATACATTTTGTAAGAAATAAAATACCAAAGAGGATTCAAACCCGGTACATGTGAAAAGGTTATTAGATATAACTGTATCTAGATTCAGATAATCTAGTGGCGCCTTGATAGACCGTATTCACTTGTTGTTCACTTAAACATGCACTTAACATCAAACAAAGAAATGAAAGTGAGTAAAATCTACAGTTGGATATATCTGAAAAAGATATTTTATTTAGTTCCTAGTGTACTCATACAAATGATTTCCATATACCTGAGTTATAATAGTTGTTATTAATAATTTGTTTATAATTATTGATATTGTGATATCTTGAGAAATCTAATAACAGAAGTATGTTTCATTTAATCCAATGACCCTTATTATGATTGATAACTCAGTCAGATCTTTTGTTATATAGCTTAAGCTCATGTTAATATAAGTTTAAATAAATTTTGATCAGTTTCATTAAGTTTATTTACAACTTGTTGAATTAATATTTCTAAAGACTACCCATTGAACACGTTTATTTGTTTAAGAGCATATGCTCAGCAAGTTGCATACTTAATTCTTTGCTCATTGATATAAAATAAAAGCTACAAATTTCTTTTCGTTTATTAAGATAAATATTTATATTTCAATCGCTTCTTAATTATTTAATACAATGGACCATTTGATCTACTTTAATTATGTTACAATATATATATAATATTATTCGATACCTGTATTTTTTTTATCTTGATACAAGTTTTTTAATGTCTGTCTTTATAATTTTTAGCTCATTGCATTTATTACTATTCAATCACAATATTTATAAATGTGTGTGTCATGTACGTTCAATTCACATGCACGACGATGCAATACATCCTCATCATTTTCCACCATGTTACATTGTAATCAAATATATATTTACTACGTACTAATTGATTGCTCAGCAACTACATTCGCTAAAAGAAAAAAAAATTGCTGCTGTTGAAGATGATTACCACCGAATTACTAAAGCTTATTTAAAATTTTTACAAATAATTGGAATATGTGCAAAAGTGTAAAATCTACTAATTAAATACCTTATAAACCCAAAACTTACATTTATTAAACACAAAGTGTTTTCAACTAATAAATAAACTTTTATAAAATCTAATACTTAATATTTCTACTTCAAATGTTTAAATTATTTAAGTATACATAAATTCCTTTAAAAGGATATGCACTATTAATATTACATTTTACTTTCGTCATTCAGTAAACAATCTTTATATGCGATCCTTTGCATAATGCTGCATATAACTTCACCACTTTTTTTATATTTTGATAAAATTGTCTATAGATATATACATAACAAGATTTTGCTGGATTGCTTTATTAAACTTATCATCATATTTTTACTTTTTTCCTAGACATAAAAAATATATCTTTTTATTTGATTTACCGTGTTGCTGAATTTTCAAACCGTTAGATGACAAGTTATGTTCTCACTTTATAAAAATTTGTTTTAGTAAAAAAAATGATAACTGCATAGTAATAAAAATGGTTTAAGCTTGAAATTTATTAAAATGATATTCAGTGGAAACTTTTTAGTACATAAATATGATTTTGGTATCATCTCTAAACGTTGTATCAAGAAAAGAAAACATTAATATAATTATTGTTATAAAATTTACTTTTTTTATGAGATAATTTTTAAAAACCTGAGCTGCTTTTATTTTTGTGTTATGGTCAGATATTTATTTCTTATCGGCAAATTTACTCTGAATTACAAATAATTATTTCGTAAAGATAAGATAGAATGAAATATTTATTTAATGTAACTGTATAAAACTTGATAAGTTTTTATTTACAATTATTTTGTTATGCAATTTATGAATTACTAATGCATATTTTTGGCCATTATACTTTGATTAATTAAACGATTTTTTTCAGATATCAATTCGACATACTTTGTCTTTGAGACGAAACAATGATTTATTTCTGCGTGTTCCAAACGAAAATCCAAAACGTTCTTCGTGGTGGGTTCTTCTTCCTGATGCAATCTATAAAAGATCAAAACGAATAAAGTCAGATGCTATGGGGATTTGCGCATCTAATTACTCAGAATGCCTTGTTGGAGACAAAACGGAAAAGATGATAACTTCATCTAGTGATAGTGAAACATCTGAAAACACTTACTACTATGAAATTGCAAAGAGTATGATAGATAATCCAGATAATCACTTCTTTTTTGACGATTCTTGTGATAATAAACTAGCAGATAGTCATAAAGTAAATGGTATTTCTCGAGAACTTCCACCACTGACATGTTTGGCTACATGTCATCAAAATAGACATTTCAATCCTCAAACCCTGCCAAAGGTACAAGAGATACCTCTCGATTTACATGATAATACATCTTTTCAAACTATTCCAGAACTTGAAGATATAACATTATATGACAACCTGGAATGCAACACTGAACAATTTTTTAGTTTGGAGTTGTCCATGGATGGTAAACTAGATTTCAAAGATCCTTTTGTGCAACAAGTTTTAGAAAAATTTTTCTGCTAATCAATAGTAATTCTGTTATATATATATATATATATATATATATATATAATAAATCTTAACAGGAAAGTTAATATATATATATATATATATATATATATATATATATATATTAACTTTCCTGTTAAGATTTACTTAATTTTGTATTACCAAACTATAGGTTTATGTACTTTTAAAATAATAATTGTGACACTAAATTAAATATTTATGAATTCAATACCCAATGTTCGATTTTATAAATCTCTAATTTTGACTTCTGTGAGATCTGAAAATAAATCTCCACGTTTACTTCTAACAGCAAATAAAAATCCTTCACTATGTATATGAAAGTTTTTATAACAATTTCATTAAATGTATTATTATTTTACTAACAATAAAATGTATTTTTAAAATTTTATAATGTGTGATTATTTGGTTTGTAAAACCGCGTAAAACCTGACTGAAATATATAATATAAGAAAATTGAACAATAGTAATAGATTAATTGCAAATACATATGTTTACTTATACAGATGTTAGTAATGGTTATCGAAATCATATCTATCTGAATCCGTTAGAAGGACAGTTGAACGGCCCCAAAATCGAATTATAAATTCACTAGTGAAGTTGAAACATTAAGTATTTTTATAAGAGAATGCATGACGTAACGTTTACTGGTCATTTTGTAATCTATCATATGCCCTTTATTATAAATCACTATCACGCTTTCTCTTCAGTAAGAAATTATAAAATAAACTATCTCCATTATAAGAAAACACTTACATGTTGTGAAATATTTTTACCAAAGTAAGTATTTTGCTTTTTTTATATATTTTTAAAGCTTATTAATTATGTACTTTTATATAGCAATTGATTATTTATTAATTTCAATGATTTAAAGTCAATATGATATTTATTTTACACTTTTAGATTTTTCATCTAAAATTTGCTATACCTTTAGCCCCATCCACTTTTTAATTACACCATCCATTTTGTTATATTAACTTTTGTCTTTATTAATAGTCATAAACAATTAATTTTTTATCAGAAAGGCAAGACATTAGTCACAATAATAATTATGTTTTATCTTATTTTTAATATTAAGCAATTGTCTTATCTTATCCGTAATCTTTAGCAATTGTACGAATTTTTTATTATTTTGATTGACTGTTGAGTCATTGGAATTAATAAATAATCTTTTTTATCTTATCTTTAATCTGAACCAATAATAACAAAACATAATTATTTTTGATTGGCTGTGAAATGATTGGACGTTTATGTTAATGACCAGATCGGAAGCTTCACCGTCACGAACTTTCCATTATAATTGAGCTGCGGTCCATTCACTGTGGCAATTGTGCCTGGGGGTAGATTTATTCTCATTTTGACAAAGAGCCCTTGTAGTACTGAAAGATACCTCTCATTAAGTTGAAGCTAATTTCAAATCAGAGACTTCTCTTCGGTAGCGTTCTTTAAATTAAACCCAAGACATTATTAAAAAGTCTGTCAATTCCCAACAAACAAATTGTGGGTATTATAAGTTTTCGGTTTGTAAATTATTTACAATGAATAATTGTAAAACGTTAAGGAAGTATGTCCGACATAACCCTTGGGGAAATATGTCCTATGCTGACATTATTATTGAAGCTATACATACATCACCTGAAAAACGTCTGACTTTAAATGAAATTTACACATGGATAGTGAACAATATACCTTATTTTAAAAATAAAGGAGAAACTAAAAGTTCTACAGGATGGAAAGTAAGTGTTCGAATTTTTTCACAGTTTTAAATGTAATTTCTTTATTTTACTGATTTTAATACTATTCATATTTTAATACTTATTTAATTAATTAAATGATGTTGAAAATGCTTAAGTGTACAACAATTTTAAGTTTATTTAATGTATGTTATCATTAGTTTTATAAATATTAGCAGATAGTTAATACTTGTGGATCAAACAGAATTTTATTCAAACAGTTTTAAGGGTATATTTATTAGTGACCAGAATTGAACAAAATTTAAAAATATATCACAAAAACAATAAAAGAATAATTTGTACCAAAATACTTTTTAATACAGCTCTTTTTAATTTTTTTTTGTTTTCTATCACCTTGTAGTCAATGTCAAAATAAGAATGAAATTACTATATATTGCGTTGTCTGTTTTCTCATGATTTGGAGTGTTTAAAAAAATTAAGTCAAAGAATATTGCAGTCTTTTGAAAAAATAAAATCCTTGCACAAAAAAAAATGGTCGCCCTATTTGCTTTTTCAATAAATTAGCTGCGTAGTCACTTATTTCATACTTTTAGAATCATTTAAACAAAATATTTGAATTTAGTACTGGGCGTTCAACTTTCATAAATAGAAACTTAGTGTGTTATTTTACTAAGTAAAATATCAAAAATATGTAACAACTTTTACACTTCTATATTAAATTAAATGACAGAAATTAATTATTGATAGAGGGTGAATTTCGCATACATTGTCCTTTTATTTTCTTAAAATTACGATTTAGGTATTCTATGTTTTTTAAAAAGATAAGATAAACTGTTTTACACAAACAGTGACAAAAATCTGTGTTCCATTTATCACTTTCTACAAATATATATATATATATATATAAGGTTTTCACGGTTGTATGATGTAGGTAAATCAATAGTTTTTGGGCTGAACAGTGTATTATTTGTCATTTCATACCGACATTTTGAGGTACTACCATACGCCATTATCATGGTAAACTTATGAAAGAAAAAGCGTTGGATCTCACTAATTTACGGAGTCAGTGCGAGATGAAAAATGAGATTCAACTTGAAGTAGTTCAGCATTCACAATATGAGGCTTAAGTATTTTGATAAGCCTCATACTGGGAAAGCTGAACTACTTCAAGTTGAATCTCATTTCTCATCTTGCTTGAGTCAATTTATTGTTTGAGATGTAACGATTTTTCTTTCAAAAGTTAACATTGATAATGGTGGGTGCTAGTCCGTTGAAATATCGGTATGAAATGAAACATAATACACAGTTCAGCCAAAAAAATATTAAATAATATTATCCGATATCTGTATTTATTTATCTTGATAAATATTTTTTAATGTCTGTTTTTATAATTTTTAGCTCATTGCATTTATTACTATTCAATCACAATATTTATAAATGTGTGTGTCATGTACGTTAAGCAGTCAATTCACATGCAGGACGATGCAATACATCCTCATCATTTTCCACCATGTTACATTGTAATCAAATATATATTTACTACGTACTAATTGATTTCTCAGCAACTACATTCGCTATAAATAGAAAAAAATTGCTGCTGTTGAAGATGATTACCACCGAATTATTAAAGCTTATTTAAAATTTTTATTAATATTTGGAATATGTGCAAAAGTGTAAAATCTACCAATTAAATACCTTACAGACCCAAAACTTACATTTGTTAAACACAAAGTGTTTTCAACTAATAAATAAACTTTTATAAAATCTAATACTTAATATTTCTACTTCAAATGTTTAAATTATTTAAGTATACATAAATTCGTTTAAAAGGATATGCACTATTAATATTACATTTTACTTTCGTCATTCAGTAAACAATCTTTACATGCGATCCTTTGCATAATGCTGCATATAACTTCACCGCTTTTTTATATTTTGATAAAATTGTCTATAGATATATACATAACAAGATTTTGCTGGATTGCTTTATTAAACTTATCATCATATTTTTACTTTTTTCCTAGACATAAAAAATATCTCTTTTTATTTGATTTACCGTGTTGCTGAATTTTCAAACCTTTAAATAACAAGTTATGTTCTCACTTTCTAAAAATTCATTTTAGTAAAAATAATGATAACTGCATAGTAATAAAAATGGTTTAAGCTTGAAATTTATTAGAATGATATTCAGTGGAAACTTTTTAGTACATAAATATGATTTTGGTATCATCTCTAAACGTTGTATCAAGAAAAGAAAACATTAATATAATTATTGTTATAAAATTTACTTTTTTTATGAGATAATTTTTAAAAACCTGAGCTGCTTTTATTTTTGTGTTATGGTCAGATATTTATTTCTTATCGGCAAATTTACTCTGAATTACAAATAATTATTTCGTAAAGATAAGATAGAATGAAATATTTATTTAATGTAACTGTATAAAACTTGATAAGTTTTTATTTACAATTATTTTGTTATGCAATTTATGAATTACTAATGCATATTTTTGGCCATTATACTTTGATTAATTAAACGATTTTTTTCAGATATCAATTCGACATACTTTGTCTTTGAGACGAAACAATGATTTATTTCTGCGTGTTCCAAACGAAAATCCAAAACGTTCTTCGTGGTGGGTTCTTCTTCCTGATGCAATCTATAAAAGATCAAAGCGAATAAAGTCAGATGCTATGGAAATTTGGGCATGTAATAACTCAGAATGCCTTGTTGGAGACAAAACGGAAAAGATGATAACTTCATCTAGTGATAGTGAAACATCTGAAAACACTTACTACTATGAAATTGCAAAGAGTATGATAGATAATCCAGATAATCACTTCTTTTTTGACGATTCTTGTGATAATAAACTAGCAGATAGTCATAAAGTAAATGGTATTTCTCGAGAACTTCCACCACTGACATGTTTGGCTACATGTCATCAAAATAGACATTTCAATCCTCAAACCCTGCCAAAGGTACAAGAGATACCTCTCGATTTACATGATAATACATCTTTTCAAACTATTCCAGAACTTGAAGATATAACATTATATGACAACCTGGAATGCAACACTGAACAATTTTTTAGTTTGGAGTTGTCCATGGATGGTAAACTAGATTTCAAAGATCCTTTTGTGCAACAAGTTTTAGAAAATTTTTTCTGCTAATCAATAGTAATTCTGTTATATATATATATATATATATATATATAATATAATTATACTATTTAAAGAATTACTATTGATTTATATATAGATTAACTTTCCGTTGAAGATTTACTTAATTTTGTATTACCAAACTATAGGTTTATGTACTTTTAAAATAATAATTGTGAGAATAAATTAAGTATTTATGAATTCAATACCCAATGTTCGATTTTATAAATCTCTAATTTTGACTTCTGAGAGATCTGAAAATGAATCTCCACGTTTACTTCTAACAGCAAATAAAAATCCTTCACTATGTATATGAAAATTTTTATAACAATTTCATTAAATGTATTATTATTTTACTAACAATAAAATGTATTTTCAAAATATTATAATGTGTGATTATTTGGTTTTTAAAAACGAGTAAAACCTGACTGATATATATAATATAAGAAAATTGAACAATAGTAATAGATTAATTGCAAATACATATGTTTACTTATACAGATGTTAGTAATGGTTATCGAAATCATATCTATCTAAATCCGTTAGACCGACAGTTGAACGGCCTCAAAATCGAATTATAAATTCACTAGTGAAGTTGAAACATTAAGTATTTTTATAAGAGAATGCATGACGTAACGTTTACTGGTCATTTTGTAATCTATCATATGCCCTTTATTATAAATCACTATCACGCTTTCTCTTCAGTAAGAAATTATAAAATAAACTATCTCCATTAAAGAAAACACTTACATGTTGTGAAATACATTTACCAAAGTAAGTATTTTGCTTTTTTTATATATTTTTAAAGCTTATTAATTATGTACTTTTATATATCAATTGATTATTTATTAATTTCAATGATTTAAAGTCAATATGATATTTATTTTACACTTTTAGATTTTTCATCTAAAATTTGCTATACCTTTAGCCCCATCCACTTTTTAATTACACCATCCATTTTGTTATATTAACTTTTGTCTTTATTAATAGTCATAAACAATTAATTTTTTATCAGAAAGGCAAGACATTAGTCACAATAATAATTATGTTTTATCTTATTTTTAATATTAAGCAATTGTCTTATCTTATCCGTAATCTTTAGCAATTGTACGAATTTTTTATTATTTTGATTGACTGTTGAGTCATTGGAATTAATAAATAATCTTTTTTATCTTATCTTTAATCTGAACCAATAATAACAAAACATAATTATTTTTGATTGGCTGTGAAATGATTGGACGTTTATGTTAATGACCCCTAGCCTTTATGTTTTAGTCTCCATTATAATTGAGGCTGCGGTCCATTCACTGTGGCAATTGTGCCTGGGGTAGATTTATTCTCATTTTGACAAAGAGCCCTTGTAGTATTGAAAGATACCTCTCATTAAGTTGAAGCTAATTTCAAATCAGAGACTTCTCTTCGGTAGCGTTCTTTAAATTATACCCAAGACATTATTAAAAAGTCTGTAATTCCCAACAAACAAATTGTGGGTATTATAAGTTTTCGGTTTGTAAATTATTTACAATGAATAATTGTAAAACGTTAAGGAAGTATGTCCGACATAACCCTTGGGGAAATATGTCCTATGCTGACATTATTATTGAAGCTATACATACATCACCTGAAAAACGTCTGACTTTAAATGAAATTTACACATGGATAGTAAACAATATACCTTATTTTAAAAATAAAGGAGAAACTAAAAGTTCTACAGGATGGAAAGTAAGTGTTCGAATTTTTTCACAGTTTTAAATGTAATTTCTTTATTTTACTGATTTTAATACTATTCATATTTTAATACTTATTTAATTAATTAAATGATGTTGAAAATGTTTAAGTGTACAACAATTTTAAGTTTATTTAATGTATGTTATCATTAGTTTTATAAATATTAGCAGATAGTTAATACTTGTGGATCAAACAAAATTTTATTCAAACAGTTTTAAGGTTATATTTATTAGTGACCAGAATTGAACAAAATGTAAAAATATATCACAAAAACAGTAAATGAATAATTTGTACCAAACTACTTTTTAATACATCTATTTTTACTTTCTGTTTCTGTTTTCTGTTAACTCATAACCCATGTTAAAATAAGAATCATATGGACAAACTAAGTCAAACAATATTTTAAATAATACACCGAAACCTCTAATTAACATAAATTTGAATACAACCCCTCGTCACTATCAACCGTTTTATTTTTATTTTGCACAGCTATGATTATGAAGCCATAGAGCTTTGAAAGTGCTAAGCTTTAAATAAATTTAATAACATTTAACTCCTTTAACGAGCATTATAAGCACATAATTATTGATACTATATATTTCATGTTTTCTCATGATTTTATGTATTTTTTTAAAAAATAAAGTCAAAGAATATTGCATTATTTTGATAAATAAAAACCGTGCACAAGAAAAGGAAATGGTTGCCCCATTCACTTTTTAAGTAAATTAATTTTGCAGTCACTTCTTTCATACTTTTAAAATCATTTGACAAAAAGATTTGAATTTAGTACAGGGTGTTCCTATTTCATAAAGAGAACCTCAGTGTCTAATTTTACTAAGTAAAATCTCACAAAATATAAGAATTCTTACAATTCCTTATTAAATTAAATGGCAGAAAGTAATTATTGATCGGGGTTGGATTTTGCATACATTTTCCTTTCATTTTTCCAACATCACGATTTAGATATTAAGTTATTAAAAATCTCTGAGGATAAACTTTTTTACGCAAACAAAGAAACTAATCTGTGTTCTATTTATCATTTTTTACATTTATATATATTGTAACCAGACAAGAACACCCAACCTTTTTACATCGGTTGTAAATATTTTCAGATTAGCATATTGCAGGAATGAACTATCGATTAGCATTCCCTAATACAGATGTTACCCCACCTACAACAATATATCCTGCTCTTCAGAGGATGTATCGCCATAGAGACTGAAAGCATCTAGAAATTTATGTGTTTGGTTTTTCAACAACACCACTAGAGTTTCATCTCACTACAACCTTACTTACCATTGCCTGGTTATGTCAGACATAGCTCAGGAGGGATGAGATTCTTGTAAACCAATGCATAAATGGATGAATGGTGCAAATAAAATTGACAAACGTTATTATTTATTTTGAAAATTTTATTTAATAACAATATTTATAAAGTTCTTAAAGAAGAAAAAAAAGTTTGCTGACAGTCTCTATACTGTCTGTCTTCATATTTGTGTGCACATTACAGGTGTTATTCTGATTGTTCCTGAGTAAATTTTTTTTTTTTTAATTTAAAGCTCCCTCATCTGCATAGATACATATTTATGTGTATAGAAGTAATTAATATATTTAGGTATCTTGAAGTATTTATTCTATCCAAGTATCTTAAAGTACTTATTTTAATTCAGATATTGAGAAATATGTCTTAATTCAGGAATCCCAAGTATTTATTTTTATTTTACATATCATATAAGTGTGGGTTTGAATGACTTATTTATATTACTTAATATATTCAGTTTCGGTTTGAAGCACTTATTCATCATATCAATACAGTTTGAAGTCATTTTTTGAAAGAGATTTATTATTGCTTATTATATTCAGTGTGGTTTTTGAACCACTTACTTTTCATATCAATACATTTTTAAATCATTATTTAAAAGAGATTTATTATTACTTAATATTCAGTGTGGGTTTGAACCACTTATTCATCATATCAATACCCTTTAAAGTCATTATTTGAAAGAGATTTATTATTACTTAATATATTCAGTGTGGTTTTGAACCACTTTTTCCTCATATCAATACATTTTGAAGTCATTATTTGAAAGAGATTTATTATTACTTAATATATTCAGTGTGGGTTTGAACCATTTATTCATCATATCAATACATTTTGAAGTCATTATTTGAAAGAGATTTCATTATTATTCCTTAATTCTTATATATAAACATTTCCTTAATTTATGTAATGTATGGTTTCAGAGGCAATTCATTTTATCAAAGTCTTTTTATAAAATAATAACCGTTATTCACAATAAATATTTTTTATTATTTGGAAGCATTTTAATAATCAATCAATCCAGAAAATGACATTTTATTAAATGATAGATCATCTTAATAAACACATCTTACAAAATATTTTTATTTCACCTATTACTCCACTGTGTTCCATTTTTAAATATATTTTCTTTTTATATTACTTACAATCAATCAACTTAAAAGTGACATTTTATTATATTATATTTTAACTTAAAAAATACAATTCACAAAATATTTTTTATGTATTATAAAAGGATAGAAAAGATGTACAAATTCCCTACCTGAACCTGGATCTGCTGGCATTTCACTATAAATTTCCCAATCAATAGGGGAAGTTCTGAGAGCTTAACAAGTCAATGGTCAGTTTACAGGCCTTGATGTTATTTTACTTCATAACTGAACAGATGGTAGAGAAGAGAGAAAGCTATTTTTGATTACCCAGATATATGAAGATATAATATTTTCACCACTTGTTTCCACTTAATATTTTTTTAATTACAGGTTTCTTCTTTTTTATTATTCACTGTGCTCCAAGATTTCTTGGGCTAGTAGTCATATAATATGGATTTCTCTAATCTCAGCCTTGATGCTTTCTAACCATATGTCTGCTATAAAAATCTCTTAAGCAACCTTTCCTCCCCTATTTATCTCTTTATGCTTTTCTTATCTCAGTTTTGGGATTGATCTAGCACCAATCTTCTCAGAGGTCCATGTGTTTATTTTCTTCCCTCATTGGCCATCTATTTTTGGTGGGAACAGATTCTAATGACTCTTATCTGATGATTCTGAAAAGCATCTATTGATTTTTATGCCCATGTCAATCTTTTTTTAATTGTTAATTACAGCCTTCTTTTTGATAATCTGTAAATAGTACTTTTGCAAAATAGTACATTTTAACAGTACTTTTAATATTTTAAAATATTAAAATTTAAATTAATGTCATCTTTTTATTTATTCATTTTAACTTTTATTTTTGAAAACCATGTCAGCTTTTTTTTTCATTTTATCTTGACAGTTTTAATTTGGGGGGACTTTAAATTACATATGTGAAACAACCTGTCTGCTTCATTTCATCCTGCTAAATTTTGGATGAAATTGCCTGAAAATACTATTTCATTTCACACACTATAACTTTTATTATTCATTATTATCATTTTCTGTTTATTATTTCTTCTCAACCTTGGAAAGATGCTGATGAAATAAGTAATAAAGAAGGGGAAAGTGAATACATGACTCACACCATCCAATGCCAGGATGAGCAGATGGCTAAGCATGGACTTCCAGAACACAATGCCCACGACATTGTGGAAAAATACCTCATTTTTAAGCACTGTCCCTTCTAAGTACCTAGACAGGTCATTCACAAGGATTAGTATCCCAAAAAAATATCAGGCATTGAGCCAGCCCTGTTCATCTGTTGTGAGTCTTAGGGGCTAGATATCATGAGACAAAGACCTATTTATGAAGCCTACATATACACCACTGGACTACTTTGGGAGCTCAACATCTAGTTCCAGATAGGGCTGGGCATATACTTTGGAGCATCATATCACAATTCATCTAGGCTATCCCACCCATCATCCATGCATCACAACATGAAAAATGCAACTCACACAATGCTACATCCCACTAATGAACTTCTTCCACCAGCTACCCCAATTTTCTTTTTCAGACCTGTAGCTACATTCTGGTTTGGGAGACTGAAGATCATGATCCATTTCTTATAATTTCCCACATTTTGAGGGAGTGGACTCCTATATTCTCTTGTCTTTGGTCATTTTTTCAGGCCAAACATCATCATGGTGGCTTGCTTTTTTATCTGCACTTCTCTGCAGCTCACCACTACTATGTGATATGTTTTTAATAGGCTGATATGGACTATGCATTTCACCTGTTGAATTTCTTTTTCTCTTCCATAGCAGTGCTCCATTTCTTTGCTGACAATACCATGGTGGTGTTTTATAATTGTTATAGTATTATGGAGACAATTTCATCTTATAATGGTAGGCACCTGATTTTGGCCCATCATCTCTTCTATATGGAGTTCTATTTGGCAGTTTCGACCCTCCTTCATTATTGGTTTCTGAGGTACCACAGTTGTCATATGCTGTTAATAACTTGGCCACCTTCTCAATGGACTGGTGATTCATCTTAATTAGCATTCTTTCAACATGAGTAGGAAAACTGGGGCAGATCAACCTGATGAATTGAAGTTCTAATAATAGGTTCACTGTAGGTCCCTTAACTTGGCCATTTGTTTTTTAAAGAAGAGTGTGTAAGGTTCACCAGATGGGAATTTTTCTGGGATATTCTATATTGATCCCCTCTTGACAGTCATCACTCCAGTAGCAGCTTATAAGGGCCTTTTTAAAATCATTAAAATTGATCAGTTGGCTAAACAATGAATCCCACCAGGTTTGAGTTACACCCTGAAAATTGCTGCAGATTATTGCCAGTTTTGCCTCCTCAGACATTGCATTAATACTGAAGTACTAAAGTGAAAGCATCCTGAAAATTATCTTATCATAAGGAATTGTTTCACAATTCCTGGTATATAACTGTCCACTGGCACTTCTTGATTGATTCTTCTACCATTTTCTTCTCAAAGTTTGTTTGGGACTGTTGCTATTCCTTCCTTTACTGGCAATGCGCAGTAGCTTTTTATTTTCAGTTCTCTCACTTGGGTAGTCAGACTGCTCCTGCATGGATTTTTGGATTTGTTCAATTTTTATATGCATGGCTTCACAAATTTGGCTCACCTTGACCTCTTGCTCTATTAGTGACCCTTTAACTTCATCTATGACCTCTTCTTTTATTTTCAATATTTGAGCATTCAGTGCCTTTCTCATGTACTGGATGAGCCACCTGGTGATGCTGCAGGACCACCAAAAAACCTGCAATTGATAAATTTTTTTAAATTATTCACTAGAAATTGCTTAATTTTAGAAATGGTAGACTCCCTCCCTGGCACACCAAACAAATCAGTCAAAATCGCTGAAATTGAAATGTAAAAAAAAATCGCTAAAAATCACTTAAATTTTAAAAATGGAAGACCCCCCTGCCACACGAGACAAATTGGTCAAAATCGCTGAAATTGAAATGCATAATTGAAAAAAAGAACTATAATAAAAGCCTACGAAATTAAACAAAAACATAATAAATGTCAAAGTGATTTAAAAAAGAATCACTCTTCAATTATCTAACTAACAAATAATAATTCAAACCTTAATAACAGTCTAATACATATTAAGTAATCAATGTTCCTATTAACCTGTAATAGCATCATTAAAGTTTAAATTCAGTTAATATGTTACTGTATTACTAGTTTATATCAAAAATTATTGCAAATACTGAGTTTAAATCACACATATATAAAATAAACAAAACAGAAATAAAATAATCAGAATAGAAAATTGAAATTTAAAACAAAAGTTGATTATAACATCTGAGGTGAATAATGTCTAGAAATCCCTCTCCCCTCCCACATGAAGGGTTCAATGAAAAATAAGTAAAGTGCAAATTATGAATGCTATTTTTTAAAATCCTATGAAATAAATGAAAAAAAATATAATAAAAGCCTATGACATTAAACAAAAACATATTAAATCTCAAAGCGATTTAAAAAATAAAAGTATTTATAAAATGCAAAAATAACAGCATGAAAAATGGTGGGAAATGTCTTAAAAAAGAATCAGTCTCAGTTATCTAACTAACAGATATAATAATAATTCAAACCTTAATAACATACTATACATATTAAGTAATCAATGTTCCTATTAATCTATAATAGCGTCATTAGTGTTTAAATTCAGTTAATATGATACTTTATTTCTAGTTTATATCAAAATTATTGCAAGTACTTAGATTAAGTCACACATATATAAAATCAACAAAATAGAAATAAAATAATCAGAATAGAAAATACAATTTTGAAAGTAATTAAAATAGATTACCAATTTCCCTGGAGAGTGAGTTCATCTTTCAGCAGGTCATTGAATTTTTTCAACCTTGAAAAATGAAACTTGGGCATTCTAGATCGCTCCATTAGTGACAAAATATAGATATATATATTATATTTTTCCTGTCTATTGAACACATTTTCTTTCACTTAAAGTTTGTTATTTTTAAAATAACTTACGCACAATTTTTAAATGTAGATAGAAACTGAAAAAATAGCTAAACATTTTTGATATTATATGTAGTATAAAGAAATTTCCAGAACTGGTTCACGTGACTAGTTGATTTTGCAAGTTTTGTCACAGGAAAATTAATCTCTACATTTTTAAAATCAACACGTGTACTTGAATTTGTGTTTTTTTTATTTATTTATTATAAATAAACACATAACCTAAACAAATCACTAATCTTTTGCCTTCATTTCTTTGCATGTCAGTTTTTGATTAAATGTCTGTTTATCAGTTGTTTTAATTCTAATTTGTTGTCTTGTGTGTGTCCATAAAAAGCTGTATAAACTTTAAAACTTATGGAATGGAATGTGTACAGCAGGTTTCATTTGAACTTTTTGAAATGCCTCATTTCAAACAATAAATAAAAAGTTTTACATCTTAGGGTTAAGTTTTGTCTTCATTAAAGCACAAACTAAATAGAACAGTAATGTTTTTATTTTACTTCCTTTCACCTCAAAGCCAAATAAAAAGTAATAACGGAGGAAGCCCTTCCCAAAAAACCGCAGAAATCTTGATGAATCAATATTTTGAGAAAATGTATATATATAAATTATTTGATTTATAATCATATATTATAACACTGCAAATGTACAATCACTTTTTCTTTTAAATTATATATGTTCTCCAATAATATCAGCAAATTAAAAATCCTTCTCCTTTTCAAAAACTTTATTTTCTTTACATCAATATTATTATATTTAAGACAAACATAAAGTATAAATATACAGGTTATTACTTAATATTCTAACATGGACTATAATCGGCAATACAAGCAGTTATTACGGTTTAGCTTATCAGTTTGCACTTTTCAATAATGGATAAATTTTTTGCAAAGATGTGCAAGGTTTAAAATTATCCCAAATTGTTGCAGAATTAATGTAAATAACTCCATACATAACCGAAGCAATATTAATGTGCAGGTGCAAATATATTTACTTGGATTAGTCATTAAAGGATGTAATAGGGCATTCAAGAAAGAAAAAAGTGGTTGTGGAGAATTTTAGGAAATTTGGCAGTTCCTCCTCAGGTGATGAAAAAGTGCAACAATTTAGCGAGTGCATTGAGTCAAAAATTTGAATGGAAGTTCACATTTCTAGCAAATAAACAAGGAGTGAATATTAATACACCCAAAAGAAAGGACTTTGTCAATTTGACTAATATAATATTGCCTGCAATAGTTAAAGAAGTATTGGAACTGGATCCCAAATATGATGGTGGCAAGTGGAGACAGCTGAGGATGGAAGTGATGGCAGTTGTTGCAGCAAAACTAGTTAATGGTGGGTGTGGGGATAACTGCATTTTCCAAATCACTAGAGTGATTAGACACAAACTGCTTTACACAACAGCAGATACATGGAGTAGGAAAATTAATGACACCAAAAAAAATTTTTTGACAGTTCAATTACATGCATTAGAGAAGACAAGGGGAATAGATTTGTCATAATGAATAAAGACAAATATGTTAATAAGATGAAAATACAAATTGATAAATCGAAATTTGTACACACAGTAAATTTTAATAATAAAATTAAAAAGGAAAAGTTTATAACATCGATTCTTCATATACATTGCAATAAAGCTTTTTCTAAAGCTGAGTATTATCTAATGTATCCATCTTCTTCCTCACTCCCTCAAATGTTTGCTAATTCTAAATTACACAAGCCTGACACGCCTCTGAGGTTGTTGCTGGACGTTGAAGGTGTGCATTATTTTGAGACTGCTAAGAAGATAAATCATTAGCTGATAGATGACTTAGGATTTGGAGAGTTTACTATTAAATCTTCTTTCAAGTTATTAGAGCAAATCAAGAACATGCTAATAAGGCCCAAGTTTAAAATTTCTGCATTAGATATTTCAGAGTTATACAGGTCTGTTAATAGAAAGAAGTCTATCGATATTATACAACAAGAACTCATAAATAAAAATGTAGCTCAGGCTCATGTTAGTTTCATAACAGAATTTCTGAGATGGTCAGATGTAAATATTATGGCAACATTTGAAGGCAAGTGGTACCACATGAAAGATGGGTGGCCTATGGGATTGGCCATGAGTGGCATCATGGCTAGCATCTATTTGAATTTTTACGAAAAACAAGTATTATCTGAATACAACATAGTAGATAATAATATAATATATATGAGATATGTGGATGACTTATTTGTTGCTGCTCCAGTAAATATTTTTGAGCACATCAAAAACCAGATACAAGTGAACACATCATTAAATTTAAATATTACATGGAAGGATATGGGGAAAGAGGTAAAATATTTAAATATCAAGGTACATAGAGAAGCAACTTTGCTTAATTATGCAATGGTTATGAAGCCACCAGTAGCTCGTGGCCAGATTCACCCTGAGTCATACACACTTATGACTCACAAGTTTGCTATATTGACATCATTTCCTTTCAGAAATTACTATTTGTGCAAGTTTGAGGCAGACAAAAGGTCTAACTTAATTAATTTTACTAACAACTTAATCAAATCAGTATACAGGTGCAATATAGTATATAGCAAAATTAGTCATTTTGTATATAATATTGGAAAACACAGAGGTGAAGACAACAGGCCTTGGATATTGTTGCCTTATGTGCATTCTTTACATAAAACATTTTATAAGACTTTTTCTAAGGAATGTTGTTTGTTTCCATACATCTATCTCAACAGGCTGTGTACAAAGTGTCATGCCCTCACAATGGATGCAGAGCCTCATACTATGGTGAAATAAGAGCCACCATAGCTACTAGGATATCACAAAATAGTATAGATACAATAAGGCACATACGAATCCAGAATGCATTTCAATTTTTGCTCAACATCAAAAATTGTCAGTACATGTGTTTGAACCCACATTTGCAAAATTACTTTGTACTGAGAGGCATGATATTAAGGGAAAGGTAAAAGAAGCATATTTTATAGCAGTGGACTCTTTTGCCATTAATTGTAAGGATGCATGTTTTGCAATATCTAAAAGATGGTCTTAGTGACTCATTTGCATATAATTTGCATATCAGATTTATTTATATAATGATTCCAAAGAAGGGATCATAACTGGCTATGAATATGAGAAGTTCATCTTCTTGAAAGCACTCGGCCATATAATTTAGTTTTCAATTTGTTGTTATAGCTTTATGTTGGAAGTGTTAAAGCACTATTTAATATTATTATAATATAAAACTCCAAAAATAACTGTAAGAAGATAAAAATAGTTAAAACATTGGAGTTTTATATTAAATAAATTGTTACATTTACCATTTTCAAACTCCCTCCATTCACAACTTATAAATATATGTTCAGTATTGATACAAGAAAATAAAGTTTTTGAAAAGAAAAAGAAGGATTTTTAATTTGTTGATATTATTGATTTATAATTTAAAATGAGAAAAAGTATTATTTTCCATTTTTTAAAAAAATACTTTCACTTTCTAAAAACGTAGAGATTAATTTACCTGTGACAAAACTTGCAAAATCAATCAGTCACATGGCCTGAGTTTTGGAAATTTCTTTATACTACATATAGTACCAAAAATGTTGAGCTATGTTTTCAGTTTCTATCTACATTTCAAAATTGTACATAAGTTAATTTAAAAATAACAAACTTTAAGTGAAAGAAAATGCGATCAATAGATGGGAAAAATATAATATATATACCCATATTTTGTCACTAATGGAGTGATCTAGAATGCCCAAGTTTCATTTTGCAAGGTTGAAAAAATTCAATGAGCTGCTGAAAGATGAACTCATTCTCCAGGGAAATTGGTAATCTATTTTAATTACTTTCAAATTGTATTTTCTATTCTGATTATTTTATTTCTATTTTGTTGATTTTATATATGTGTGACTTAATCCAAGTACTTGCAATAATTTTGATATAAACTAGTAATAGAGTAACATATTAACTGAATTTAAACACTAATGACGCTATTATAGATTAATAGGAACATTGATTACTTAATATGTATTAGTCTGTTATTAAGAATTTGAATTATTATTATATCTGTTAGTTAGATAACTGAGACTGATTCCTTTTTAAGACATTTCCTGCCATTTTTCATGCTATTATTTTTGCATTTTATAAATACTTTTATTTTTTAAATCGCTTTGAGATTTAATATGTTTTTGTTTAATGTCATAGGCTTTTATTATATTTTTTTCTCATTTATTTCATAGGATTTTAAAAATAGCATTCATAATTTCCACTTTACTTATTTTTCATTGAACCCTTCATGTGGGAGGGGAGGGGGATTTTTAAACACTATTTACCTCAGATGTTATAATCAACTTTTGTTTTAAATTTCAATTTTCTATTCTGATTATTTTATTTCTGTTTTGTTGATTTTATATGTGTGCAATTTAAATGCAGTATTTGCAATAATTTTTGATATAAACTAGTAATACAGTAACATATTAACTGAATTTAAACTCTAATGACGCTAATACAGGTTAATAGAAACATTGATTACTTAATATGTATTAGTCTGTTATTAAGGTTTGAATTATTATCTATTAGATAATTGAAGAGTGATTTTTTTTTAAATCACTTTGACATTTAGTATGTTTTTGTTTAATTTCATTGGCTTTTATTATAGTTTTTTTTTAATTATACATTTCAATTTCAGTGATTTTGACTGATTTGTCTCATTTGGTGGGGGGGGTCTACCATTTTTAAAATTAAGTGATTTTTAGCAATTTTTTTTTTTTACATTTCAATGTCAGTGATTTTGACTGATTTGTCTCGTGCACCGGGGATCTACCATTTTTAAAATTAAGGGATTTTTAGCAAATAATTAAAAAAATTTATCAATTGCAAGCTTCTTGGTGGTTCTGCAGCATCACCTGGTGACTCATCTAGTATGTGAGAAAAGCACCGGTCATTCATCTGTTTAATTATTTGCTCAAACTTTTCATTTTGTCTTTCCATTGCTTCTGTGATTTATTTCTTTATTTTTCGGTTTGCTTCTAATGTTTGTTTCTTATCTTCTTCTCTTTGTTTCTCTCTTTTTCTGTTATCTTTTTCTCATTGTTTGTTATCTTCTTTTCTTTGTTCATGTCTTATTTTTTTATCTTCTTTTCTGTCAAACAATCTCTTTTTCATTATTTTCTTCTCTTTGTCCATATCTTTTTTGTTATCTTTTTCTCTTTGTTATCTTTTTCTTTTGTTCATCTTTTTTTGTTATCTTCTCTTTGTTCATCTTTTTTTGGTATCTTCTTCTTGTTGTTTGTTATCTTTTTCTCTTTGCTTATGTCTTTTTTGTTATCTTCTTCTCTTTGTTCATCTCTTTTTCTTATCTTCTTGTCTTTGTTTGTTATCTTTTTTTGTTCATCTCTTTATTATCTTCTTTTTCTTAATCTTTTTTGTTATCTTCTCCTTTTTGTTTGTTATCTTGTTCTCTTTGTTCATCTCTTTTTTGTTATCTTCTCTTTGTTTGTTATCTTCTTATTGTTCATTTCTTTTTTGTTATCTTCTTTCATCATTTCCTTCAGCTGGACTATCATGAAAGCCTCCTTTGTTTTTTGTGCTAGTTGTTGATCTTTTGCTTTGGAATCATTATCTTCTTGCATTTGTCCTTCTTCAGGAAGACTCTACTTTCGGTGTTCATCACCTTTTTCCTTTTTGCTCTGGTTATCATCTATTTAAACTACAATTTATTTCTTTGTTATATTTGTCCTTCTTCTGGAAGACTCTTTACTTTCTGTGTTCATCATCTTTTTTTTGCTCTGGTTATCATCTATTTAAACTGCAATTTAATTTTTTGCTATATTTACTCTGACAACTTTTTAATATTGATTTCTGTTATTTTGTTATTTAATAAGCTTTTCTCTCTTTCCACTCCATGATTTTGTTCCATGTCTTTGTATTGCCTATTTCACTATTTATGCCATTCATTTTTGTGCTCTTCTTTTTTTTCTTCATTTTTGTCCATGTCACATCACTGCACCATGTGCTCTGCTCACACTCACAGAATCATAATTTGCTTTTGCCTTTTCATATTTGTTTATTTTCTTCTGGATTTTATGCCATGAGCAGGCTAGCAAGATCAAACCTCACAACAGGGCAACAAATGTAACCGGACAACACCTAACCCCACTCTTGGTTGGTTTTATTCACTGATGAGCATATTGCAGAAAGGAACCATTAATTGGCATTCCCCAGTGCAGATGTCACCCCATCTGCAACAATATTTCCTGCTCATCAGAGGATGTAGCACAATAGAGATGAAGTATCTAGAAATTTATGTGTTGGTTTTCCATAGAGTTCCATCTCACTACAATCTTACTTCCCATCATCTTGCTATGCTGGACATAGCTTAGGAGACAAAAGATTCTTGTGAGCAGGATGCAATGAATAATTAACAATGCAAAATGGACTGAACAACTAAAATTAAGTTTTAATAATTTTTTTATTAACAATAATTAATTCCATTGATAAGTGTTTCCAATAGAGTTCATCATTTGCATCAAATGAAAGCTCATTCAGTTCATCTTGTGTGAACAAAACAAAAAGCTTTTTTATCAAGTATACATAGGTTTTATCACTTTATTCAGATTTGGTTTATTCAGATATGCATATAGGCCTTTATAATTCATTATCATTTGATAATTCCAATATAGAACAATTTCATGTTTGTACATAATTACTATTCAGTCAAACATAGACATAGGTCTTATCACTTTATCCAGATGTGTATAATTTAGTAAAGCATTTAAACATAATCACCATCATTTAATTATTGTAATATATAACAATTTCATGTTTGTAGATAATTATTATTCAGTCAAACATAGACATAGATCTTATCACTTTAGCCTGATATGTATTATTTAGGTAAGCATTTATACATTTATAAATTATCATTATTTAATATATATATATATATATATATATATATATATTAAATAATATATATTTATATATATATATATATATATATAAAATAAATAAAGTTTGATATCTGTATTCATTTCACTATATATGTAATATACAAATCAATATATATATATCAAGATACAGTACAATTTATATAACTTATATTCTTTTAGAAGTACTTTTGACTATACACTTTGTAGTCTTTATCAACTATATAACATTGAATAGTCAAAACAAGACAACCTTTAACAATACCCATAGTACAATTCAGATTTCCCACAATTCTGTTATCTTAACATTTGATGACTGGTGATTCATTAACATTTGATGATTTCTTGAAATCAACATAGCCTCTTTTATTTTATGTTTATTATGACAATGTTCAATTTGAATAATTTTCATATTTTTATAATCAAATTTAAATCCATATTGACAAGATTTATTATGATCAAATATAACAGATGTTGAAGGTTTATTTACATCTGTTTCAAATTGATTCTTTTTTTTTAAATTCTATTATATAAATGCATATGAATGGTTTATTTGTTAATGATTTGTTGAAAATTGGTTATTATAGAAATGCTATTGCTAATATTATTAAAGGATTTAAAAGAAATCAACACTATAATAAAATTAAAAATAAAAATATCAAAATGAAATGGATTTCAATGCCATTTATATCAGATGAGCAGGTCAAATTTATTAGGAAAATTTATAATGGTTTGTGCCATATTGCTTTTTTTCTCTACAAATAACATTGATAGATTACTTAATAATTCTAAAATTCAAAATTCAAAGTTTAATCAAAATTCTATTATATATAGATTAATATGAGGATGTGGTGTACAATACATTGGTGAATCTAAGTGTACACTTGAGAAGAGAATAAAAGAGCATATGCTTTTATATAATAGAATTCAAAAAAAGAATCAATCTGGAACAGATGTAAATAAACCTTCATCATCTGTTATATTTGATCATAATAAATCTTGTCAATATGGATTTAAATTTGATTATAAAAATATGAAAATTATTCAAATTGAACGTTGTCATAATAAACGTAAAATAAAAGAGGCTATGTTGATTTCAAGAAATCATCAAATGTTAATGAATCACCAGTCATCAAATGTTAAGATAACAGAATTGTGGGAAATCTGAATTGAACTATGAGTATTGTTAAAGGTTGTCTCATTTTGATTATTCAATGTTATATAGTTGATAAAGACTACAAAGTGTATAGTCAAAAGTACTTCTAAAAGAATATAATTTATATAAATTGTACTGTATTTTGATATATATTGATTTGTATATATATATATATATTGTAACGGGTGTGCTCGTATACCGTATACTTACTTGTTCTTATCTTAAATAAAAAAAATATCTATTTTTTTCTTTATGAAGCCAAATAGTGATAAGAAAATTCGTATTTCTCTCACAGCATATTTATGGACGTCAATCATTGACTCCAAGCGCCAAACTTACTTTTTACATAAGTATTATGCTGGAAGAGAAGAATACGATAGTAATAGGGCCTCTCCACTAGCTCAGTACTCAGGGCGGGTGGCTAATAAACCGTAGGAAAATGTACGGGAGAAACTCTATGCAACCAACAACGAAACTCGGATCAATCGTCTAAATTTATGAACTATATCCCATGAGTCAAATAATAAAACACACACATGCAATATACCTTAATATAACATATCTTTTATTATAATATTTTCTGCTTTTAATAAAAATATATTTCCCGCACCCTTTAACATTTACATAACCCAATAAAACCTATATATATGTATTCTGTGTGGATTTTCAATAGGATAAGAAAAACGAACGTATACACAGATAAAATCTAATCAGCTGTATTCAAAATGGCCTTATCTTAAAAAAAAATATAAGTCTCTTGCCTTGGTTCGTTCTCCTTGAGGGTTTCAGAAAACGTAATAATATTTGGAAAATAAAATATCTTAAGTTCATATTACCTGCAATTTTTGTCCGATGTGATCCCCGGGGATATCAAAATAAGAAGAAAAACACATGAAATCCGAAGCAAAACGTACGAGACAGTTCATCACGCTTCAGTTCATTCCGAGTCGGATCGATTCCCTTGCGAAAAGTTGATAGGTCTCCGGTAGATGTTCTCCGGTCACTGCCGCATGGCCTCTTCGGGGCAAGGTCCAGAAATCCCAGCACGCTTAAGCCTTTACCCCACTGTACTCATATTCGGCCGTAGCCTTAGCTATTCTTCTTCAATATATATAAAAAAAAAATGAAAATATTTCTTTTTTTTTTTTTTTTTCCTCTTTGAAGACCAAAAATAATCTGACACTAGTTAACAAAAAAAAACTACATCTCACTCTCCCTGTCACTTTTTCTTTTTCTTTTGTTTTCGCAAACACAGTCCGTCCCCTTCTTCCCCACCACGTGGTATAGATGGCCAGTTAAGCTAATAAGCAGAAAGAACTTTTCGCACCTTCGGACATTTTGGCAATTAACATTCCGGAAACTTTTTACTTCAACCTTCTTTTTAATTTTCATTCAAATTCCCCAGATAAGATTTTCGATGTTTAATATATTTCTTTTTTTTTTCTTTTTCTTACAATAATCTCTTATCTTGGATCCAAAATGTATTCATACGTTCGTTTCTAAAATTGTCTATCCACACCGCAAATACATACATATACCACTTTTACAAAAACAAAACGCAAATTCCCCCCCCCACCCCCTCTTTTCTTACTTTAATAAAATCTTAAACATTTTCTCCCACTAACAAAATAAATACTAAAACGAAATAAAATCAAAATTATAGGAAACTCATTTTAAAACTATATAACATATGTGTGCGCCTTTCTACCTTGTAACTAGGGTTTAAACCCGACTAGTTACAATATATCAATTTCATGTTTGTAGATAATTATTATTCAGTCAAACTCAGATGTATATTTTTACACATAAGTTTCTTATCAGCCAATCCATATTTATAGAACTTTTTTAATTTTGAACACATAATGCAATTAATGTTTTCATATTATTTCATTAATTTTCTATTGGTAATTAATTATAAAATTAATAATTGATAGCTGAAACATTATAACTATTATAGAATTAATAATTGAATTATTTTCTAATGTTACCTTTTAACTAAGGTCTTCATTAATTACTGTTTCTCAAAATAACAGAAGGTCTTGAATTTGAACTGCATTAAAGGCTTGGATAGGCACAAAAGGCTTACTTTATGGTAGTGGATAGACAGAAAACAGGCTAACCACCCATATTACACTGATTCATCATGGAGCTGCTTGATGGCTCAATTGGCTTTTTTAGTAATCTCAAAATTCTTAATAAAAACATTGCCTTTCATGATTTTCAAGTATAGAATAATAATCTAGCAATTGTCTCTCAAAAATAAAATTCTTTTTTTAATTTGAATTCTCTATCCTTTTTATGCTTCTCTCTCTATCAGAACGGATTCACTTGATGTTCCTGCTGAATGCAATTGGTTTTTGTGTTTTCATCCATGTTCATGCCATTAATCCCAGTACATTGGACAGTTTCTCTTTGACAGGAACTGACTTTTCACTTATCTGGCTATATGTTTTCAACACCTACAGTTATTCTGTTTAAAAATTATTCTTGTGAAATATATAATAATAAAGTTGAAAGCAGTATAGAGATTTTTATTTAAATGACTTTTAACTTTGAGTTTATTGATCTTAATAAAGAAAGACCTATACTTTCTTTAATTACAAATATAAATGTATTCCTTTTTTTATTCTTTTTTTTTTCACTTTAAAAAGTTTGATTTTCCTTTTAATTTGACCAAAAACATGATTTTCAATTGTGGTCAAATATAATTATTTCTTCCTCTTTTTTAAAAAAAATAATATAATTAGTCTTTTTTTTACTTTTGAAATATTGCAGGTGGGATCTTTTAAATATATACGTGAAACAGTGTATCTGTTTCAATATATATATATTCATATATATATTGTACATATGTGGAACTTCATCTGGCTCCAACAGGTGCCAGAGTTTATCTTAGCTTAACAATTTATTGGTAATTTTCTGATTTTTAAAACAAAATAATGATAAAAATAAAAGACATTATTTAATTAGTGAGTAATATATGATAATAATTTATAATGTAATATTTATTAAATTTTGGATGGTTATGTGTGAAATGTCCGTAGATATATGATAATTAGTTTGATAAGAGATGTAAGATAGTAAGGTTACTTAAAGGAAATATTTTGGTTAGTCTTGAATTAATAAATAGTATTGAATGTATTGTGGAGTAATTATTGTAGTGTTCATTTTTTAAAAGTGATAACCTATAAGTTAATATTATAAATAAACTAGAACAGAATAGTATCAAATTAGTTTAAAAGTAATCTTTAAATTTTATTAAAGTAGTATAATCATATTTAAATGTTTAATTTAAGTTAGCCTTTTACCTGTTAAAAGTCATTTTTAAATTTGATATTCATTGGTATTTTTATTTTTGTAGTTTTTCAAATAAGTTGTAATTAATTAGTGAAAGTCAATTTAATATGGCATCTTTGTGTGTGTATTTGTGTGCATGCAGGGAGATCTGTGAAATATATAAATAAAAAAATTATTTGACTATAATGTTGATTAAAAAACAAATAAATGAATAAAAAGTGTTATAATTAAATATTTAAAAAAAAAATTTTGATAAATAACACTAGATTTAATTTTTATATTTCTTTTATTGTATTTTATGTAATATATTTTTATAAAATGTTACATAATAAAAGGTAATAATTAACTTGCAATTTAAAGCATTATGCCATGTGATTTTTAAACAATTAGATCAATTACATCAGTAATCAATTTCACAGCTGATCTGTCAAAGGGGTTAAAGTTAAATTGAACATAATTTGTGTTGGTTGAATAATTAACATAAAAATTTTGAGGGAGGAATAGAAATTATCAGATATAAATACAGGGCTTTTTTCATATTTTAGGATGTGTCTGTGTTTTCTGAATCCTGACCTTTTCTTATATATAAAAAAAAGTTGTAATTTTTTTTTAAAAAAAGTTTATTTATTTTTTATTAAAAGCAAAAGTATGTCTAAAAAGTATAATTAATTTCCCTACAATTATGAATGGCTAAGCCAGAAGGTAACTATTTTCTGATATCAACTCTCAGCAAATATTTAAAGCTATAGTAACAAAATGTTTGAAGAAAGTTTTGCATCTCTTATCTTATTTACATATTGTATGTCTTTTATTTATTGGAAACTAAAATTATGATACAAACCATTAATATTTATATGGCTAAATACCTTTATTGTACTGAACTATTATAGCTGGAGGATACTTAGTAATTATCTAATTAAGTTAAAACATAAGTGAGGAAAATTGAAACACATAATAGTGAACTGTATTATAATTTTAAAATGCATCAATCTCCTTGTATAAAATTTATTTAACCTGATATTAAGTCTGAAATTTATTACTGATACCTGATATTGACTTTAAAATATACTCCTGTTTTAATAATGCTTATTTCTAGAATGATTCTAGAAGAAGGAAATATACTGTGCTAAAATAAGGAAGAATGGCTTTTATTTGCCAAGTGTTAGTATAATTTTTATTAACTTTACCTATTGTTCAACTAAAATGTATTGAATATGAGATATTAATTATTCTAGAAACTGTTGGACAAAATATTGCAAACTACAATTAGTTAAGGGTGAATTTTCAAATAATGATGAACTAAAAAGTTTATTGCGTATACCTTGACCTAAAATGAAATTAGTTTATTTTAGCTAATTGAAAACAGGTGAAAATATGAACTTTAAAAAAATAATTCCTATCTTATGCTAAGCAGTGGGAAGAAAAAGTTATTTGCAAATAGAATTTCAAAATGCAGTATGAGAAATAATTTTTTAAAAAAACTGTTTTAACAAAAATGCGTTCTTTTAAAAAAGAAATATGGAATTAAAAATAATAAAGCTATATTATTGTACATGGAAACCCAGGATTCTACAAAAATGTTCTCAGCTGAATAATTTATTTTTCCAATGCCAGCCTATTCTTATTATTTCAATGTTTTAATATTTATATCTTTAAAGAAAGAAAGTAAAAATATCTTTAAAGAACTATTAAACATGTTTTATTTTATTTTAAAAATCATTGCCATGTTTATGTGTGTTTTGACTAGAAGCTTTGAATACCATCAGATAAATTATCCTCAATAAATTATCTACATGTCTAAAACCAGTACAGAGCTGAAACTATGAACTTAAGTTACTGCATTATTTTTTATTGTCTGTTTTATTGGTTTAAAAAAAAGAAACCAAAATAATATTTATGCTATATCTTTGTTTCTAAAATATGTGTAATACTATTAAGCATAACTATACCAGGTAAATAAATGTTACAATTTTAATGTTAATGTGTTATAAAATGAGTAGATTAATATTTCTGTCATTCTCAGGTAAATTATTTGCTATTATTTATATTTATTAAGCATATTAAAAGTTAATTTCTATTTGATAATTTCATTCACAGAGATTTAAATATCACAGTCTTAGCTTATTATATGTGGGATGTTTCACTCGGCTTTATTTTAAACCAGCCAAAAAAGTTTATCAGAGAGTTTCCATTCATTTGTTTTATAGATACTACATTAATAATAACTGCAAATATTTTTCATATGCATTGAGAATTAATATGCTTGCATTTAATTTGCAATCTTTTAAAGTCCACTACTCACTATATTTTAGAATTTAATATTTTATTCTGTGTGCATTGTGCCTTTGCCTAGAATTTTATATGTATTTAATTTTAAAGTATTTCTTATAATAGTCATTTCACATAGTTTTGCTTTGTTGGTTCTTACATTGAATATACGTGTATATTTTTAAAACTTCTTAGTGATAACTTAGTTAATTCAGGTGAAGTCTATATCTTACCATTAGTTAGTATTTGTTAGCCTCATAGAGTTAGGCTTTGTTCATTATTTTGAGTATGCTTAATGGAGTAGACCACATCCTCCATCCTTATTGTATTGCTTTTCCATGAATTGAAGTGCTTGTTCCCATAGAGGGTTATTGTATATCTTATAGTTGTATTTTTCAGTGATGAGAATCACATTTTTAAGCACTGGAATCCCATGAGAGAGGATCGTGCTTTCCTGTTGCATCTTTCCTGTTCCTGATGTGCTGTAGACAAAGTCCAGGCATCCTATTTTCTGCCTCAAAGTTAGGTATTTTGAAAGCCACCACATTATTATTCAGCTCTGCAGAACTTATATATTCTTAGATTTTTAGCCTATCATACATGATGAATTAATGCTAGTTCCACCACAGTAGATGATGTTGCATTTGTTTTAGCTATGTGATGACAAGATATGTTTGCTTGAGGAACTTTGTTTCTTCAGGTAGTGATAGCTATTTTAATGCTTAAGGTATATTAATGTTTGAATTGTGATGCTATGACAGTTTTATCATCCACAAGCCAACCAACAATAATCTATATTTATTTCTAAGTATGTTAATTATGCATAATGTACAAGTGGCAATTCTCACATGCTAATATTAATATGTTCATCCAGATTTTTGCCACTGGATTTGTAAGTCTTTTAAGTCTTTAATTTTAAAACACTTAGGGTAAGAATTTTATGTGGATAGAATTTATTTTAAAAGTGTATAAATGGCATCTGATAAATGAATGCCTTATGCATCTAATTTAGTTTAAAATTAGCTTAGTCTGATTTAAATGCATCACTAGCTATAATATTAGGAATGTCAGTATAACTAGTGGTAATATTTTTAAAATATATGCTGAATATGCTCATTCCAGCTTAAGGTTTGTTAAGCTCAGGCTTATAAATTTAAGCCCCTTGTGTGTTATTCTGATTGTTAGATAACACTACCATATTATTAATTATGGTAATAAAAAATAGAATTGTGCTTATTAAACTGAGTCTATTTTAATTTAATCTAAAGATTTAAAATCTCTGATAGTTTAAATGAGATTAGAATTTCGTATTAAATAGCCTCTGCTTGCTATAATAGGTATTTATTATTTAGTATTTCGTTTATCAAAACAAACAATTTAAAAGAATTTAAGAGGGATACTCAGTAGTTGTAGCCAGATAAATTGTCTATATTTTTGTAAACCAAAAATAAAGTTCAAAAAGTCAAAATATTTGTTAAAAGATTCCAGCGCTATATTGGCAATGCTTATAATAAATTTTGTTGTAAATATTTTCTTTTTATTGTTCATAATAATAAACAAGATTGTTGTTATTGCAAAAAGTTTTATTTTTGTTTGTTTTACTTTTCTATGAAAATATTATTGTTTTGAGTTTCACAGTTCATAAAATTTTCAATACCAAAGTTCATAAACCTATTATAAAGTATACCAAATATCTTTTATATTGGTTTAAATTATAAAGCCATGCCAATTTAAGTGCACAGTAACAGATAATTACATTATGTCAGATGCTTAATTAAATGCTAATATAATAATTGATTTTGAATTATCATTATATCTTCTTAGACTGAAGATATGCAATGTAAGATGTAGAAAATTAATGCTTCAGAAGAGCATTTATCATTTATTATTATTTTAAAAAGCTGCACATTATCTTACATTAGCTGTACATTATCGATCATCATCTTTTATTTTAGAATTTTATAATCCATCTGCATTTGAAGTCTTGAATGTGTTCTCTGTGAGTATGGGGAAAAGCATAAAAAGTAACCTTGCCCTTTTTTTGCTTGAGAAATATCTTGGGTAATAGGCCATTATTAGTTTAAAATTAAATTGATTCATTAAATTTTTAAATTAATATTTGTTTTGTTTATTGTTCCATGATTGAACCATAAGGTAGTTATTCTATGGTCGGCCAAGATATCACTCACTTTTTTATTCATCTTAGCAATTATTAATAGGCAACTTAAATTTTTAGTTTTGCACAAGAGTTTTAGTTTTAAAACCTTTGAGAGTGTTTACTCTTGTTGCCTTATTAGTTTTAATCTATTGTGATAGTCCTTCCAATCAAAGTATTATTTATTCTTATTCAGAGAGTGTGATTTGATGGTAGGCCAATTGCAATAACCATTTACTAATAATTTTAAAAATTATCTTTTGTATTATTTCGTGGTAAATTATTAATATGCCATAATAGTTATATTTGTATTGGTATTGGATTTGTTCTCTATCTGATTATACATCTCTGGATCATTATCTCTTTTCTTAAATTTATTGTAACCCCACTAAACCAAGTCTTTAAGAGTCTCTACTGAATATCATTTCATCTTTATTCATCTCTCTCTTCTCTCTAATTTCTTTTCATCTTCATCATCATTTTTTTCTCTTTCTTCATTTTTTTTCCTTCCATCTCTATCTTAGTTTATTCTTTTCATCTTTATTTTTTTCAACAACTTCATCATCATCTTTCTCATTGCTCATCCTGTTATTTTATTTTCATCTCCATCTAATCATCATCATCATTTATCATCATCTCTTTTATCATCTTTCTACTCCATTCAATCTTATTTTTTCATTTTTTTCTTTTCTTTATATTTTCTTTCCTTTTCCTTACCCCCCCCCCACTCTCTCTACTTCTTTTCTTGCTTATATATATATATATATTGTAGTGATGAGCTACAACCTGCCACACCATCCAGTTATTTAAGACACTCTACCAATTGGAGCCTCATAACATTTTTGCTTAACCAATAAATTGCCAAGCAAATTGTCATATTAACATTTTTTTTCTTTCCAACATATACATGTGTATAAACATCTTTTTATTTCTAAAGAAGTAATAAAAGCCATTAAATTACTAGGGAGAAACAGATAGGTATATTAACACTGGAATAAAACGTATTATATGTTAATAATTGGGGATGACTATAAAAAAAAACTTACACATAAACTTAAAAAAAATAAATAAATAAAAACAATGACTGAATTAAAATCTAAACACATAGCAACCATTTGTGGAGATGAAATTTGTGGAAATGAAATTTAAAATATTTATAAATTATTATTTTTATTTATAATCCCATTTATTTATATTATGTCTGTTAAACAATAGGAAATGTCAAGGTTAAAATGCTTAAAAAAACTTCACGTGACCTACAACGCAGTATTAATTGTTATAATTGTCTTCTGCATTCGAAGATAGAACATTATTATTTTTTTCTGCTTAAAAAAATAAATTTGAATACAAAATGGATGTGAATGTTTGAATTTAAATATATAAATATTTTTTTAAAATATTAATCAAAATGATCAAAAGCTGAAATTTTAAAGCAATCGTTTGAAGGGAAAGAAATAATTTGAAAGTAAGAAGATTTAAATTATTTGCTGATTAGACAAATTTTAGTTAAATTTACGTGTTGCAGTAATATTCAATAATTAATTGTTTTGATATATAATAATATCATCATTGAAATCTTGAGAAGCAAATGAATCAATAAATATATATTATTTTTATATCATGATTGCTTGCTGAAAAGTTTGTACCATGGGGTAATAATACGTCATCAATAAAGCCATGAAAGTTTAAAGATTTTACCTGCCCATTTAGGAGAAACTTAAAAACCATCTTTGCTTTAAATAAAATGCCTAACCAAATCCAAGACAGGATAATTGGAGAACACTATTATTTCTTGACTCAGACAAGAAATTGCTATTCGTCATGGGAATAGAACTTCATCTCCATTCCTAGGAATTTATTTAGCAAATGAACAATTTCCAGCAGACTCATCGAACTTTAATTAACATAATGGGATAAGAATTGTGATTTTTGTTTTATTATTTTGTCTATTGTAAATTTTATGTATTATTTTCGTTTCTACAAATGGAAGCTAATGTGTATAATTTTGGAGAAATTCTGTATGAGAGTAATAAGGGGGGGAAATATTAGATTTAAATATATATATTTTTATCATCTTTAATTGTATAAAGAATAAAAAAAATTACTAGTTTTGACCTCCCCATCTGACTGACTTTTGACAACATATAGGAAATTAAGAGGTAAGACATTTTAATATTATCTCATAGTAAGCAAAACACAATGATAGATTTTTATTTATTTATTATTAATTAAGCTTACTTTTGTATTGCTTTTATAAATCAATGATTTATAACCATTGATTTATCTGGACAACAAAGATTTTTTTGTTGTTGTTGTTGTTATGTTTGTATACATATTTTAAATTAGCCAGCTAAAATCGAAATCACATATACATATTATAATTTTACATATTCGTTGTTGTAAATAATTAGTCAAGTACATGAACTTCTACCATTGGGTTTAGGGCAAGGGTTTTATTTTTATTAATATCATTATAGATATCGATGTGGTAGAAATTCATCCTTGACAAAATAAATTACATGTATCAGATTTAATTGTTATTCATATTTTATATTTTTTGTTAATCAATAAATGTTTATATAATTCGTTATTTTAATCTGGTCTCTAACTCATCATTATTTCAATATCCACCATCAGCTTTATAGTTCTTCATTATTCACATACCCATTATAAACATTATTATCTTATTTAGTTTTACACCTATTAATATTATTACTATGATAGAGGAAATACATATACATATTTAAGTCATTTATTATAACTTTTAATACATATATACTTATACTGCACATACATATTTTTTATATATCTTATGCTTAATTGATTTTTGGTAATTAATTATCACCTATATAGAGGTGCAATAACTACTATTAGTGTGATCTCCTTCCCTGATAAGAGAGCTCAGGCAATTACTCCCTGAGTTCGAATACTGTGGTATAACGTGGCTAGAAAGGGGTGAGAATTGGATGAACTGACCCAAATTGTATCTAGTTTAATAAAAATAGGTAGAGCTAGTCTATTGGAAGTAGGTACAATCATAGGTTATGTATTTCATCATGTAATCACTTGCATCCTATCCAAAGACCAAAGTCCGACCATAGTAAGATGTGCTTCCCCTATCTCTTCAGGAATCCACCAGCCCGTTACATCTGCTGCTCAACATTTTGGCATGAATATCAAGTCTCCAAGGAGATCTAGGTATTGAACTCATATAAAAAATAATATTTTTTTTAGTTTGAATTTTTTTTTATCTTAAATCGTTTTTGCATATATATATATATATATATATATATAACCTCCATAAACTTACACATCTAACACATAATTGATTCATATAATTACAGCTTTGAAAAGTGTATTTAATATTTCTTTTTATTATAAATGGTTTTATCAAATAAAAACTATTATCTAGAATGGTAAGTGAAATTTGAGGGTTATAAATAATGAAATGAGCCGAGACCAACCATTAAATAAATAATTGTTGATTAAACCATAATTAAAATAAATGAGTCAGGAAAAATAAAAGATCAGGTTTTTTAAAATGGGAAATAAAAGTTACATTCATAAGAGAAATCTAAACTAAATGCAAATGGCAAAAAGATGGCATATAAAACCCTATGGTATATATATATATATATATTCACTTGTATTAATAAAGCCAAATAATATATTTTAAATTTATAAATAAAAGTCTAATGTTAACCAGAATAAAGAAATATTTTTTTAAATATGGATCTTAAGCATTTATCAGAATCAGAGAGTAGTAGTGATAGTGAAATAGAAATGACTATCACTACTATTGAAAAAGAAGTGTTGTATAGCCAAGCATCTGGGGGGTCTATAAATGAAATTGAACACTTGTCACAGGTGCAAGAAGAGAACCAGTTGGTTTATCAAACTCAAGAGATTTCTATTAATGAAATCATACAACCACCTCAAGCTGACATAGTACTGACTTTAGGTGAGCAGATAGCTATTATGCGAATGCTCCAAATAATGAAAGACTAAATGATCATGGAAATAAATAGTAATATGTCAACCAATTTCATTAGTTTAAGGGAAGATATGGCAACAAATAACAATAGATTAATAGCAAAGTTAGATAGTCATACGAGTAACTTGGGAACAAAAATGGCAACCAATACTGATATAAGTCAAAAGTTAGAAAATGTAGTAAAGAGTTATCGGGAGATTGTTGCTAAAAATCTCAGTGGAATAAATGACCACAATCCAGAATTTTTTTTCACAAAAGGTAATGCCTGCAATGAATGATAATCCTTTTAAAATTAGCACAGATATTACAATATTAACTACAAGTCCTTACCCAGGTAATTAACCCTATGAACATAATACCGGCATTGGCAAAAAGTCATCTATATTCACAAAGTCAGAGAGTTCAAGCTACTCACCAAATCTATCCTTAGATAGTATAAAGTATGAGATAGATTATGAAACTCAGAAGTTGAGACAAGAACAGTTGGATTATACTGCTACATCTCAAGTAAAATTAAGCTCTCAAATTCTTAAGGCTAACCACCTTAATAAATTCACAATATGTGAGACAATCTTATATTTTAAATGTGTTATGGAAAAGTACATGAAAGAGGATGAGATGGAAAATGAATTAGGTATATATTTTTAAAAAAAAACATTCCATTGCACTCATATTTTCCATCAAAACAGAATTAAAATATTCTCTAGATAAGATACTGATGAACTACATAGCAGTTATCAGAATATAATATTGTTAACACAGAAGACTGCAACTATGATAAGTTATCACAATCACCGCACTATTTTAGCAAAGTTTGATAATAACAAAAGCAATGACCATTTTAAATGTTTAGTGTGGCTTTTAAATGTTCTCTACTATCAACATGATAACCTAGATAGGCAAGACAATTGTAACATAGTAGAGAATGCCACATTAGAAATCACTAAACAAAGAGATTGCTGGTTTCATAAACTATGCAATATGTATGAAGGTCCTTTTACATTCATTAGGCATAGACATGCTAGTGTTTAAAAAACCAATAAAGGCATGGACCTCAAAGATTGCAACTTGGAACTTGAACACCAGACAACCCAAAAGTTTATGAACATAAATTTTTATTGTGAGATAATATAATCTATGTTTTAAAAAAAACTTAATACCAAAAAGTTAATGCTAATTTAGTTACCTTTTTATAAAAATATTATTTTAAAGAATATATAAAATTGTTTTCAAGAATGTTTCAAAAACAGTTAGGGCATAAATAAATGCAACTACAAATTATAAACATTAAACCACTATTTATGGTTAATAAAAGCAAATATATGATATAAGTTAACTTAGTAGCATTAGAATGCAATGGACTCCAGTACAATATTTTTTACTTTAAATAAAAGTATACCTATGTAAAACAATCAATGGGTGTACTAACTTATACCTATACCAGTATATCTCACAGAAATAAATGTGGAACAGGAAATATTACAAGCATATGAGAGATTCAAGAAAATGGCTGACCAAAGAAATAAAAAAGGAAAAGTATATTATAATTTTAAAGTAGGGGACAAATTCTTGATAAAAATATCACATGTAAGTAAACCACAAGATAACATGTACCATAAGTTTTTTAATCAATATGAGGGACCATTTACAATAGTAAAACAATCTGGTCATAATGCATATTGGATTGATATTGGAGAAGAGGTACATGGAACATATAATGCCCGTATCTTAAAACCATATCTTGGAATCTACATGTGAACATACAGTTGCTTTATAGAATGCACAAACCAGCTGGAATAATAACTAGAAGTGATAGTTAAAGTATAGTAAAAGATAAAATCAATATCAGGTAAAATATCTATATTTATATCTAGGTGATTTTTAAAAAAAAGTATACCTAGGGATATTATATTTATATTTATTGTTGATGAGGATATACCCAGGTTAATGTTTTAAAAGCATTGGGTTATCTTGACATTAACCGAGATAGAAGAATCAATCCATACAGTGTGATGGATTCTCTAATATTTAGTTAAACCTTAAAAAAATCTTGTAAGACTCAAAAAAGGAGCAGGATAAAGGCTAACAAATAAATTTATGTGCCATCTAAATAGAGACACATTACCAGTTAATTGTTTGGTCCACATAACCATCAATAAGAAGAAAAGTAAAAAATAACCTAAGCCAAATCACACTTTAAATGATATATGATTTAACCATAAAAAGAAAGTGTAAAGTAATTTTGAAAGACTAGCTGATAAAATTAAACAACATTGGAGTAAATTTTTTTTTAAAACCCTTCATTGAAACCTAACTCAATCCAGCATTAAACAAACACATACTTATATGTTAGTGATAAAATTCTATCCATAAATTAGAATTTTAACCCTGTAACAGAAGGGGTTTGTAGTGATGAGCTACAACCTGCCACACCATCCATTTATTTAAGACACTCTACCAATTGAAGCTGCATAATATATTTGCTTAACCAATAAATTGCCAAGCAAATTGTCATATTAACATTTTTTTCTTTCCAACATATACATGTGTATAAACATCATTTTCTAACTGAAGAAGTAATAAAAGCCATTAAATTACTAGGGAGAAACAGATAGGTATATTAACACTGGAAAAAACATATTATATGTTACTAACTGGGGAGAACTATACCAAAAAACTTATACATAAACTTAAAATAAATAAATAAATAAAAACAATGACTGAATTAAAATCTAAACACATAGCAATCATTTGTGGAGATGAAATTTGTAGAAATGAAATTTAAAATATTTATAAATTATTTTTATTTATAATCCCATTTATTTATATTATATCTGTTAAACAATAGGAAATGTCAAGGTTAAAATGCTTAAAAAACTTCACGCAACCTACAACGCAGTATTAATTGTTATAATTGTCTTCTGCATTCAAAAATAGAACATTATTATTTTTTTCTGCTTAAAAAAATAAATTTGAATACCAAAATGGATGTGAATGTTTGAATTTAAATATATAAATATTTTTTTAAAATATTAATCAAAATGATCAAAAGCTGAAATTTTAAAGCAATCGTTTGAAGGGAAAGAAATAATTTGAAAGTAAGATTTAAATTATTTGCTAATTAGACAAAGTTTAGTTAAATTTACATGTTGCAGTAATATTCAATAATTAATTGTTTTGATATATAATAATATCATCATTGAAATCTTGAGAAGCAAATGACTCAATAAATATATATTATTTTTATATCATGATTGCTTGCTGAAAAGTTTGTATCATGGGGTAATAATACATCATCAATAAAGCCATGAAAGTTTAAAAATTTTACCTGCCCATTTAGAAGAAACTTAAAAACCATCTTTGCTTTAAATAAAATGCCAAACCAAATCCAAGACATAATAATTGGAGAACACTATTATTTCTTGACTCAGACAAGAAATTGCTATTTGTTATGGGAATAGAACTTTATCTCCATTCCTAGGAATTTATTTAGCAAATGAACAATTTCCAGCAGACTCATCCAACTTTAATTAACATAATAGGATAAGAATTGTGATTGTTGTTTTATTATTTTGTCTATTGTAAATTTTATGTATTATTTTCGTTTCTACAAATGGAAGTTAATGTGTATAATTTTGAAGAAATTCTGTATGAGAGTAATAAGGGGGGAATTATTAGATTTAAATATATTTTTTATTATCTTTAATTGTATAAAGAATAAAAAAAATTACTAGTTTTTTACCTCCCCATCTGACTGACATTTGACAACATATAGGAAATTAAGAGGTAAGACATTTTAATATTATCTCATAGTAAGCAAAACAAAATGATAGATTTTTATTTATTTATTATTAATTAAGCTTACTTTTGTATTGCTTTTATAAATCAATGATTTATAACCATTGATTTATCTGGACAACAAAGTTTTTTTTTCTTGTTGTTGCTATGTTTGTATACATATTTTTAATTAGCCAGCTAAAATCGAAATCACATATACATATTATAATTTTACATATTCGTTGTTGTAAATGATTAGTCAAGTACATGAACTTCTACCATTGGGTTTAGAGCAAGGGTTTTATTTTTATTAATATCATTATAGATATCGATGTGGTAGAAATTCACCCTTGATAAAATAAATTACATGTATAAGATTTAATTGTTATTCATATTTTATATTTTTTTTGTTAATCAATAAATGTTTATATAATTCGTTATTTTAATCTGATCTCTAACTCATCATTATTTCAATATTCACCATCAGCTTTATAGTTCTTCATTATTCACATACCCATTATAAACATTATTATCTTATTTAGTTTTACACCTATTAATATTATTACTATGATAGAGGAAATACATATACATATTTAAGTCATTTATTATAACTTTTAATACATATATACTTATACTGCACATACAAATTTTTTATATATTTTATGCTTAATTGATTTTTGGTAATTAATTATCACCTATATAGAGTTGCAATAACTACTATTAGTGTGATCCCCTTTCCCGATAAGAGGGATCAAGCAATTACTTTCTGAGTTCGAATACTGTGGTATAATGTGGCTAGAAAGAGGTGAGAATTGGATGAACTGACCCAAATTGTATCTAGTTAATAAAAATAGGTAGTAGAGCTAGTCTATTGGAAGTAGGTACAATCATAGGTTATGTATTTTATCACGTAATCACTTGCATTCTATCTGAAGACCAAAGTCCAACCATATAAGATGCACTCCCCCTATCTCTTCTGGAATACACCAGCCCATTATAATATATATATATGAAACAGTGTATCTGTTTCAATATATATATATATATATATATATATATATATATATATTCTTATTTGATGCCTGTATTTTATATAAATTGATACAAATTTTTTTACAGTTGTACTTTATATTTATTTAGATTGTTGCATTTATTAATATGCAATCACAAGATTTATATGTGTGTATGTGTCATGTATGTTAAGCAGTACTGATTCACAAGCATGACGTCTCAATACATACTGATCAATTTTCAGTATATAACATTTTAAACAAATATATATTTGTTACTTACTAATTATTTTCTCAGGAACTTGATTTGCTGAGAAATAGAGGAAATTTATTGATATTGAAGATATTTTACACCGAATGATTAAAAAGCTTATTTATACTTTTTATTAATATTTTGAATATCTGCAAAAGAATATACACTACCAATTAAATACATCACAGCCAAAAAACTGACATTTGTTTTGATGATATCGTGAAGTGCTACAAAGATTCATGGTTAAACACATAGTGTATTCTATTAATAAATATTTTTTTATAAAATATAATACTTAATATTTCTATTTCTATGGTTCAAATTATATAAGTATACTTAAACTTGTTTAAAATGATATGCACTATTGTTGTGTATGGGTTAGCTTGCAGGTTTGTTTCCAAACCAACAGATACAAAAAGAACAACTATTCAGCAATTAATATGTTTACTTTATTAATACAAAATATATACACATGTTAGTTAAACAAGTGACCAAGTACAGTTGATATGCTTTAATGCTGAGATAGTTGTGTGGAGTATAGAACTTTCTTCCAGCTAATGATTACTCTGTGTCATGAGTTCTGGTAAGACTCTTCCAGCTATATAGTTAGCTTGTCTCAAGTTGTCTTTAGTTCAGATGTAGCAGTTTCCAGTCTATAAATGGACTTGCCTCACTGTGTGGACATCTCAGTAATAACTAGATAAATACTTTTGCTGATGGCAGAAGGTTTAATGGAGAGTACATTCTGATGTTCAAGTTAACAGAATTAATTGCTTTCTGCTCTGCCTCCAAAAGGTTGACTTTTTAAAGGCAGATTCCCTACCTTACTGTCAACATGTGGAGTCAGTTTGCCAACTCCAGTGAAGGTTTTAATCCTCTTGGATAGCAATTGGGTGCTATCCAATCAGGCAAGGAATCTGGAATAGTCCACTTCTGATGGCAGGGTCAGATTTGACCTTCATCTCCCTGGCTGAAATTAACCCTGGAGGTCATAGTTATTGAAATGCACTGGATGACCTTTTGTCTGCTTTCTTGGTTTCTCCAGTTGATTGCTGTTCCTCTCTTCATTTTCTTCTCTTGGTGAGCTTGTTTCTGGTTGTCTTCTGCTGTCTTGATAGCTTCAGATGTGTGGTTGAGTCTTAGCTGGTTGTGATGGTGATGATGACCATCTTCAGTTTGCACAACAATGTAGAGCCCCTTTATTTTGGTCACCAATGCTGGTAAACATCTTGTGGACCCATAGTACATATGACATAGTACTTTTGTTCCTATTTGAAATTTTATTTTGTTTTTATCTTCTAGTTGAAGTTTTTTTTTTTAAATGTCATAGCATTGGCCGGGATGCGAACCCGCAACCCAGGCAACTGCCTGCTAGTGGAAGGCAGTCTCACTGAACTCTCGACCACCAATGCAAGACATCTGATTCATTAGTCTTCAACTTTGATGATAGTGTGAGCTGGTTCACTTTGGTCATTTTTAAGCCTAAGTGACTGAAACAGTTATGACCTATTAAATCATTATGGTTACCTAATGCCACTACCAGTGGTAGGTATATAGTTTTGTTAGGCATAGTAATTTTTCCTGTTGTTTGACCCAACAGTTTGATTTTATTGTCTTGGTAGTCTGATATTGACTTATTGCAAGGGTGCAGCTTATATTTATTTTTTTTATTAATGATTGTCCAAGTCTTTCTTGAAACTATAGACACTGCTAACCCTGTGTCAAGTTCCATATTAACTGATGTATCTTTATTATGACAGTGTTTATAAACCCAGACTTGTTATCTCTGATATGGTTTATACAGGCAACTTGCTTATGTTTCTTATAAGTGTCTTTACTGTCTTTAGGAATAGACTTGACGGTTTGTCTTTTTAATTTCAGACATGCTGCCTTTATATGTCCAATACGCTTGCAAAACATGCATGTTGCTTTGCGGTATGGACATTCTATATGTGTGTGCATGTGCTCATTGCATCTATAATAATTCCTTAGACTATTTAATGCTGATTTATTTGAGCTGACTGAGTGCTTGGGTGACCCACTGTTATTCTCAATTTTTTGCACTTCATACTTTATATCTTTTTAATGTGTTAGCTTGACTAGCTATAGTTTCTGCTAATCTTTCTTGAGTTATCACTGTCTCAAAATCTAGTTCTGGAATCATTAACATTTTCAGCCTCAAATTGTGATCTATGCCATAAATAAAATGATTATGAAGTCCTTCATTCATGAAATCTTTGAAATCGTACTTCAAGGCTAATGCACGGATTCGTGTTGCAAATTCTCTAGCTGTTTCACCCTGTTCTTGTATGCTGAGATTAAAATGGTATCTCTGCATTATTGTCAAGGGTTTAGGAAAAAAATACTGTGAGAATTGTCAACACTCTATCAAAATCCAGCTCGGCTGGGGTTACAGCTATAGATTGAGACTTGAGTATGTCGTATGTTTGCAGACCTATTGTGGTCTTTAGTGTAGCTAATTTTATCTCAGGCTTTTTTATATTTTTATCCTGTAGCTAAAAAGTCAAACGCTTTTTTTAATTCGGCCAGCTCTCAGGTTGAGCCGGCTCAAAAGATTCCATAGAGTCGATTGCTTTAGCCATCTTTTTTTATTTATGCTGAGTAACCACATGCACTTGTTTTTATAGTTGCGTTATTGTAACTAACTCAACAAAGCTTTTAAACCAATAGAGTGAGCTTTTATACTGTCTTGTGAGAAAAGTTCTTGTGATTGGTTGATGCTTCAAATTGACATGCCTTTATGTTTGCGGTCAATTTTATTCAACAGTTCCACGTTATTTTTTTAATAAAAAAAAACGTAATTTCATTATACGGTAGTGTAAATGTTTTCCAAAACAAAACATAATAAAACAAATACACACTTGCGTATTTATTTCATAGGTTTAGATCTGTTAAAACTGGTGTATTTTATAATATAATTTTCCAGCCATGAAAGAAAATTTTCTGTGTTACTGCGCCAGATCTGTTTAAATTATTCTAATTTTTCAGCCGTGAGGGAAATATTTCTGTTACTGCGCCAAATCTGTTATAACTGGTGCAGTTTATTTTATGATTTTTTTCAGCCATGAGGAAAAAATTTCTGGGTGACTGCGCCAAATCTGTTATAACTGCCATGTCAACTGCACCAAATCTGTTATAACAGGCATGTCGACTGCCCCAAATCTGTTGTGTTTGGTTGGCTTGCAGGTTCATTTCCAAACCAACAGATACAAAAAGAACAACTATTCAGCAATTAATATGTATACTTTATTAGTACAAAATATATACACACGTTAGTTAAACAATTGAACAAATACAGTTGATATGCTTCAATGCTGAGATAGTCGTGCAGAGTATGGAACTTGCTTCCGGCTAATGATTAGCCTGCATTGTGAGTTCTGGTAAGACTCTTCCAGCTATGTAGTTAGTTTGCCTCAAGTCGGCTCTAGTTCAGATGTAGCAGTTTCTAGTCTATAGGTGGACGTGCCTCACTGCATGTATGTCTCAATAATGACTAGATAAATACCTTTGCTGATGGCAGAAGGTTTAATAAGAGCACGTTCTGTTATTCAGGTTAACAAAAGTAATTGCTCTCTGCCTTGTCTCCAAAAGGCTGACTATTTAAAGGCAGATTCCCTACCTTACTGGCAACATGCAGATTCAATGCGCGAACCCCAGTGAAGGTTTTAATCCCTTTGGATAGCAACTGGATGCTAGCCAACAGGCAAGGAATCTGGAATAGTCCACTTCTGAAGGCAGGGTAAATATGACAACTATTAATATTAAATTTTACTTTCTTCATCCAGTAAACAATCTTTACATGCGTTCTTTACATAATGTTGCATATAATTTTAGCTCTTTTTTTTATATTTTGATAAAATTGTCTATAGTTATTTTCCTATCGGGATTTTGCTCGATTGCTTTATTAAACTTATCATCATATTTTTTACTATTTTGCAACACATAAAAAATATATCTTTTTATTTGATTGATCGTGCTGCTGAATATTTAGACATTTAGATCTTACGTTATCACTTTCTAAAAATTCATTTTAGTAAAAATATTTATAACTTTATAGTAATCAAAATGCTTTCGTCTTGAAATTTATTAGAAAGAGATACATTTGAATCTCCTTAATACATAAAAAAATCTTTATAATGATTATTATTTTGTTATAATCTGTAAATTTTGTAACAAAAAAAGAAAACATTAATATAATTATTGTTATAATGTTTATGTTTTTATGAGACAATTCTTAAAAACATTTTTTATTTTGTTTTATGGTCAGATATTTATTTATTCTCGGCAAATTTACTCTGAATGACACTTAATTATGTAGTAGAGATATGAAAGAAAGATTAATATATTACTCTGAATGACACTTAATTATGTAGTAGAGATATGAAAGAAAGATTAATATAACATTACAAAATGTAATAACATTGAATTTTTCATTATTTTCTTTATACAGTTTATGAATTACTAGTGCGTTTTCATTTGGACCAAATACTTTGATTAACTAAACCATTCTTTTTTAGATATCAATTCGACATACTCTGTCTTTGAGACCGGATAATGATTTATTTCTTCGTGATCCAAACGAAAATCCAAAAATGTCTTCGTGGTGGATTCTTTTGCCAGATGCGATCTATAAAAGAACAAAGCGAATAAACTCAGAAACTATGGGGATTTGGGCAGGTAATAACTCGGAATGCCTTATTGCGGAGAAAACGGAAAAGAAGATAACTATTTCTCGAGATAGTGAAAGACCTGAAAACACTTACTACAATGGAATTGCAAAAAGGGTGAATAATCATCCAGATAATCACTTCTTTTTTGCCGATTTTTGTGATCAAAAATTAGCAGATAATCTTAATGTAAATAGTTTTTGCCAAGAACATCCACAACTGACATATTTGGATACATGTCAACAGAGATGTAATTCCTCAACCATTGCCAAATGTTCAAGAGAAACCTCTTGGTTTACTTGATAATAAATTTTTTCAAAATTTAAATTATGTTTTCGACCTTGAGGATATTACATTATAAGAAAATGAAAATGTCGAATATAACACTGAACAATTATTGAGATTGGAGTTGGCCATTGATGGTAAACCAGATTTTAAAGATCCCTTTGTGCAACAACTTTTAGAAAAAAAATTCGCCTAATTAATAATCATTCATTTAAATATGTAGACTAATTTTCATGTTGAACATGTACTAAACCTTGTATCACCAAATTAAGTGTTTATGTACTTTTGAAATAATATTTATGAGAATACATTAAATATTTATGAATGTAATACCCAATCTTGACTTCTAAAAGATGTGAAAATAAATCTCAACGTTTAGATCTCAAAGCAACTCTAAAATGTTGCATTATATATGAAAAATTTTATATGGATTTAATTAAATGTATTAATGTTTTATTAACAATAAAATATATGTTCAAAATCTTTTAGAAAGTGTGTGATTATTTAATTTTTAAAAACAACTAAAATGGAATGATATTTGCAATATAAGAAAATTAAAGTATAATAATCGATTAATTGCAAATACATGTGTTTTATCTATAGAGTAATGATTATCTAAATCATATCTACGTAGAATCCTTAGAAGGACGAATGAAATTGTCTCTTAGTAATCTGCGGTGGGCAGATTACTATAAAGCTATCTCTTCAGTAAGAAATTATGGAATAAACTTTCTCCAAAGATGAAAACATGTCCATCTTATGAAATATAGTGCTTCTTTTATATATGTTTTTCAATATTGATTAATTTATTATTTATTCATTTAAATTACATAAAATTAGTGTCATATTTGCTTCATAACTTTAGATTTTTTATCTTAATTTTGTTATTTCCCACACGCCATCCGTCTTTACATTGCTCGATTAATTCTAAATTAGAATCAGATAGCAAAAAACATTACATTATAAATGATGGTGATTATGACAATAAATTGTACTTGACTTAGGAAAAAGTAATCTTGATTTAAAAGATGAGATCTTTATGAAAGGAAATTACTTATAATAAACATTTATACATATTGAAAAAACCTGCATTGGATAACACATTGATCATAATGATCGAATATTAAAATATAATCTCTAAAACATAACTTCAATTTACCCAAGACAGGTAATGTTAGATAAGATTCAACCCAAATCTTAGTCCAATATTCTTCTCCCTATTTGTTTTTTCAAGGATTTACTTTAGGATCAAGGTCTTTCCAACTTTATTCAAGTTTCTACTCTTATCATCAATTAAGAAACTTCCCTATTTTGATTTTTCAACCAATGTAATAAATATTAAAAGACTTCAGCTGTCGATATATTGTCATTGTTTTTCATGGTCCAAAACTTCAGGAACTATGGAAATGGTTAGACAATTCAATGTTTTCTAATATTCTGTAAATCCAAATCATTATGATAACAAATATTTGTTATTTTATTCTACAACTTCTTTTAGTATTTGGATGTGATCTACTGTGTTTTAAGTATGAATAAATTTAGCTTGTAGTATTGGTTGGTTTCAATCCTAAGTTATCTCAATCAACTTTATTAAATATCTTTAGCTAATTGATCAAACTAAATTGATTAGCTAAGAATTTATGTACATTACTTATATTAATCTAGAAATTAGTTTTCTACTCCTTTTTAGGGCTTAGAGAAACTCAGTAAAATAAAATGCTAATGTCCATTCCATATATTCTTGATGTTGCAAGTGTTACTTTTATGTGATTATCCATATAGTAAATGGCATATTAATGAGTTGTTTGTCAAGATATGCAGCCTGTGTAAAGAGTTTTTAACCTCTTTAACTCTTAGTTAACAATCAAAAAATATCATAGCACTTCATCTCAGTTGTCTGATAGTTTTTAACTGAAATAACAGTTGGATTTTTGGAAAGTCCTCATGTATGTGTGTAAATGATTTACAATCATGACAGATAAACGAAATTATGGCTCTAATATATTAAGAGATGGTGTCAGCCAAGCCATTGTTGTTGGAAAAATTTGAAGGGTATTAAGGATCTCCTCAATAGAAGTTCGGGGTGCTAATGATGACCTTTATTTAAATACCTATAATAATACATTTTGTTTAAGTGAATAAATGTTGCATTAATTGGACGATTGGCTAATGATAATTGGGGCATTCTTGAACTTTATGAAGTTAAATGAAATGGAAAAGATGGATTGATTTTATCCAGTGGACTTTACTACAAAGGTGGAAATAATAAAAATACAAGAAATATATAATTGATTATAAATAAAAAATGGAAGAGCAGCATTGTATAGCTTGATGACATATAGTATAGAATTGCAAAAATATTCACATGCAGATAAATTAGATTTATAATACTTCTAATTCTGATTGTGATGGACAAATGGATGACTTTTATATGGCATATAAAATGCTTTTTATCACACCAAAGAACATTTAAAAATTGTCACAAGAAACGTGAATGCTAAAAAATCAAAAGATGACATTGCTGTGGGTAAGTATTGTTATGATGAGAGAAGTGACAAAGGGAATATATTTGTAGAATTTGAAGAACAATCTTTATAATTGATTTTTAATTTGCCAAAAATAGTATATAGAAAGTGAGAACAAAACATCCACATAAAGGTACAGCTAAATTTGATTATATTTTGATTTAAAAATACCACAGGAAATGGACATCGGTTGTGTTTTATGGGATACTCATGCATAATTAGAGACCAAAATGATTGAGAAATCAGTATAAAAGTCGCTATGAAATTAAATTAGAACTTATAAATTATTCTAAAATATTAATAGATGGTTCAGATTTAATTGCAATCAATAAGAACACAACATAGTCGATGTAAACAAAGCATTAGTTTACCAGTAAATTTTCTATTAAATCAGTACATAAAGAAAAAAAATTTTGACAATTTTTAAATAGCATCCATTAAAAAGTATTGTCCATCCAGTATTTTGTTGCCTTGTTAGTTTTAATTTAATGTGATAATTATTCCAATCAAGTATAATCTATTCTTATTCAGAGAGTGTGATTTGATGGTAGGCCGATTCCATTATTAAGTGGTATATTATTAATATGCTATAATTGTTATATGTGCCTTAGTATTGTATTTGGTCTCTATCTGATTATACATCTCTGGATCATCATCTCTTTTTTTAAATTTATTGTAACCCCACTGAGCCGAGTCCTTAAGAGTCTCTACTTATAATAATTCTCTTCATCTCTCTTTTCTCTCTAATAATAATCTCTATTCCATCTTCATCATCATCATTTTTCTCTTTCGCTATTGAATATCATTCAATCTTTATTCCTCTCTCTCTACTAATAATAATTTATTTTCATTTCTCTCTCTCTCTCTCTTCTCGCTAATTATAATTTCATCTTTTCATCTCATCTTCATCTTTGCTAGATTAAGAGTCTCTCTACTACTAAATATAATTTATATGTCTCGAGATCTTCATTTTTATTCCATCTTCATCACCATCATCATTTCTTCTCTCCTCCTCTTTTCCATCTTATCTTCATATCTCTCTCTTCATCATTATCATCTCTCCCTCTCCTTCGTCATCCTTCTACTCTATTTCATCTTATCATCATTATTTATCTTCATCATCATCTATTTCATCTTTCTACTCCATCCCATCTTATCTCTTCATTTCTTTCTCTTTCTTCCTTTCATTTCTTCTTTTCCTAAACATACCCCTCTCTCTCATTCATTTTTATTGGTTACAATATATATATATATACATATATATGTATATATATTGATCGCTAGATGTAGCTTTATCAATAGCCCACTATCAAGCTTTGTTTATATAAATGCTGAGAGATAGAATTTAATATCTCTTTCAAATTGTCTCCAACCTTTAAACCATGGTTTCAAACTAGTTGGCTCACATCAGTAAAGGGTAGGATGACCAGAAACTAGATCTAAACACCAACTCTACAAACAGCATTTATGAAACACATTTCTATCAGTTTGAAACCATGAATTTTTCAGATACATAAATATCTTCAAATCCAGTCAAACAAACTAGATAGCTATATGGGTCTGAATTCAGTTCAGTTTCACCATGTAGTAAAAGCCTCTACAATCTATATCATTGCAAAAACCTTCAAGAGTACATTTATGATAAACAAAATAAGTTATAAATTTCATAACTTGCTTATAGCTTGCATTTTATGATCACTAGATGGAGCTTTACCAATAGCCCACTATCAAGCTTTGTTTGCATAAATGCTCAGAGAGATAGAATTCAATATCTCTTTCAAATTGTCCCTAACCTTTAAACCATGGTTTCAAGCTAGTTAGCTCACATCAGTAAAGGGTAGGAAGACCAGAAACTAGATCTAAACACCAACTCTACTAACAGCAATTATGAAACATGTTTCTATCAGTTTGAAAGCCTGAATTTTTCAGAAATGTAAATATCTTGTAATCCAGTCAAACAAACTAGATAGCTATATGGGTCTGAATTCACTTCAGTTTCACCATATTGTAAAAGCCTCTGCAATCTATATTATTGTAAAAACCTTCAAGCGTACATTGATGATAAACAAAATAAGTTATAAATTTCATAACTTGCTTATAGCTTGCATTTTATGATCACTAGATAGAGCTTTACCAATAGCTCACTGGTGATCATAAAATGCAAGCTATAAGCAAGTTATGAAATTTATAACTTGTTTTGTTTATCATAAATGTACCCTTGAAGGTTTTTGCCATGATATAAATTGCAGAGACTTTTACTATATGGTGAAACTGAACTGAATTCAGAGCCATATAGCTATCTAGTTTGTTTGACTGGATTTGAAGATATTTACGTATCTGAAAAATTCGTGCTTTCAAACTGATAAAAATGTTTTCATAAATGCTGTTAGTAGAGTTGGTGTTTAGATCTAATTTCTGGTCTCCTTACTCTTTACTGATGTGAGCCAACTAGCTCAAAACCATGGTTTACTAGCTCAATACTATGGTTTAGTGGTTGGAGACAATTTGAAAGAGATATTGAATTCGATCTCTCTCAGCGATTATGTAAACAAAGCTTGACAGTGGGCTATTGGTAAAGCTCCATCAAGTGATCATAAAATGCAAGTTATGAAATTTATAACTTGTTTGTTTATCATATATATATATATATATATATATATATATATATATATATATATATATGGCTGCAGAAAGGAGTTTTGCTATTAACTGAAAGGAGACCCTTTGATTCCTCTTGGAGGCCTTAAAGGAACCGAGCAGGGCAAATTCCTAATGTCCACTCCATACGTTCTTGTCGTTGCAGCTGTTATTACTATGTGATTATTCATATAGTATACGAACATGGATGGGCTGCTCACCAACACGCATTAGCCAGCGTGGTGAGTTTATTGGCTTTTTACCTCTGAGTTTAAGATCAAGAAACACCATGGTCTTTCTTCTCAGTGCCTGATAAGGCAGAATGAATGTTTGTGTAAATGATAAATATTTTCCCAATACATATATACAATTATGACAGACAAAAATAAAGCATGGCCCTTATTCCCAGGAGGCTGTAAAGTCACCAACCAAGGCAGCGGTTGGTGGCCGAAGGTGGAGGGTGCTAAGAATCCCCTGATTGCGGACCCAGGCTGCCATTTGATGACGACTTTTTATTTAGGTACTTACAACTGCAGATCACTTTCAAGTGAAGGAAGATTGCAAGAATTAGAAGAAGAACTCTCTTATATTAAATGGGACATTATTGGACTTTGTGAAGTTAGAAGAAAAGGTGAAGAGACAATTGATTTAAAAAGTGGACATATACTCTATTATAAAGGCACAAATATTGGAAATACAAGTGGAGTAGGATTCATTATAAATAAAAAGTGGAAGAACAATATTGTGGAGATTGATGGTGTATCGGACAGAGTGGCAAGATTAGTTATACAACTTAATAGCAGATACCAAATGCAGATAATTCAGGTTTATGCTCCAACAAGTTCTCATAGTGATGAAGTAGTAGAAGATTTTTATATGGATGTACAAAAGGCTTTTGATCAGAGTAAACACCATTTTAAAATTGTTATGGGAGACTTTAATGCTAGAATTGGTAAAAAAATGAAAGATGAAAGTGCTGTGGGTAATTTTGGTTATGGTAATAGAAATGAGAGAGGACATAGACTTGTGGAGTTTGCAGAAAAAGAAAAACTTTATATTATGAATTCTTTTTTTGAGAAAAATGTTAAAAGGAAATGGACATGGAAGCATCCAAATGAAGGTACAGCAGAATTGGATTATATTTTGACTAACAGGAAATACATATTTCAAGATTGTAATGTTCTTAATAAATTTAACACAGGAAGTGATCATCGATTAGTAAGGTGTAAGATACGTGTTAATGTAAAACTAGAGAGACAAAAATTATTAAGAAAAACAATATTTACAGTTGATATTCCTAATCTTCAGAAACATTCTAATGAATTTAAATTAGAACTTACAAATCGGTTTCAAGTATTAGTAGATTTTGAACATGATTCAGATTTGAATGAAATTAATATGAAAATAACTGATACACTTTTGAAAACTGCAACAAAGATAGCTGGTAGAAAGAAACAGCAATTGACCAATAAAATTTCTACTGAGACTAGAGAATTTATGAAGAAAAGAAGGAATATGAAGATATACAAAAATGATGCATTAAAAAGAATTGAATATCTCGAATTTTGTAAAATGGTGCGGAAAAGAGTTGAAAATGATATAAGAAAGTATAACTGTGAACTAGCAAGGAAAGCTGTAGAAGAAAATAAAAGTCTTAAGAATGTAAAACAACATTTTGGTATTGGTAGGAAATTTATATCTGCAATAAGAAAAAAAGATGGAATTATTACTAAAAGGAGAGATGACATCATGAAATTGGTAGAAGATTTTTATCAAGAATTATATAGTAATAAAGAACAAGTACCTCCTATATCTATTACATCTTCCAAATTGCCCAGAATTTTAAATGAAGAAGTGAGACATGCAATTAAATGTATGAAGAAAGGAAAGGCTCCAGGTAATGATGGAATTATAATTGATATATTAAAAGAAGCAGGTGAAGAAATAGAAAAAATTTTAGCAAAGTTATATACCAAATGTCTAAATGATAAAGATGTACCGGATGATTGGAAGAATGCAGTAATAATATTAATATTTAAAAAAGGTGATAAAGAAGATATTAGAAATTACAGACCTATCAGCCTTTTATCAGTTTTATATAAAATTTTTACCAAGATAATTACTACTCGTCTACAGAGAACATTGGATTTCCACCAACCAAGAGAACAAGCTGGATTTAAAAGTGGTTTTAGTACAGTAGATCATATCCAGGTATTGAGAGAAGTTATAGAAAGGACAAATGAATATGAGTTGCCATTATGCTTAGGATTTGTAGATTATGAAAAGGCATTTGATTCTATAAACATTTCTTCAGTGATTAAAGCATTAGATCATCAAGGTATAGATCCAGGATATTGTCATATTTTAAAGAATATTTATAAAAATGCAACAGCAACAATTAGATTACATAATGACACTGGGAAAGTCAACATTGAGAAAGGTGTAAGACAAGGTGACTCCATATCTCCAAAACTTTTTACAGCAGTGCTGCATGAAGTATTTTGTGGATTAAAATGGGAAACTAAAGGAGTGAAAGTAAATGGTGATTATTTAAGTCATTTAGATTTCGCAGATGATGTAGTTGTTTTTGCAAATAATGCTTCAGATCTGCAGGAAATGTTGCAGGAATTATCAGATGAAAGTAGGAAAGTAGGACTAAAGATAAATGTTAAAAAGACTAAAGTAATGTTTAATCGATTTGCTCAAAATATGAAAATAAAGATTGATTATGATGAATTAGAAGAAGTTAACAGTTACAAATACCTTGGTCAGATTATTAATACAGATGGAAACATAATGGAGGAAATTAATCATAGAATTAAACTTGGTTGGAGTGCTTTTGGTAGAAATAACTTGATACTAAAAGGAAATATGCCTATGTGTTTGAAAAGGAAGGTTTTTAACAAATGTGTTTTACCAGTTCTTACTTATGGATCTGAGACTTGGACACTTAATAGAAGAGCAATTCAGAGACTTCAGACCACTCAAAGAAGTATGGAGAGATGTATGTTGGGAGTAACAAGAAGAGATCATAAACGCAATGTATGGGTAAGAGAACAAACAGGTGTTACTGACCTCATTGAAAAAATTAAAAGATTGAAGTGGAGTTGGGCTGGACATATTGTTAGAAGAGATGATAATAGATGGACAATTGAAATTTTAAACTGGATTCCAAGAGATTGTAAAAGACCCAGAAAGAGACCACATGTGAGATGGATGGATGAAATAAGAAAGTGTGCAGAGGTGATGTGGAGAAGAGAAGCTAAAGATCGGAGAAGATGGATTAAACTTGGAGAGACCTTCATTCTGCAGTGGATTGATAATGGTTGATAATGATGATGATGATATATATATATGTGTGTGTGATATAACCATCTATGCATTGATTATAATTTCTGAACATTATCTTTAATTTTGTGCTGGTAGCAATTAAATTAGTTAATATATTTAAATCCCTGAGTCTCCTACTATCCCCTGTCCTATGCTGGCTGAGAATGATAGGTATATTATGTGTAACTTCGTGTGGTCATTTGTAGGGTCTTGATCGTGAAGTACTGGCAAATTAGTTGAAGTGTGATTGGATTTGGGCTGTCACACTCCTGGTCTGGTCAGCTTTGGTCTCTTTGCCTGGATTCTAAATTCTGTTACACGAATGTATAAAACTTGACCATTACAAAAGAGACTTTTGCCTGTTTTAATAACATTTCCATTCTTTACAATTTTAACTTTCATTAAATTAAATAGATAAATACAAAACAAAAAGAACTTTCATTGTAGGTTTCCAAGAATAAATCTTTCCAACCAAAAAAAATGCATCTTTTGAACGATTTTTAATTTTTACTTTTTTTTAAAGGTATATAATAAGCCTGTGTTTCAGTTATTAACTTCTTAACATAAATCTCATACATATTTTATGACTTATATATATATATATATAAACATCGTTCACTTGGGGTATTTTATTATTCGGCCCATGTTGCAATGCCAAATGGTAAAAAAATATATACTATGTAACGGTCAGATTCGTGTGCCTCATTAACCTGTTGACAAACTCAACCACCAAACATGAAGAGGAGAACTATAGGTAGGGTAAGCCATCAATGCACCTGATGCTACACTATCAAAATTCTGTTTAGGCACAGGGGTCAGTGAGATACAAGAGACTATTCTAGTTCATTATAGCATTAGACAATTTTTAAAAGCAACAATATTTATAACATTTATATTTTATACCTATTATTTTATTTATCAAGATTAGGTACTATTATGACTGTGTGTTGAACAAATAAACATTATGACAGTAGACATAAGATGATATAATATTTGACATTGGTATCAGTAGTTTATTATTTCTGATACTATTAATGCTTACAGCTGGCAATGGATAATTATTTGACATACTAATTAATTACCTGACCATTTGGGTACAATTTATTATAATACCATGCTTACGAGAATTATGATTTCAAATTATAATGTGAGATTTTGAGTGATAAATTATAATCACAGTTATGGACATGCCAAGTTAAATTTGACATAAATAATAAATATATTTAATTCAAATATAATGACTAAACTAATACAGTGTGATATTTGAGAATGTATAACTTTATACAATGGAAATATGGAGTCATGGCATAATGAAATATAAACAATATATAGAGGAATAGGTGGTACATTTAAAGATGCAATGTAAAGAACTTCAGTTGCAGTACATTGAAACTGCAGAGGCAATGGAAAACCTATGAAAATGAAAGGTTGCTGAATGGTCAATTGGAGGATAGTCACATTATCGTAATCAGGTATAAGGGATAGTGCCACAATTACTTCCTGACCGTGTGACAAAGAATGAATGCCCACAAAAACATTTAATTATGTCCGTTTATGGGAGATGAATGGTAAAACAGTAATCACTGTTAATCCATTTTGAAATCCAAGGCTTTAAGAGTAATCATCACATCTCTAAATTGTAACACTTATATAATGCAAATATAAAATCATAACTTTTACTTTTAAAATAACACTTTAAAATCTCATGACCCATCTGCCAAGGTCCACAATTATTAATTTAAACTTTCATTTATGCCCTCAAACAACATATAATTACTTGGTTTAACATGTGTAGGTAAACTTTATTAAAGAAGAATCTTAAATGGGTTTAATAAGTTTAGGCATAAACACACTTGGTAATTAATATGTCCACCACGCAATTACTTGTTCTATACTCACTTTTCTAATTAAATAAAACAAATACCATATGCACATCTTTTATTACATATTAAATCATTATAATGAGTAATTGAAATAATTAAATACATTGAAACATTGGGATTAGTATGGGATTAGTATGATACAAATTTGTCACTTTAGGTACATCATTGCATATAATAAGATTTGGATAATTTTTGAGCTGGCAATTTAAATTAAGTGTAACAAGAGGGGGATAAAGTCTGCACAATATGGCAGCAGCTTTTAGTTATATTACTTAGAATAGGATAAGCCTAGTGGGAAATTATCTAGGCGTGGTATTATAGAAGTAAAGAAAAACAATTGAAAATATAAAATAAGTACCCAAGACGATAGAAAACAAAGATCAGGTAAGTTAATTACAAAAAAGAAATGTTTACAGAGTTTTATATACATGAACATTTTAATAAGTAATTCCCTAAGTATGGTTATAGCTTTTAAAGGTTACTGTGCACATTTTAGAATCAGTTACTTATTGTTTGTTCCATGGTTGCAGCAGCAATTTTCCTTTCCATGGCTTTCAGGTTTTAATGTTTAAGGCAGAGATTGAGTACAGTTTTTGCATGCAGAAGGGTTATATATTGCAGTTGTTCACCAATATTTCATCTTCTGGATGGCATGTGTGGAAACTCAGGCATTTGGTAGACCATTCTCCAGAGGAGAATAGCACTCCTGCCTACTACTCAATTATTTCAATGTTGAATCAAATTAGATTTATAAAGAAACTTCACTAGCAGTGATGAAGGTTATACTATAATTTATAATAAAGTTTTAAGAACCAGCATGAATCCAATTTTGTTTTTTATATTAATTTTGTTTCTTATCTATAAATGTGTTTCTCCCTAGTCTGTGATGTTTTCCTCTCTAGTCTGTGCCTGCTTGATCGATCTGCAATACCCTCAGGTAAATCAGTCCATTAGTAAAGAGTTTTTACATTTTTAATTAAATCTCAACAATACATTTTCTCTGTTGTCTTATTTGTTTTTGTACATTATTTTAGTACATTTTTCTTGACCTGATTACAAGATACAACTTTACATTTGAAGCCAATTAAGACCTGTTCTAGGAATTTTAAGTAATCCATCATCTCTCACCAATCATGACTTGTAAATATTTAAAATGCAATAATAATTTATAAAATCTAAAATTATAAATTCAAACCTGATTTTGATACTCATTATTTTTAAAAATAACATTATAGAAAATTGAGAAAATAAATAATGAGTGTTATAAAATACACTATTTTTATTTAATGTTTATAAATGATATTGAAGTATGTGTGTATTCCCAGTGCATTTAACAGACACTTACATATATACCTAATACTGTAACACACAATCCAATATCTAGGGTTTAAATTTAGGTAGGATGGAGGTGGTGGGTGAAAGATGATAGAACAGGTAAAACTAAGATTCAAACTCAAATCTTACTGTTTCTATATTGGTACTAATCCAACAGTTCCTACTCTTTCTATAATCTTATTCAAATTACTACCCAATTTTTTGTACTCATACATTACTATCTCCAACTGTTCTGATGAATTATTTGTCCCTACCATAACATAAAATTTCTATTTACTTGTTTCTTTATCTTATCTATAACATACCTAATTCTAGCTCCAGCCAGTTTATATTCTTACACATCTGTTTATATTTTCCTTTGCAATTACATCTCCACATTTTTTAATTGGTAAGTCTCCTATCAATACTGTCTAATAGTTTACTTTCCCTATCTCATTCATTAAATCCTCTTCCAATTTTGGAATTTTCTTATCTAGTTCTTTCTTATTGTGTCTATTCTTTAATTTTTTAATCTGCTCACACTTCACCTCTAACAATATTAAATTTGCTTCTACATCATTTACCTCTTGCTATCTTAATTATTCTTTGGCTAACCCTCTTTATTTATTTTGTCATCCATATCTCTTGTCTCTCCACTAAATACATACTCTATTCTATCCTCATTAACTAGATTTTGCTTCATTTCTCCTGAATTTCTCTTTAAACTATCTACACTTAGAAATCATTTTTTCACCTATTTATTATATTTATACATGATCTACATAACCATACTTTTGTTACATCCTTCCCAGTTTTATTTAATCATTCCAAATGGTAATTCTTATCATATATGATACACTCTACAACAGCATACACATCTCTTTTTGATCATTATATATTCATTGTGGAATACAAATGCTATTCATATTCCTTATTTTTCAACTCCCCTCCTCTACATTTACATTTATGCTTTTTCTACAACTCTTCAAGCCTCTTTATACAAAAGGAGAAAAAAAATTTTCTTAATAGTGATCATAAACACGTGCTTTCTAACCTTACCCCTCAAACATTATCTTTCTTCTCAAATATATTACTCTTCTACTAAAATTGGATAGATAACCAACTAAAATCCAACTAGTCTTACAGATGACTTAGTTTTAAAGTCTTCTTGCAGCAAACACACACATGCAAGAAGAAATTTTTTTATATTTAAAGTGGTTGATAATTGAGAATTTTTGCCTATTAAAAAGATGATTTCCAGAATGGATTTAATGTTTCGAGTGTAACATATAAAGATTTTAGATTATTAATTATTATTCATAAAAACTCACGTTTTTAAATCAACTGATGACTGAAAAAAATCCTCACAACTTTTACATTAGGTGTTTTTCAATTTGCCAATGTAAACCAGTTAAAATAATATCTTGGTACTCTAACTGATAAAACGATTGTATAGATGTTGAGGTAGGTAAAAGATAACCTATTTATTCACAAGTAAAAAAATATTGTAACTATGTTAGTGATATATAGATATGTAATTTTAACTAATTTATTATATCACAGTAAAACTTTGTTACTTTTATTGATGCAATATTGAAGCTACATATATATATATGCGTGTTTCACCATTCCCTGTGATTTAACTAAAGACCCTAAGTCCAACCACAGTCAATGTAGGTTAAATTAAATAGAAACTTGAATGTATTTAATAAAAAAATGATACATTCAAGAAATTTTATAAAATAAAGGTAAAAGTTATAAATTATAGATAACAAAAAAAAATTCCTGGGATCACAGAATTTATTAAAAAAAAGATTGTCATTTGGATAGCAATAATTAATTAATATTTCATTTTAAAATAGAAGATAGCAAAACAATGGAATTGGATGCAAGATGGCTAATGAGTGGGTATAAATTGGGAGTTTATCTTTTGTTCTCTCTCTTGTGCCCAATAAAGCTCTACGGCTTGGTTGAAGGTTACCATAAAAAAAAATTTTGAATCAGAAATTTAAAAAATAAGATTGGTTTTTGGCCAAAGCTGTCCACACCATGGTCTATATTAGCTATCTTCTGATGAAGATTAGGGACCACCAACATTCTGTAGTCAAGATGTATAAGAGTAAACTTAAATGGGTGTTGTAGCTTACATGGCTAAGTAGACTTTTTTGCTCTCTGTCTCAGCCATTTCCTGTTTTCTGGAGCCAGAAGAATGTAGAAGAAAATGGAGTGTGAGAAAAATACTTGTCTGACCAATGTCTGCTGCTATCGTACTTGCTGTAAACTAACATATTTCTATGGCTATCCAAATAAAGATGTATGCAATCTTAAAGGTTACTGGTAACTTGAATTCTCACTTATATCTTCAGTTTAGTTTTTTTTATTTGAAAGCTTATTTTATTTCATTTAGGATATAAATCGTATATACAAAGGTTTGAATTATATATATAATCTGATATTTTTTTAATATTCTCATTATGTATTTTTGACAGGTATAATAGCAGATCTTAATCTTATCAATCTATATGTAAATCATTCATTTTAAACAGTCGTCAGTATACACCATATAATTATATACTTACTTTTATTTTGTTTTGCAAAGAAAGAAACAAAATGATTTCTTTCTTATAGCTTGGAAGATATATATATATATGATAAACAAAAATGCAAGTTAAAAAATTTCTTTTGGTAGAAGCTTGGTGGACATATATATATATAGGAGGAACTGACATAGAGAAATAATTTAATTTAATTTATTTCTACTTGTTTGATCTTCTACAATGAATATGGAAATATTTCAGATTTATTATAAAACTTCTTGAATAAAAACTTCTCTTTCCAACTCCAATTCCCTTCTGCTTGTGTTGGCTTTACTGATTTTATATATATATATTATAAATATATATATATTATAACAAAACCCGTATTTATCTCTCACTAGACATGTATGTACTATCGAATATGTATGAGGCGTATTAATATTTAATTAATTAATTCGACCTAAAAAAATATTATTATTTAAACTTGTGGTTATTCTCGCAACTGTAATATATCCCCCAATGCATATTTATGGTCGTCCCAAGGACACCAAGCGCCAAACTTATACGGATATAAGTATTACATGAAGTAGATATATCACCAACAAGAATACTATTTACGGAATGTGAGAGAGGGTCTGACCACCAGCTAGCTCAGTCTCATGGTCGGGTGGTGTTATAGCCATGAGTAGCTATGAATGGGGTAAAGAGTTCACTTTTATTTTTATTTTTAAACCTAAAAATATCTAAACAATCCTAAACCAAATAAAAGGATTTTATAAATAATCAAACTGAGTCAATACTCTACTTTCTTAATATATGTTTATTGAATAAAAAAAAATAATAATATTTAGCACTCTGTCATTTTTTTTAAATTGCAATCATACGTCATTCTCTCATAGATCTCACAACATATCTTAAGTAGCGAAGATCGATACTACGAAAGTTTATATCATGTGACTTTTAACCCTTGTTGCTTTTTTATGTCCATAATGGAGTGACACTTTAAAGAATTATCATAAAGTTATTTCACAAGTCACCTTCACTGATTATAAAAACACAAAAATTTCTTTTTATAAAGAAGATTTTTAACAGATTAATAATAAGAGTTCTTTACCTGCTTTCCCTGGAAGTAGCAGAAGCATTTTTTTTTTATTTATTTGTTCTAAAGTTTCGTTCCGCAGGTAATTAGGCCATTCAAGATAGCAATCTTAGATTTTTCTATGTCCATTGCCTGATGAGGTTTATTTGATTCCAAGCTGGAATTATGTGTTATTCGAGGTATCCTGGTTTTATGGAGGCAGCTGCAGTAAGTTGGGATCAGGGGCTTGAATCCAATGCGGCTTTTCTTACCCCAACATGTCTGTTGAAACCGCCATTATATAGTTTTAAATATTCACTCGTTGAGTTGTTTACTATTGTAGCTCTATCGGAAAAAGATCCTATGCATTGTGGGTGGCTCGCTTTTATAGCCCCATCCATTGTTTCTAGAAGCTTCTTTTTTACCTCACTTCCGATCTTCAATGTGGAATAACCAGATCCGTAGAAGTGCGATAACTCGTGTCGTAATTTCTGTTTTAAATAACAGAACAATAAAATCCCGTTCTGCCGAAAAACTCTAGTTTTTCAACATGAAACAAAAAAATCTTGTTTCTCTCTTTTCACTACTTAATTCATTTATACACGCATTTATCACACACACATATATATCATTAAAAATGACAGAGTCCCTCCCGCCCATGTTTATGTATTTATAACCACCACCACGTAATAACAAAATTAAATATTAGATATATCTTTACATGTATATATGACTACCAATTAAATACTTTATTTGTGACTGCGTTTGAACCCATTCTGTCACTATATATATATATTGTAACATAATTAACGTGTTCAATGGATCCAAATATATTAAAACATCCAAATATTATTAAAATCTCAAATATTCAAATATTATAACTTAATAAACAAAAGGGAATTGTAGCTTTTATTTTATATCAAAAAGAAAAGAATTATTTAACCTGAGTAGTGGCTATTAAACAAAAGATCAGACTGAATTATCAATCATATTATGGGTCATTGGATTAAATGAAACATACTTCTATAATTAGATTTCTCAAGATATCACAATATCAATAATTATAAACAAATTATTAAAAACAAACTACTATATCTCAGGTATATGGAAACCAAGTGAGGTGAGTACACTAGTAACTCAATAAAATATCTTCTCATGTATACAGACAGTAGATTTTATCCACTTTCATTTCTTGGTTGGATCTCAAGTGCATGTCTAAGTGAACAACAAGTGAATATGGTCTATCCGGGTGCCACTAGGTTAGCTGGACCTAGACAGAGTTATATTTATAACTTTTTCACATGTACCAGGTTTGAATCCCTTTGGTACCTTATTTCTTACAAAATGTATGATTTTGATTTTAGACCCATAGCACTGTATGCACTAATATTTAAGTAAACACCTAGGTAACATAAAACATCTTTAAACTAAAGTGAAATATATAAAATTCATTAGACAGAAATCATTTCTTTGATCTTAACATAACAAATGTGTTTCAATATTTTTTTTATGTTTTACTAGCTCAGATTATATTATTAATTTAGGATGGCAATTCACTCATTCTTGCATGATATAGATGATGGTTATAATAATACTAAGAAATCACTAAATACTATGAAATCAATATTTATTTATGGCCTTTAAACATTTAAACAGCTCATTAATTAAAACATGACGATGATGATAATGATAACAATAATGGTTTCAACCGCAGCTTTAGGACTAAGCCTAATCATAAAACCTAATTCTTAAAGAAATTCATAATTATTGTTAATCTTAGCACATTTAATCATATCTTAAATAACTAATATCAATCATTGATGATGAATGATCACAACAAATAAAGACTATTATCAATAACATACATACGCCTCATTTAATAAAACAATTTAACATTTATTAATTTATTATGAAAATCTACAAATAATTTAAAGATAAAACCAAAATTTTATATGAAATAATAATGAGAACAATAATTGATTATCTGGCAATCATAATGTTAATCTTGAATTCTTCCCCCTTTCCTGTCAAAAATATATACATAAATTTGGATACTAAGTTTGCTAACGTTTTGGATTCACAAGAAAATATTTCATAAGAAAAAAAAAATATTCACTCTTTTTTTTTCCTTTCTCTTTCACACACATACTTTTATAATCTAACAGGTAAAGTAGAATGATAAAAAAAATGTTAGTAGAAGGGAAGAGAAAGATTTCCAGAATGAGTTTTAAATTATTTTTCTCCCCCTCCCTTTTACCCTCTGAAATGCTATACTTTAACTTAAAACAAAATCTAATATTTTTAATACCGCCTAATTTTCTTTCTTTACATTCACACACCATTACATATATGCAACAAGTATTATTATATTATGTATGTGCGTGTTTTATCACCATAATAACAAAAATATTATTTAAAACAAAATAATAATAATAATAATAATAAATGTTACATATTAATAACATTTTATAACTTTAAGTTAAAAGACAATCATAATTTTAGTACATATGAAATCATTAATGCTTATGCTTATCTTTATTAAGAAATGCTGGGTTTCAATTGATCTTGGTTGTTTTAAAAGTTCTTTAAACAAATATATACCACTCTGTTGCTAAAATTTTACTAAGTCTCTGATATTATAAAGAAAATATATAAAGAAAAATTTATATTACCAGTTCTATTCTTTGTAGTGACTTCTAATAATTCAAATTTATCTTGTTCAATGTCTATATTTTGCAGCTACCATTTCCATTTTTCTTTGGAACAATCTCTTTCTTGAGATGTATAATTATTTGATGATGATGATCCTATTGAGGTTCTTTGCTTTAGTGGACAATTTGGAAATCATTATATGAACTTTTCCTCTCTTCCTATCAAGCATGATTTTTTTAGTGGATGAATACAGCAGTTGTTTTCACATTTATAATTTTTCTTGGGTTTAAATTCAGTTACTGGAACAATTAATTGGACTTGATTTAATATTTATCAGTAGATTACTCTTTTTTCTGATCACGTCCAAATGTAGGTGAATGTTTTCTTCTTTCTATTTAAAAACATCTTATTTCTCTCGGTCAGTTGAAAGGTGTAGAATATTATTTTTCAGACAAGACATTTTTTTCCTATATGATGTGCTAACTGGATGGTCTGGTCAACAGACGGAAAATATATTTTTTCCTAGCCCGCCATCCTTATATTTTCAATATTCAAAGCTTGATATTAAAAAAAATGATTTTTTAAAAAAAAGCTTATCTAGCAGAATTAAAAATGTTTGTCTGCTTTATTTCAATAATTTTAAAAATCTCTATATAACAAAATATCTTAACTGATTTTCCAGACTGCTTTTATATCTGATTTTTTTTTTATTTTTGACCACCTCTTTTAATTAAATTTATAAAACTTATTTTCAACTAAATTGTTTTTTTTAGCTGGATAGTACTAAAAATATCACTATCCTGATTTTTAGACAAACTTTTGTTTTGACGGAAAAAAATAGTCTTAATCCTTTTTTACACCTATGTAACATCTCAAATTTGAGCTTCTTTCTTTTGATCTTAAGATGAGACATTTTTAAAATTAGACTTCTCACATTGTCTCTAAGTTTTTCAACAGAAAAATAACCCTTATAATACAAAATTGTTCAGTAAGAAAAAAAAACAATATAACAGATTTTCTTCCTTATCTTTCAATATGTAATAAAAAAATGTAGTTTATGTATGCAATGTACACACACACTCATTCAAATTATTTATAAACTGAAATATTAAATCAGTCCAATTGCTAGCTTAGTAATTATAACCTTAATATTTAAAATTAAATCTGTAACTTTTTCAATTCAAATTATAATTATAGAAAAGTAAAATAGAAACAGAGTAAGATATTAGAATCGATCAAGTATAGGTTAGTTTTAAAGAAAGTTAATATGTGTAATTTAAAAGTGGCTAACTAAATCGCTTGTATAACACACACTGCCTATACATATGCATTATAACTTTATTTTTTAGCAAAAAAAAATTAAATACTGAATAATTAACTGTGTGTACTACTCTTTTTGAGTTTTTTATCAGCACACAAACAATTAAAGTATATAACTGTTGCCCCCTCTCTTTCTATCTTAAGCTTTTAGAACTGGATCTTGTAGGGTTTAAACTTGGATGCCCTACAGTTTCCTTTTTATATAAAAATGTGATGATGATTTTTGTTTTACATTTTCTTTCATGCACATTACTACAAATTTAGCTAATGACTAAATTGTAATGGCACACATATAGATATATATGTATAACATATATATATATTGTAATGGGTACATACACCGTTACATTATTTTTCTTTATTATTAAACATGAATTTAAAATAAAAAGTTCGCATTTAAAAACTTCTTTTTTTTTTTAGACATAAAAATTGAAAATTAATACTATCTTAAACTCATATTAAAATTGCACAGATAATAAAAAAAAAATATATTATTAAAATAAAACTTTATTAAAAATAAAAAAAAATATTTTAAAAGCAAAAACTTAAAAAGATTTAGAGATAAAAATATATCTTTAATTTTGGAAAACACATTAAGTAATCAGAAAATGGAAATGATTGTTTTAATTAGTTAAATGTAAACTAGCCTTAGGCATTGAAATGTATAAGCAATGGTCAGATAGGAAAACAATAGAAACTTTTAGCAAATGAAAGAAATCCATTGGGAAATCGGACCTCAACGAAAAGGTTTTCACCATCATGACGTAATGTTGAGTTAATCCACAAAATTATTATAAAAGGAAAGGTTTGAAAATAAAAGAATTAATTAGTTATTACGATGTGACTATATGTGTTAGTGCGGAGTTGAAGGGGAAGGGATTGAAAATACGCACTCTTCAATCCCTTCAGTTTTGTTAAAAAAAAAAGAAATGACATAGTTTTTTCTACATTAAGGACCAGCTCAAGTAAAGACCTCCAGATAAATAAAAACAATGGCTAACTGGATACCAATATTTTTAGTACGGTGTAGGAATTCCCATTCAAAATTACCAACAACAGCAAGCAACTGTAAAGGAAGATAAAGCTGGACATTTTAAAAATCATAAGAACTTTATATTCATTTGAAAACAATAAGAACTCTAAATTCTAAACCTTTTTGTAAATAATACAAATAGAATCCTATCTGACCAATGTAAATTAATGTTAATAATGTTATTTGATGTATTTTTTTATTTAAAATCATTTCCATTTATTTATTTTTTGTTCTTTTAAGTTTTTAATATGATTTTTGTTTTTCGTTAGACTAAATTACATAAATGTTAAACTTAAGTCAGGCGTGAATGGCTATATAGATTTCTAAAGTTATATTAGGGGAGGGTAAATCTTAGGTTATTTGTTTCATAGTTGAATTAGGTCAATGGATTGGATATATTGATGTAGTTAGATGTACTATGAGATCCGCTATGGGCAGGATTGCATATATACACCACACACCTTCTGTTTGCCTATGGATGGGTTTGTAAGTCAGCAAAGAACCGCAATCCATTCCTATGGAGTTTTTTGTTTATTGTTCTACTCGCCAATAGATGTAGCATTCCTGTTGGTGGAGAGATTATGTCTTCTCTAACTCTACTTACTGTTCAGATGTACATTCCTGACAGTATAGTATTTTGTGTTGTCGTATTTTCATGCTACATTGAATACATAAATGTATCAGATGGATTGATGCCGGTTTGACTGCGAACTTTTTGCCTAAGGTTAAATCAGGGAAGAATATTTTCTTTTCAAATGCAGATCTATGTAGTTTATTCATACTCGACACCCTAAATAAAAATGCATTAAATTTAAGTTGGGTATAGACGTTTGCATGGGTTCGTTACCGGTTGATTATGTTTTTGGTTTTCATATTTGATCAAAATATATAGACATTCGGTAAATACTGATACCTTACGGTGAGTATCTAAGATGTATTTATGTCAGATGTCTTTTAAGTTATTGGTGTCAATGCAGTGTCTTATGATGAACGCCATTGGGTTTCTTGTATTCCCTATGCAATTGATGGTATCAATGATTTTGTATTTTGATCGTTTATGTTTATTTTGAAATGTTTTTTTGACCGTGTAATCTATGTAACCAATCTATACTCAACATTAAAAACACATTTTATAAACCCATCTGTGCGAACTTATAAAAAATTAAAATGTAAACTTATAAGATTATAAAAATTAAAATGTAAATTTAAATTCTAAAATCAAGTTAAAATCCAAAGTAAAAGTTATTCTAAAATAATGCTAAATTTTATATATGTGCATAAATAAATGTTTATGTGTTAATTACTGGCAGTGGCTTATTTTATTCTTTTTTATATATTCTTAGATAAGAATTTATTATGAAATTTAAATCTCTGCTACTCCCTGAACTAGTGTCAATGGGCTAATGACCGGATATCAAAATATATAAAAGAAAAAAAATTATTATTTTTTTTTGGCTTATGTATCTGCCTACTTTATAAATTTTTCTAGGTTCAAATGCCTAGATGGCGCCCTGTAATGCAGATTACATTAGCTCACTATTCTCTGGATCGTTACAATATATATATATATATATAAGAAAGAGAGAGAAACACAGAATGTGCAATTTTCTTTTTGAAAAAATACAAGGTTTCTTTTAATTTATGCTTAGTAATAAAATGAGTATATTTATCAAAAGGTTAACTCAAAGAGTGGACTTGTTAAATAGTGAGTAATTATTAAGTAATATACTTATCTGTCATATAGTTAGTATTAGTTAAAAAAGAGTAAAGTAATACTTATTTTAATAGCAGATATTTTCTGTATTGTAAAATTTTGAAGTCATATTATTCATTATATACATATTTAATTAAGGTTTTAAAGTTTAACGGTCATTTGATGACACATTTAATGTTATATTTTGTGCTACTCAGTGATTTGGTGGTGTCTCAGCACTTCTTTCTTACTCCTGTCATAATTGTTTCATGAGCTAGCATCTCCTTGGCATTTCCATTGATGATAAAGTGGATCCCTAAATCTTCCAAATAGTATTACTGGACACAAGTACTTATATTCTGGTCCTGAACTCGGATTGCACTGCAGCAAACAAGCTCCATTTTTCTAACTATGTGTTAGACATGGAGTGCTATCCTGCTTAACATTAATCTTGAATGAAGTCATTGGGTCCTGAGACTCATTGACCAAACTCACAAATTGAATCACCAAGAACCACAATAGTTTGTTTTCAAGTATAGATTAAAACCTTGCTTTATTTGATCAGAATATCACTAAGTAAATCTGAAAATCGTCCATTAGAGGTTTATCTTTATTTTATCATTTAAATGCGGGCTGTATTTAAACATGGCCTTGCTTCTATTTAACTAGTCTAACCAATTATCCATCTTTTGTAATTACACTCTCGAGTTTTATTTTTTCTCTCTATCTCTTTCAAACAAAAGCACCCAGTTGTTGGCTAGGCAGAGTAATGTTTTATAGTTGCCAACCAATTTGTTTATGTACATTAATTGGATCGTGCTAGTGTATTTCTCTAACTTTGTTTACTGCTGCAAGAAAATAACTTGCAACCTTTTTTTTTCAATTTATTCTTCAAATTATCATTTCTTTTAATGTAAACAATAAACGTTCATTCACTAATCTTACCAACATATTGTCTGTATCATTATATAGCTTAAACCTGATTTTTCTATGTTAAAATTCCCTTTTGGGATCTCATCTCTCCCTGACCATCGGGCATACTTTAAGAATAAATTCTAGTGAGGTTTTGGGAATAAGTCACTTAGTAATGATCTGAAGATTTGGGTGTGGTTTGAACCCTCTCTATCTACATCTCCAGGTCAGGTTAAAGCAACTCTACTTTTCCTACCATTACAATATAAAGGAATTCGACTTTCATTTACGAATGTTCCGTAAAATTTTAAAAAGTCAGTGAAAAGGTCATTAAACCAATTGGATGTGATACTCTAAAGTTCACTTTTGTCAAATTGGAGGTTTTATTTTTTCCTTAAATAGATTATCGATTGTTTCAATTGAAATTAATTTCTTTTTAAAATGTCTACTATTGTGTGTGTGTGTTTTTTTATCATAGTTTGTTCTTGATTTTATAGATTTCATTTCTTAAGGATATTTCTTTGCTTCATAACTTTATTTAATTTTTTATACATTTAATTATAGATAAATGGGTAATACATTGTCTAATCACCCATACTGCTCGATGGCACTGTTGCTAATGTTACTGGGCTGTTTTTATTTTGTTGATTTATGTTTTTAATTTTTGGATTTGCTTGATTTTTTTTTTAACCGGTTTTATGTATACTTCTTAAAAATAAAAAATAAATGTTTTTTTTTTTTTTTTTTGGCTTTTTAAAACATTCTGTCTTTTTTTTTAAAACCAGACATTTCTTTTTTCCGTCTTTTTTTGTTTTTTGTTTTTTAAGAAACTTTTTTTTCCAGTCTTTTTTATTGTTTTTGAAGAAATTTTTTTTTTTTCGAGAAACAAGGCTTTTTCCACAGACCTCTCTAAGACCTGTCATCATATTCCTTTTGGTGTTTTGACACATTTCCAACTCAGCTCTAATATGCTTCACTGTAAGCTGATTCCTGCTTCAATAATAAATTAGCCCTACTGCTTTGCGAAAAAGCAATTTGGCATCCCTCAAACCCCATTCCATGAATGAATGGAACACCTTTGATGACATTGACGTGATTGACATTCCATTTCAGATGTTTGACAATGCCTTACTTTCATTAAACCACCACAAAGATAGTTTTTCTGAGTGGGTAAACTATTTTTTTTGGTCAAAGGAAGGCCACCACATCTGCATCTGTAACAGGTAAATCTAAAAACTACAATGCCAAACAATTATCTGTCATTTAACTGTTTTGATCTCGAAAAAGTATCGGAAAGTGCATGACTTGATCTTGAACTTTGCCGAATTGTGATTTACACTTCTCATTTAGTGAATTGTGACCCCTGACAACAAAAGTAGGGGCATTTGAGAATTCGTTACAATTTTTACTAACTCACATAAATTACAATACATTTAATCAAAAAAAAAATCCGTTCTAATATACTTTTTGTCATTACAACTACAGAAACCTTCATATCATATGCTGTACAATAGTCAAAAGTAATGTCTATAGAGACTGTCATATATTCATCGCTAATAATGTTCAACATGCTAGAGATGTTGGGGTAATGGGTCCACTTCAACATCTTAGTGTTTGAACAGTTTACAGGCATAAGATCTATGAGTGGTCTTGTAAACAGCATATTTCTGTGCTTTAGTATAGAAACAGTGCCATCATGTGGTGTGGATGAACAGACAATGTATTACCAATAAATGTTTGCTTGTTTATACTAAACACAGTTTTAGACCTTTTTTAATATAAGTTTTTTTTATAAACTATAATATTCAAACAGCATTAAACTGTTGCACATGCGCTTTGGATTTTAAATATTAAATGATAGTCTTTGGAAAAGATAATTGTCTTTGGAAAAGATAAAATGGCCATTCTATCTTTTCCAAAGACTTTATCATGTGGTTGAAGTGTTAGTATTCATTCATTTTATATTTAAAATCCAAAGCGCAAGTGCAACAGTTTAATGCTGTTTGAATATTATAGTTTATAAAAACACATCGCGCTATATAAAATAATTGACTTAATATAAGTTTTTGAAATATGAATTTTTTTCTATAGTACAGGCTTTTTTCATACCTGAACTTCTATATATAATATAGTGAGTTTGAACTCTGACTTTCACATGACTCTCAACTGTCCATGCTATCTCATACCATTGATACCCTTGATCACACACATGTTGAAAAGATAAATAATCACCAATATATGTATTTTGTGCTAACCAGCACTCATCAGTTGATTCAGATTATCCTCTTCACACATATATACAATCAAAACGTTTTACTAAATAAATTATTTCTTTTATTAAATATTTCATTTTCATGATTTTATTTAAGACATTTCATGTCTCTGTATTCAAATTACTAAAAGGATCCAAAGATAGTGAAAGAAATCTTAAGAGATGAAAGTTAACTTTGCACAATAAACAGTAATTTGTGCTACTTTGTAGAAGAGGATGTTTGGTCTTCAGTGTATAGGTACTGTTTCTGATACAGACTTTTGTCTCTTTTTTAGGAAGTTAATGTAGAATCCAAAATCATGAATCTCCCATAATAATCATTCTCCATACTAAATGTGAAGTTGGACAACTGCAATTCTTAATTATAAATTCAGAATTTTTGAATCTATGAGATGATTTTTTAAATCTAATGCCTGGAGAATTAAGAAAGATATGACCAAGAAAAGTCTTAGTAGATTGCAGTGAGGTATAGAATTTAACTGTGCAGAATAGCCAATCAAGAATTAATTTTGTAAAATAGGATATGACTTCATCAATGTTTAAAACCTATCTGAGACAAACAGTCTTTTGTCTTATTTTTTCCTTCTTTATTCATTAAGTTAATGTACTGTCCATAATCATAAGCTTCTATTGTTAGGAGTCATTTTCCTACGCCAAATGCAGCCAAAGGATTATATGTTTTCACACCCACATTCCAACATTTAATGACAATCACATCATTTCTGACTCCAATTTTTTATTTCATTTTTTAAACTCAAAATCGTGAAAATTAATACAGCAATGATGAAGTTAGTCTTAGTATATTGGTTTGAAAGTGGATTAGGTACAGGAGTTTCAGCCAGAAAAGTTTGGATATATAGACAGCCTTAGTTTAAGATCCCATTGAGTCTTATATAATTTGAAGAGGATAAAATGCTTAGTGGATTACTTATTGCAACAATAGAAATAATCACATGATCACCATCTCTTATACTAACACAATTGTTATTAATTAAACAAGGCATTGATTACTCTGGTTGGCACAGGGTGGCACTACTGTATAGAGAGAGTTTTGCCTTGTTTAATAGAAATGTTTGTAGTAACAATATATCAGGTTGCAATTGAAGTATTAATATCATTTATGTTTTTTATTACTTTTTACGATGCTTTTTACAACCTACTATTGACTGTTTCAATTAACCCAGAAATCTTCTTCAGAATTTCTACTTTCTAAATATAGTGGTATGTCAAATATTATTTAATGCAAACGTTTCAGGATTTAAAAAGATGACAATACAGACAACTTAGGAACTCAATATTTAAACCAATATAGCTATTGTTATTGAAGAAAGAATGCATGGTATTGAGATTTGCTTTAATGTTTAATTCAGTTAGTATCTACTATCCTAGAAATTATTTGTATCCGTGTAAAGCAAATCACTTGGCTTGCACAATGGTCCTTTCTAGGGCCTCTTTTTATTTTTGCTTATACTCTAACATTACATCCAGAAAATTCAGATAAAAGGTTTTATTTCTTGATAGATAGCATTATTCCACCAGCAACAAACAGAATAATGGATCAGTATGTTTAATACATAGATGTAGTTAGCCATCACGGATTAGTTTGTACAGTCGTAACAAAATGCGCAATAGAATGTAGCTTCTTGTGTGTGCGCGTGTATCTTCAACAATAATCGTTTTGTTTCTGATCAATATCTCTCACTGTTAAATAAATTAATTTCAATAACTTTCATTTTTCAAATACTTTCAACTACTAGATAAACTATCCACTGAAGGGATATTAGGAACTTTTTGGGTTTTTTTTTTTAAAGTTATTAACTCTTGACCAGTAAAAGGTTGTGGTGATTAGGCCGCTATGAACATTAAAAAAATCTCACTCAAACTTTACTTTTCGTTTTTTTTTTTAATAAATTTGCGAAAATAAAAAAACAACGGAAAAAATTTGGTCCGTCATTGGTCACCCATTGGTCTGTCTCCGTGTGAATTATGGAAATAATATAAAAATAAAACCAATTATTTAATTAAATAAAAAACTTACAAATATATATATATATAAATAAGTATCAAGAAAAGTAATTTAAAATTTATATGTAAATAATTATTGTAAAAATATAAATAACTTCTTTTTTGCTAATAAAGTTTTTAATTAAAATATAAATAAAAAATAATAATCGATAAAAATCATAGAGATTTGATTTAAGAATTATTTAGAGAATGATTTTATTTCCAACATTTATTCTGATTTTCAATTTGAACGAGAGAGGGCAGGACTGATTAATTAAGTCACGTAGGAAAAAAGTATTAATTAAATTCTTTTCCTATATTTTGCAAATTATTTAAAGGTATCTGTAGACATACTTTTAAATACTATTACTAAAATATCTATTTCAGTAATTAATAACTGAAGCATTTAAGACTTATAAGCAATTTTTTTTTTATTCAAAACCTTAATTTCATGACATCTTTAAAATTCACTGCCTGAATGGAAAGATAGTCATAAAAGATATGTAATGTATGTAAACGTATTATTTATTTATTCTGTACATTATAAAACTTAATAACCAGAAAACAATAATCTGGCTATTATGTCATGTAATAATAATAGTTTGGAAAAGTTCTCAAAACTTCTATTAATGTTTGTGAATAATGAAAGGAATTGAATTGGGAGCCTTTTATGACACATAGTTTCAAAATATTAAAAACAAAAAAGTAAGAATACATATATAAGAATTTTATTTTAGTTTAAGATATTTTACTTTCATACTTTCAATCTGAGACATGGAATTTCACTAAAAAAGCAATTCTCTGAACAATCCAAAAAGAGGGGAGAAATGTGTTAAGAGTAACAAGATGAGATCAAAATAGATGAGTGTGAAAACATGAAGGAATATCTAATATCAATGAATGAATTAAAAAAACTGAAATGGATATAGGAATGATACATGGCTAGAAGAGAAGACAAAAGATAGACAGTTGAAAATTTAAAGTGGATTCAAATAAATCATAAAAGACCTCTAAAGACATCTTAAGATGTAGTTGGGTGAAATAAGGTAGTTTTATGGTATATTTTGGAAAAGAAAAGCTAGAGTCTGACAAATTCAATTAGATTTCGAGAGACATTTGTTCTGAAGTGGTTGAAAATAAAGATAAGGATAAATTATTTCTATGCAATGATTTCATATTTTTTAATTCAAATTTCTTCCAGGTGACATTAAGTATTTTCAAAATTATTATTGATCTTTTTATGTAGTGAAAGAGAAATATTTAATTTCAAAGCCTAAAACAAATCACAAGCTGAGAAACATTTTTTTGAGATTATCTTTTTTAAAAAAAATAATATTGATTTTAAGAATTTTTTAATTTAGTAAAAAAATAGTAATAATCCAAGTCGATAAAATTATTTATAGAAACATAATTAGAATATAGTTTTGTTTTGTTTTTTTAAAAAGGATAATTTGTTAATATTTGTTTTCTATTAAAACATATTTTTGAAGGTATTTTTTTTTATCTTTTTATTAAAAATGTTTATTTATGCAAATGTGACGATGGAATTTGGTTGCAGATGTCTTAAAAATTGTAAACGGCAGCCACTATTTGATCTAGATTGGAAAACTCTACTCTAAACTAATTATGTCAGAGATCATAAAATTCAGCTTAAGAGATTATTTGAATGGCTGCTAAGAAAAAGTTAAGCCAGAATATAAAAAGGGAGTGGAGTATGGGTAAGCTGTTCAGAACATTCAAAAACATCTCATTCAAAATTTACATTTAATATTAGAAAAAAAAAAAATCCATCAATTTTAAGTCGTATTATCAAATGCTAATGTAATAAAAGAGGAAGGAGATTAAAATTGGGAAGACCCTATTGGTAAAGTTTGAAAAAAAAGCTAATGATAAAATATATTTGAGTTAGTGCATATGTTTGTTAAATAATGAGTTTCAATTTTATTTTTTCTGTATAAATCCTCAATATATGAAGACAATTAAAGATGAATAAAAATTTGTTTAAATCGAGAAAACAACGTAAAGCAATAAATATTAAAATTATAATCAAACGAATAAAATTTAGAATTTCTTTAAATAAATTATTTTCTTAAAGAAGTTTAAATTTCTTCCATCTCTAATTCTAAAAGACTCATTATTATTAGAAGTCAGGATATTCCCTATAAGAATCAAAATAAGTCATAAGTCTGTCTTTTGATAATTATTTAGAGACTTCTTTAATTCAAAATCTTTATTCTGGTTTCTAAAATTAAATATAGATGTCAGGACTTACTCATTATATTTGTGGGTAACTTACTAAAATATGTAATAAATGACTTTTAAGCAACTCCATATAGACATATAAGCAACTTGACTTGGGTTCACATCTATGGTCCATCTGAATCTTTTACTGCTTTAAATTAAAAATATATAACAGTAGTCGTAAGTGATATTCATATTGTAAATTATTCCTGAACAAGTGTTCTCCATATCAAAAAACATCATATCTACACAACAGTACCGCTGTTTTGGTTAACTATCGCATTACTGCATTAGTATTCTTTTCACCTATGGAAAGGTTTAACATTTTCCATATCTCTTCAAATCCCATAGCTAATTGAAGATTCTTGACTGGATTGCAATTTTATATAATAAAAAAAAAGCAATGCTGAAAATGTTTTCAACAGTCATTTATTTCAATATTGTTAGAATTTATATTCTATTGCTTTACCTTTCTTATTGCATTGCTAAATCCATATAATATTAATGACATTTACGTTCTTTATTACTTTTTACAATGCTTTTTACAACCCAATATAGATAGTTTCAATTGTCAGAGAATATAAGTAGAAGTTCTGAAGAAGATTGCTGAGGCAATCGAAATCGTCAGTAGTGGGTGTAAAACAGCAATGTAAAAAGTAATAAAGGACATAAATGATATTAATATTATATTCTACTTTTGTTTGAAAATAATGTACAACAGTAACTTGAAATTCATTAGAGTAGATACTTACAAAATATTAAAAAACTAATGGACTCCCACATACTAAAAACTTATAAATCTAAAACTTGAACACAACTGAAGAGTTCATTTTGAAAACTTCAGAGCATTGAATGAAGTATAAAGAAGTGTATAGTATCGGGGAGATAGCAGACAAATATTACAGTCATCATTGACAGAATTAAGCAAATGAGAGTGAGATGATCTAGATATATTGCTGAAAAGAGATGTTAATAGTTGGGCAGTTGAAATTTCAAATTGAATTAAAAAGGATTATAAAAGATCTAAAAAAGAGACTACATTAAATAAGGAAGTTTATAAGAGTGATGTACAGATTATATGTTATGTTTCAGACAAAATGATTTTAAATTGAACAAACCTTGATCCTTCAATGGATCGATAATAGTTGAAAATGATACTAATAATGAAGTAATTATTTATAGTGAAGTATATTTGAATTTATATGTGCTTGTAAAGTAATAATTTTCAACTTTAATCGACTATAAATTATCACTTATATGAAATACAGTAATTCATAAAACTTTAAAAATAACAATAATCAAAGAGTTAAGTATTCTCTTAAATCTTTTGCACTTTTAAGTTTTTCAGTTGTTATAATGTACAGACGCCCTAAATATGGGGGAGGGGGCGGAACTAAGTTTTACATAATTTAAACAAAAACCTTTCCATTAATAAAGATCATATAATAATCTTAAACAAATCGTTCTCTCTTCAACAATTCATGTCATATTTGTTTCACTCTGCCTCTCAATCTTCTTATTAAAATTTTATCTTCAAAAATATTTTGTAAAACCCTATCCTGTCTAAAATATTACTCAAAAAATGAGTCATTTTCACTTTTATCTTATTTACTAGATCTCTTTTCATTCCAAGTTCGCTTAATACTCATTATTAGTCTTCCTTTTAACCAAATCATTTTAGTGATCTTCTTCAAATTCACATTTCAATTCCTTCCAATACACTCCCAATGAAGGCTTTAATAAATATTCTAGTTTTGTATCAATATTTTTTTATTTAGTGGTAAAGTTTTTTTTCAATCTCCATAAGACACCCATTCATATCACAAATCATAATTCCCAGATAACAAAATTCCTTAACTTGTTCTAAATTTATATTCTTCATAAATTCATTAAAAATGTGCTTAACTTATACTAATTTTAATATTCCTTTTTATAACGCCAACTGCCACACTTCAGACCATTAAAAAAATCAGCAGAAAGAAAACGATATCTTCTTGATCATGTTTTTCTTCTCCTTTTTATAAAAATAATGATATAAAATTATAAAAAGATAAATAAATCATGGAGATCTGTTTGCATCAAAATTTTAAATTAGATTTTAATATAGTTTCTAAAATTGGTGACAGATGTCAGCACTGATTTACACATAAGTAAGGAAAGTAGTTTATTGTTTAAAGCTCGAACGGGATCTTTAACTAAAAAAAATTTACATTTAAAAGGAAAAATTTGGGTGTTTTTTTTTTTATATTTTGTAGGAAGGAATTAAAAATTTTTTTATTTTTTTATTTATTTTAAATTTTTGAAAAAAAAAAGGGAGGAATAAAGAAGTAGTTAAAAAAAAATAATAAAGAAAAGATTTTTAAAAAAAAAAGTGTTTTTTTTTTTTTTGGGGGTGGGGGGAGGAGATGGGGGGGTTTTAGATAAAAAGTTTTAAAGAGTTAAAAAAATTTATGGGGGGGAGGGGGGATAGGGAGATTATGGGTAAATTGAGGGAGGGGAATGTAAAAAAAGGGGTGGGGGTTTTTTTGGGTTTTTGGTTTTTTTGGTATGAGGAAGAAAACAACACCCCACCCCCATGGCAAAATCAGTAAAATTTAAAGGCTTTTTTTATACTTTTCCAAATTATTTAAAACTATTTATAGAAAATCCTATAAATGACTACATTAAATTATATAATTAATGATTTTTTACCAAATGTATATTAAGATATAATAAATGAAGTAACTTATTTGTGATAAAAATTAAGTAAAATAAAGAAAAAATCAAAACTAACAGTCTTATAAACCTTATTACACATGCTCCGTATTATTTTTTAATACAATAGTAAACAATACAAACCATTTTATTTTTTTAAGTCATATTTTTCTACAGATCATATTTTTTAAGAGTTATTAATTTCCTTCTAAGAGTTCCCTAACATTATTACAACTGCCATCGACAATTAAATTTTACAGGTATCATCATCATCAATCATTATCAATCCACTGCAGGATGAAGGTCTCTCCAAGTTCAATCCACATTTTCCTATCTTTAGCTTCTCTTCTCCACATCACCCCTGCACACTTTCTTATTACATCCATCCATCTCACATGTGGTCTCTTTCTGGGTCTTTTACAATCTCTTGGAATCCAGTTTGAAATTTCAATTGTCCATCTATTATCATCTCTTCTAGCAATATGTCCAGCCCAACTCCATTTCAATCTTTTAATTTTTTCAATGAGGTCAGTAACACCTGTTTATTCTCTTACCCATACATTGCGTTTTCGATCACTTCTTGTTATTCCCAACATACATCTCTCCATACTCCTTGGAGTGGTCTGAAGTCTCTGTATTGCTCTTCTATTAAGTGTCCAAGTCTCAGATCCATAAGTAAGAACTGATAAAACATATTTGTTAAAAACCATTCTTTTCAAACACATAGGCATATTTCCTTTTAGTATCAAGTTATTTCTACCAAAAGCACTCCAACCAAGTTTAATTCTATGATTAATTTCCTCCATTATGTTTCCATATGTATTAATAATCTGACCTAGGTATTTGGAACTGTTAACTTCTTCTAATTCTTCATAATAAATCTTTATTTTCATATTTTGAGCAAATCGATTAAACATTACTTTAGTCTTTTTCTACTTTCATCGGCTAACTCCTGCAACATTTCCTGCAGCTCTGAAGCATTATTTGCAAAAACAACTACATCATCTGCAAAATCTAAATGACTTAAATACTCTCCATTTACTTTCATTCCTTTAGTTTCCCATTTTAATCCACAAAATACTTCTTGCAGCACTGCTGTAAAAAGTTTTGGAGATATGGAGTCACCTTGCCTTACACCTTTCTCAATGTTGATTTTTCCAGTATCATTATGTAATCTAATTGTTGCTGTTGCATTTTTATACATATTTTTTAAAATATGACAATATCCTGGATCTATACCTTGATGATCCAATGCTTTAATCACTGAAGAAATGTGTATAGAATCGAATGCCTTTTCATAATCTATAAATCCAAAACATAATGACAACTCATATTTATTTGTCCTTTCTATGACTTCTCTCAATACCCGGATATGATCTATTGTACTAAAACCACTTTTAAACCCAACTTGTTCTCTTTGTTGGTGGAAATCCAAAGTTCTCTGTAGACGAGTTGTAATTATCTTGGTAAAAATTTTATATAAAACTGATAAAAGGCTGATAGGTCTGTAATTTCTAATATCTTCTTTATCACCTTTTTTAAATATTAATATTATTACTGCATTCTTCCAATCTTCCAGTACATCTTTATCATTTAGACATTTGGTATATAACTTTGCTAAAATTGTTTCTATTTCTTCACCTCCTTCTTTTAATATATCAAATTATAATTCCATCATTTCCTGGAGCCTTTCCTTTCTTCATACATTTAATTGCATGTCTCACTTCTTCATTTAAAATTCTGGGCAATTCGGAAGATGTAATAGATATAGGAGGTACTTGTTCTTTATTACTATATAATTCTTGATAAAAATCTTCTATCAATTTCATGATGTCATCTCTCTTTTTAGTAATAATTCCATCTTTTTTTCCTTATTGCAGATATAAATTTCCTACCAATACCAAAATGTTGTTTAACATTCTTGAGACTTTTATTTTCTTCTACAACTTTCCTTGCTATTTCACAGTTATACTTTCTTATATCATTTTCAACTCTTTTCCGTACCATTTTACAAAATTCGAGATATTCAATTCTTTTTAATACATCATTTTTGTATATCTTCATATTCCTTCTTTTCTTCATAAATTCTCTAGTCTCAGTAGAAATTTTATTAGTCAATTGCTGCTTTTTTCTACCAGCTATCTTTGTTGCAGTTTTTAAAAGTGTATCAGTTATTTTCATATTAATTTCATTCAAATCTGAATCATGTTCAAAATCTCCTAACACTTGAAACCTATTTGTAAATTCTAATTTAAATTCATTAGAATGTTTCTGAAGATTAGGAATATCAACTGTAAATATTGTTTTTCTCAATAATTTTTGTCTCTCTAGTTTTACATTAACACGTAACTTATACCTTACTAATCGATGATCACTTCCTGTGTTAAATTTATTAAGAACATTACAATCTTGAAATATGTATTTTCTGTTAGTCAAAATATAATTCAATTCTGCTGTACCTTCATTTGGATGCTTCCATGTCCATTTCCTTTTAACATTTTTCTCAAAAAATGAATTCATAATATAAAGTTTTTCTTTTTCTGAAAACTCCACAAGTCTATGTCCTCTCTCATTTCTATTACCATAACCAAAATTACCTACAGCAATTTCATCTTTCATTTGTCTACCAATTCTAGCATTAAAGTCTTCCATAACAATTTTAAAATGTTGTTTACTCTGATCAAAAGTCTTTTGTACATCCATATAAAAATATTCTACTACTTCATCACTATGAGAACTTGTTGGGGCATAAACCTGAATTATCTGCATTTGGTATCTGCTATTAAGTTGTAAAACTAATCTTGCCACTCTGTCTGATACAGCATCAATCTCCACAATGTTATTCTTCCATTTTTTATTTATAATGAATCCTACTTCACTTGTATTTCCAATATGTGTGCCTTTATAATAGAGTATATGTCCACTTTTTAAATCAATTGTTTCTTCACCTTTTCTTCTAACTTCACAAAGTCCAATAATGTCCCATTTAATATAAGACAATTCTTCTTCTAATTCTTGCAATCTTCCTTCACTTGAAAGTGATATTCAGTTGTAAGTAGCTAAATAAAGTCATCATCAAATGGCAGCCTGGGTCCACAATCAGGGGATTCTTAGCACCCTCCGCCTTCAACCACCAACCGCTGCCTTGGTTGGTGACTTTACAGCCTCCTGGGAATAAGGGCCATGCTTTATTTTTGTCTGTCATAATTGTATATATGTATTGGAAAAATATTTATCATTTACACAAACTTTCATTCTGCCTTATCAGGCACTGAGAAGAAAGACCATGGTGTTTCTTGATCTTAAACTCGGAAGTAAAAAAGACAATAAACTCACCACGCTGGCTAATGCATGTTGGTGAGCAGCCCATCCATGTTCGTATACTATATGAATAATCACATTCTTTACAATCATAATTTTTCATTGTTCCAGTAAACATTTCCAACTAAAAATATTTATTCAATACATGCATTGGCACAGGGATCACACAATAAAAGTTCAGTTAGAAGGATAAGATTTTCATAAGAAATATTCTATATTTTAAGGTGAATAAATATTTTTATTCACCTTTCACCAACATCAATGTTGTATGCACCTATTTTTTAAACTTTTGATATTTTAAAAAACAAAAACAAATAGTTTTCATCAATAGAAATATCTTTTAATTCTTATGTTATTAATTCAATTCTTAATATTTGAAATTCAAGTACAATTCATATACTTAAAGTATAAATGTAACTATAAGGGATTTAAACACAGACTTTCAATCATCCTTTAATATCCACTATCTCATACTACCGATATACATAACCACACACATGTGAAAAAGATAAATGATTTCTATTATATGTTTTTCATACTGAACCAGAAATTATTAATTGCTCCAGATTATCAACTCCTACACACATATATAATCAGAGTTTGCTTTCTATTATGATAGCAGATCTTCAAAATTAATGGACACGATTCAATATACTCCACTCTCCATATGTACCATTGTAAATCGAATGGTGAAACACCATAAATCTCTTGTTGGTGTCAATATTATTGTCATGCCTATATTGACATTAATCACTCTGATCCATCATGTATAGGACCTTGTGTATTTAAATGGACAAGGTTCTATACATGAGGGGTTAAAGTGACTTAAAGCCAACATGAGCAAGACAATAATATTGACATTAACAAGGGATATGGGTGTTCTGTCATCAGATTTCCAATTGTATGGATGGCTGACAATTTGGAGATTGGAGTAGATTAAAGCCTGCCCATTAAAGTTTGAAGATTTGCTATCTTAATATAAATCAAGCACTGACCATATATGTGTGTGGGAAATGATGTCCTGGACCAACTGATGAGTTTTGTTTCAGCAAGAAATATGTATATTGGAGATCATTTATCTTTTCACATATATGTGGTCATGTGTATCAGTTATATAAGATAGTGTGGATAGCTGAAGAGAACCTGAAATGCTATGTTTAAATCCCCTATGATTAATTGAAATCTTGTAATAACATCTATTTATTTTACTTTTTTAAATCATCCCTTAGAAACTGTTTATTTCAGTTGAATTGGAAGTACATTTTTAATGTATTAAAACATGTCTTATAAAACATAACTTCTTTAAGGAATATTTCATTCTATCTGGTGTAGAGTCTTCCATAATTAACAATCTATTTTTTCCAATTTAGGGTAGGAAACTTTCTTGAACTCATGCTTTATATTGCAAAATAATTATTTAAAATAATGCAAATTCTGTGGCTCTATTTCTTATACAAATATGCAAAACAATGCAAGCCTGGCTATGTACAAAAAGAAGTACTAATTCAAAATAACAATGTTTAAAAAAGGTTTCCCTATTTTAAGACATTTATTCCAATTCAAGGCATATGATACAAGTGGTTTACCTAATTTGAGAATAACCAAGAAGTTCAATATTCGCCTCTTAACAAAATTGTTTTAAATTGGTGTCATATAGATAAAATATGAATATTGTTTTTATTATGGCTTTTATATCAACTCCGAAACATAATAGAAGTGTAAATATATGAAATCTATATTTTAGAAATGTCAATCACTAAGTAACCTTCCAAAACAGCAAAAGCATAGAAAAATTCAATTTTCTTATTCCATTCTTTTGATAAATCTTCAAAGTGAACTTATTAACAATTAATGGTGAAATCGGCAGAAATATTTTTTTAAAAGAAAGTTAAAACTATTCATTTTATTAAAAAAAAATGTGTTGTAAATAAAAACATAGTAATCAACATCAGTGAAAATCTTGAGTTCAAAGGGCAAAAATGATTCTTTCAGCTGTGATTGGCCAAATAACACATATTACTTTATTGGCCTAAGTAGCCATGTTTCTTTATAATTGAGTACAAATTTAGTACAATTAAAGAATACTTATTAACATTCTATTTCTTTCTTAATATTATTGATATAGGTGGAGATATTTATAAGAATGTCTATGAGCTTTTAACAAAAGACAATCTTTATCATCCAAGATAATGTGAAGCTACAGCCAATGCAAGATCAAGGACAAGAAAGATTATTTATCTTTTCTACATGTGTGTGGTCAGGTATATCAGTTGTATGAGATAGTGTGGATAGATGGAAGATGCTTAAAGATCTGAGTTCAAATCCCCTATATGTAAATTATTAGTGTAAATAAAAGTAAATTTTCACTCAAAAACTAATACATCATGTTCATTATAAATCAAGAAACACTGGGTTCCAGACTAATAGCAGTGGAATGTGTATTAAAAATTGTTAAGGGTTAGGGTGAGACTCCAGCTGAAGAGCACTTAGACTTATCAGTTAAAAAAACAAGTAGAGATCAAGAGTCAAATAAAGATGAAACAATAGCTGAAAAATAGAGGAGTCTGCACTAATACATGAAAGCCAGATTATTAGCCAAGGAAAGGAAGAGGCTGAAAGTAAAAATCCAAGTGGAAAAAAACCAGTCTCAACTAAATGACAATTCTGAAGACATCAAACAAAAATCATCAGAACCCTAAGAATTAAAAATAACACAGCCACTGAAATAACATAATTTATCACATTAAACTTGCCACAAATTATACAAACAAACACAGATCAAAAGCAAAGACCAGAATGACCACCAAAGAAAAACAGGTGGACCAAAAAAGTAAAAATGGAAGAGTCAAGTACAAGCAACTATGAAAAGCAGTACCGAACAATAGAAATAAGTGATGAAGAATATGAACTAGTTTACAAGGATGCACAAGATTGGCCAGCAACAGAAAAGCAAAACATGAACAAACACACCTGAAATACACAACCTCAATAAAAGTAAAAATGACTTTCAACATATTGGGAAATAATTGATATTATATATGTAATAAAGGCTGATTGGTAGCACAGCAATATTCTCATAGTTAAAAGCCTTTGTGCTCATGTAAAGGGAACCAATTGGACAATTGATTCACTGAAGGATACTAATATACAAAACCCTTAAGACATATGTACTCCTGTATATCAATATATGTAATAAAACTAGATATAAAAAATATATTTTGATGTAAAAACTACTTAGATGACTAAAGTGCCTTTTGAAACATAAACATTGTTAAGGGTCAAAAGGAGAAGTTTTATACATTCTGAACGATTAAATTAGTAAAAATTTTCTTCATTGTTCTTAGAAATCAAAAGTGATCTTCAAAATTTACTTTAATATATAAAATTCCAACATCTTATCTATTTTATAGATTTGGAAGATTTTGGAGAAATTCGCAATGAAATAGAAATGTTTTAGGTAAAATGAGAATTGACAGTATAAACTGATTAATAACACAGCTTCGTGGCATTCAATTACTGAGAGAATAGGACATTTAAATGAATTAAATATAACATGGTAAAAATCTAGACATCACATATTTATGGACTGCATCCAAGCATTAAGGTTAAACTTGGAATTAGGAAGAGACCACTAAAAAATTATAATATATTTAATTTTGCTAATTGCAAAAATTATCATGAATTATATTAACATTGCAATGTTTTTACTTTTTTTTGTTTTTGTTTTATATTTAAAAAAATCTTAAGATATATAATGTTTGCCCTGTTATATAATGAATTGTGTATGGCATTGTAATTTTAAATATGATAATTTCTGTCTGGATTTGTAATTTTGCTATATATTCCTCATGCATGTTAGCAATGTAACAAGTCCTAAATGTTTGGGATATATTTTAAATATTGAAATACTAATATAAATTTTATTGTGTGGGTAACAAACAAAAGCAGCTTACAAGCAGTAATGATCAAGTACTAATTCTGGATGTTAATATCGTATTACACATTCTATTCAAACTGCATTAAAGTAGAAAAATTAATACACATGAATAAAACAATTAATCCAAAAATATTTTACTATATGAATATAAATCTAAAGAATACAAACTAATGTTATAAAGAAAACATGAATGAGATTATAAAAAACTTTTGATAAAGACAACAGTTACGAAAAACTGTAGCAAAAATACAAATGAATAATATGATGTGAAGATATACTAAGAATAGATAACACTCAACTCCCATCTGTGGCTATACTAATGAATGCCTGTAAAAAATAATAGAAATGTTCACGGATATAATAAGTATAACTTACAGGAAGTTAATGAACATATAGAAATGTCACAGAGTTAAACAGATTATAGAAATTAGAATTTATACAATTTCAAAAGACATTGCAACAGAATGATGAAGATTGTATTAATAAATTGCACATAATCTAGTGTAACATGGCTGGGATTAAACCCTGTTCCTAAGAAAGGGATTTTGTATTTAAGCATATGTATAGATAGTAGTAATAGCTATATGTTGTGTATATTTGATTTTTTTTATGTTCTTGAAATAATTAAAAAAAGATTTAAAATGGGCATAAAGGGGGGGGGGGTGATTGTTTATATTAATAAAAAAAATGTGTGTATATGTTATTGTATAGGCAAGCAAGAGAAATCCTTTAGAAAGCATATATTATATTGAAGCAGTCGATGTCTTACCATCATCGAGCTTCATGCTTCACCATCTACATTAACCTCCTGTAAGGTCAGCAATTTAGACCTTGCTATAAATATATGCTAATCACTCACACACTGTATGCCGAATCATTAGAAAGATTGGTAAATTTAATTTTGTTTAGTAAAAATGAAACAGTAGTTTGAGTGATGATATATTATGACTAAAGCAATAATTTTATTGCTGGAAAATACATTTGCTTATATATAAATAGAAAAAATATCAGAAGACATTTTTAAACTTGGACATTAAATTTGAAGGTGTTAAATTGCTATACTCATATGTTCGAATTATAGATATTTGGCATCAGAAATTTTGAAGACTTGTTTGAATCAAAGAAAATATCTTTGCCTACTAGAGATGAACAAACTGGGGTAGCTTTAAATGTGCTTTGCATTATACCCCCTGGTCCTATGAAGAAGAAGCTGTTACATGAGCAAACCATTACCAGAACCTCTGGGATTTATTCTCTTTTGCAAAAGAGCCTGTAAGTCTCAATAAGGAATAACCATGGATGCAGTGGAGGGGCAGAGATGAAAATTCCTCTGGGATGAATTCTTCAATAATACAAAATATCTCAATAGAAAATGAGCAGGGATGCATTGATTTAAATTTATATTTCAGTAGGGCTCTTGGTTAGAAATGCATACCTTGTTGTCTTAAAAGGTAGTCATTTGACACACATTTTACTTTGCTTGGCTGTCATAGAGTTGTAAATATAGCAGGGATCTTAATGCCATGGTTCTGTGTCTCTTAGCATTTTTGGCCTGGGGAGGGATGGGAGGTAGATGCAGTCTTGGCCTGTGTGTTGATGCTTGGGAGATGGGATTCCATACCTTGGTTTTGCTGACATCATGTCTTCTGCCTTGTGTGAAAGATTCATATGGACAAAAGTGAGGGTCAAATATAACTGTTTACTTTTTATATGTTCGCTTTTTCATGTTATAAAATTTTAAGTAATATATATTGTAACCTAGTGTTATTGACACTTGGTTTACTTGGCATTATTTCTGCAGGAAAACAATGCTATTCTTTAAAGAAATAAAAAGATAAAATAACAATAGTAATAATTGATTAATAAAGTATGCTATTCACTCACTTTGGCATGTTTTGGGTGAATAACTAATAGATTTAATAACTCCATGTCATTTTTAAAGAGAGAACATGAATAATTTAATTGAGATATTAATAATTAGAGCAAAATAATATGGTATAAAAGCTAAACAGTAACTGATTTTGGATGGGTAGAGGGGGGAGTGGATGAGTGTCTTATCATAAAGCACAATAACTTCTGGTAATTTCTTTTTGTAAAAAAAAAAAAAAAAAAAAAAAAAATAATGTTTAAAGAATTATACATCACTGATTGTTAATTTAATGTATTTATTATTTTTTTTTATTGTCAAATTACTTTGTAATCCAGGTAAATAATACTAAAACTATATGATTGTAATAGGTTTTTCCTTTCTTTTGTTTATGTTATAATCAAATGATTATTTTTCTGGAAGAGGTCGCTAAAGTAAAAAAAATAAAAAAATAAAACAACAAAACGAAACAACCAATTTCATAATCAAGATCTTTTTTTTAAAAAAAAAAAAATAGATAGTCTGCTTTTAGTTTTCAAGGAAGGAACAGTGCTGAAATTTGGTAACTCAATTTTTTCATTTTATTTTGCAGAAATAAATGTAATCAAAGTAAAATTTTAATAATATAATGTGTGGCTAAAATTTTTGATAAGATATCCTGATTTTCTTTGCCATCTACCTATTTAAAGACCTTTTATACTTAAAAATTTATTGTCTCGTGCTAAAGTTCAAAAATGACAGAATTAACTAAGGGAATCACGAAAAGTGTTATTATGTCTAAATTAAGGAAGATAAATGATTTCCAAGTGAGAAATAATTATTTATTAACTTTATGTCATTTATTGATATTTTCTTGGTATAGAAAAAAAAATAATAATAATTGAAAGAAATATTTTGAAACCAGAGAAAATCAACTAGAAACATTTTCGCGCTCTTTCTCAATATTGTCTGCCTTTACAAGTAATGTAGTTACATACGTTAAAATATGTTTTATTCACCAAGAATTGTCTGGAAATAATAATAATGATAAATAAGATTAAATTACACACCTGTATATTTTTTAAAAATATATATATATATAAACTTTCTCAGAGTAAATATAGGAAAAGTTATATAGGGGAATTCTTACGGAGAAGTTACCATTAAAAAAAATGTATAATTCATAAAGTATGAACAAAACCAAATATCTTAGTGACTTAAAGATAAAAATAAATGATATATTATATTATACATCAGTTGGAATTATTAAAACTTCATGTACACGTAAATTGACTGCAGTTATTATCATAATAATTTCTCGGAAAATTGCGCATTTTCGTCCATAAGTAAGCTAGTTAATAAGTATACGTATCGTCAATAAAAAAAAAAATATTGTGTATGTTTATCGTCTATCGTCAACTGTTCGTTATGTTAGAATATGTATATTTTATTTTCTTGGATCCCAAAATTGTAGTAGTTTAATTCAAGTAAGAATTAATCTTCAATTCTGCTATATGTTTCTTTACCTAATTTATTAAATGCACAAAATAAGAGAAAACTTTTATTTAAAAGAAATAATACCATGTGTTTATTGTTTTAAACTTGCTTCGTGAAATATGACTGGATAAAGCTCTTCACCTGGACCAATTTCTCAACAGAAAAACATTTTCTAATGAGAGAGTATGCACTTGTTAATTAATGATTGTGTAAAACTAAGTTATAAATGATATGTATTTTTGTTATATCACATAGGTTAAAGTCTGTATGGTCAAGTGATATTTAATAGCCTTGTAATGACAAAGGTATGTTTTAATATAATTATTATAGGTTAAGTTGATATTTAATACGAAAGTAAAAAAAATCTATAAAATATGTTTTAATTAGTACATACAATTGTAGGTAGAAATTTTGTATGTTAGATACGTAAAAGAAAAATATTTAGATATTTAAGGGGTAAAATAAATATTGAAAATTATCAGAAGTAACTAAAAAAAAAAAAATGCTATAACAAAATATTTCTTGTTAAAGTTTTGAAACGAATTTATACTGTATTAATTGAGGAATTTATTCCTAATTATTCTTAAATAACACATCCACTTTATTTAGTTTAAGATAGTATGCTACCAACTATTTTGAATGTTCCTTTATTAAAATTAAAATTATTATACTTTTATTCTATGATGTCCATTGATTTCAGATGTTGATCAAAGTATACCCGGTAACATAAGTTTATTATAATCAGTGTATTTACTTATCCTGCCCAGATATAGCATTGGTATATGCTTAATATTCGCATAGGTAATAATTATAATGTATTTATTTTGTGGGATGAAAAATGATCTCCCCAAAAGCTTTGTTTTCCATGAGAGGAAGATTTTAAATATAATGTTCGGGTATGTTTATAGCCCAAGTGATCGATTCTCATAGATAGGACGATCAAGAATTTATCTAGCATTTAGTATGCTTCATTCGTTTAAATCCCAGGAGAGGATTGTATTTGGTGTGTGTTTGTTGTATGCCCAAGTAAGAGGCAAGAAGCCACCAAAATATTTTAATGTAGTAGATTACTCTACAGACCTTCGTGGTTATTCCATATTCCTCATGTGAAAATAAAGACAGCTCCACCATGGAAGGTGTTGATTATTGTGCTTAATTTTGAAAGTTCGGGCAAGATAAAGGTTATATTGGAGGTGTTAGTTCCTCAAGATCCACTTTAGTATAAATAGTGCGTTAGTAACTAAGATCAATATCTGTATTGTGCTGCTAAATATTGCTAGTATTTGACAAGTAAATCAATGGAGAAAGTAATTAAAATTGCGTAATTTAAAACGCTTATTTACTGAAGGAATATTCAAATGCAATATTTAATTCTGGATAGTAATTAAATAATACTCATATTTAAAATTATACGTATGAATAAAATTTGTATCATAACTTAAGTTAGCATTAAGTTAAATGTAAGATGGTAAGTGTAACTTCTGATAACTGGCCTATAATTAGAATAGGTTATCCCATTAAAGACCATAAATAAAGTAAATGTATTAGAAATAAATTTAATATTTTGCGTATTGCATATGATGGGATTAATCATTTTAACAAAAAAAAAAATAGTTAGTCAATAATTTTGAATAAAAGCTTCTACAAGGTTACCAAAATGTAATAAACAATGTATTGGTAATGAAATGTACTTTTAGTTAATCAATCCATATGATTGCATACAGGAGAAGTAGTAACCAAAAGAGTATACAGATTAATGTCAGTTATATTTTATATTTTTGTATTACTATGGGATTATTGAATAAATGTTCATATATTTTTTTTGTGATAATAATAAATTATAGTCTTGTTAAAATTTGTTGTAGATTCATTTTTTTGTTTTTATATGCTAAATATAAGTGTTTGCACAATATTTGCAAAACCTTCTCTTGAGTCCGAAATCATTCCAAATTCTTAAAAACTTAATATACCAGATAAATAAAGTTAAGCAGATCGGAATATGTCATTATATTTTAGTTTAATGATAATTATTTATGGAGTTGAAAACTTAAGACTAAACATTCACCTTTGTATAAAAAAAAAAAATGAATTTATTCCCAAACCATTAACTTTGGTTGCACATTATTCCATTCCCATTTAGTTAAATTGTCTAAGTAATAAATCTTAGTTATATTATTGTGTTGTCATGGATGATGGAAGGACACAAAAAACACCCTTGTCTTTTTATTATTCTGACTGAGATTCTGAAAAAAAAAGGCTGTGTTATTCAAAATTATACGTCATTATTGAATAGAATTATCATCTCTTTAAATAATATAGCAGTGGATATGAGAGATGAAGACACATTGAATTTAAGTAAAATAAATGTTTCCTATAGCCGACCAGAATGCCAGTCATATGCGACAACACAATACTGCCGAGCATTTCCTTACATGAAACAAAGAACCCTGAGATTAATATTATTATAATTATTCTTTAAATTAATAAGTGATCAATTATTGTTGTTATTACAATCATGGCATGGCTTAAGAGAATTGAATGTACAATTGTATTATATGAAAAGTATTTTAGATCATATTGGAAAATTAATGGATATGTTGCTTTTATTTTGGTTGCCTTAACAACAACCTGAAAAATTAGTGTCATGGGTGCAAATAAATAAAATAAACTAAACTAATAAAAATATTGGGTTAGAAATAAATAAACTAATTTAAAAACATATAGTAGGGTTAGAAATGGCCGCCCAACTACAGGGGCTATCGATGGCTATAGCTGGCCACGAGGAATTTAGTAAACTTTTCTTGAAGTCAATATTAATATTGTTTGCACTTGAATGGATTAGTTATTCATTGATTAAAAATATTTGCCAATAATGAATTGTTTTAGCCATAAGATATTATGTGAATATCTATTATATGATCTAATCTTTTGCCACTGAAAAATAAATAATTAAGTTGTCAGTTTATGATGTTGTGGTCTGTAGGCAATTCCATAAAACACTGTAATGATTTTATCATTTATGATGATCTGTTTGTCTGGTCTTGTGATTGGCACTTATGCTATATTACATAATATCTAATGATATTTATATGGACCAAGAAGCATGTGAAAAAAAAAAGAGCATATTTAGTAGTTAATGTTGGAGCTTTAGGGATATTAAATGTCAGAGCATAGTTTTTGGTGTAGATTGTTTTTGGTAGGAGAGGCATGGAGGCAGGATGTCTTGTCAATAATTTCTTATCGATAAATTTATTAATAGTTCATTGCTAATATTTCAGTACTGTTAAATACTAAAAGAGTTAGAATTTTAATATGAGTGAAAACAAAGATAATCATAGTATTTCTGAGGATTTGGGAGGATCCCAAGAGTTACAATCCCCTGATACACAGACTCCATATTTTAGTGTACAATTAAAAGAGGAAGGGGAAGATTTGGATATAGCTAACCCAGAAGAAGCCACAATAATAAAGGGAAAACATGAAAATGAGCCAGATCAATTAATGAGAAATACATTGGAGGAATTCTTGAAAAAATTAGAAAAATCAAATAGTGAATTAAAAAGTCAGATCCAAAACTCAAATAGTAAATTAGAACAATCAAATAGTGAATTAAAAAGTCAGATCCAAAACTCAAATAGTAAATTAGAACAATCAAATAGTGAATTAAAAAGTCAGATCCAAAACTCAAATAGTGAATTAAATAGTGAATTAAAAAGTCAGATACAAAACTCAAATAGTGAATTAAAAAGTGAATTAAAAAGTCAGATACAAAATTTAAAAATTAAATTAGAGAATCAAATGCAGGAGATCAAAGAGACATCTCAAAATCAAGTACAGGAGATAAAGGACTTAAGGGAAGATTTGAGAAATCATGTAGAAGAATCAAAATTGGCCTCTGAAAAGCTGGAAATAAGAATAAGGAAAGAGATCAAAACAAATTCTGAAAGGGCAGAAAATATGATTGAGGCTATCCAGCAGGACTTTAAAAGTCAATATATTGTATTAAACAATGAAGTACAGGAAATAAGAAATTATCAAAAGGAAACAGTAGTATTTCAAAGAGAAGTTCAGGATAGAGTTGAATCTATTAAGGGAGAATTAGACAGTGCTAGAAGTGAAGTTAGTAATTTGAAAGAGGAAGTTAAAAATATAACTCTAGCACCTGACAATGTAGTGAAAGGATGTCAGAGCCAGATTACCAGATTAATAGCTAAACTAGAAACTCAAGAGTTGACCCAATGTGAGATTAATCAAAATCTAGAAAGTGAGCTAAGTCAAGTTATGGGAAGAGTAGAAAATTTTAATGATATAATAAAGAGTAATGCACAGCTATTACATAATAATCTCCAAGATGAAATAGGGGAATTAATGACTCAGTGTGAGAGTAAAGTCTATCAAAGGTTAGAAAATAAATTCGGGATAGATAAAGATGAAACTATTAACCAATTGGAACAACAGATTAAACACTTAAATGTAGGCCTAAAAGATAGTTCAAAGAGAATAGACTGTGAATGGCAGAACTATAAGTTAGAATTAGAGAGTCGAATGCAAGCTATAGACTATAATAGGGATAATTTTACAAAAAGTAAAAAAGTTGTTCAAAGTAAAGGTTTATCGGAAACTCAAGTAAAGGAAACAAATAATGGTCATAATAACCAAGTAATATCTGAGTTACATATGGTAATTAATCCAGTAGAATCAATATATGATCCATTAAATGAGGCTAGAAGTAAAGTCATGCTAGAGCCAGAAAGTAATAGCTCCATGGCCTTAAAATTCTTAAAAATAAAATTTTTTAGAGGTGAATATCTGGAGAATCCACACGAGTATCTCCAGAATCTGGAGGAGTTATTCACCTTATGTCATTTATCTAAGATAGAAAAGATTGCTATTGCCGCTAACCATTTGTGTGCAGCATCTAAAGACTGGTGGCAATCATTATTTATTAAACCAGAAACATATGGAGACTTCAAATATCTTATGTTAGCCACTTTTTGGGGGGAAGACCGCCTAGATAACCTGAGATATCAGATATCTCAGGAAAGATATCATGTAAATAAGGGTAGTTATACTCAGTTTTTCAGGAGTCAGGCCGTCAAATTGAAAACCTTGACAGCTTATCCTTTATCTGAGACACAAATTGTGCGAATAATTCGCCATAATCTGCCGAGGCATATAGAGCAGATCTTGATTGCTGCTGACAGACATACCATAGAAGAGGTAGTAGAAATTTTAGATTTGTTAGAGACCAGCGATAGGAATATTGATAATAGAATTAGGGTAAATAGAGACACCCATCCGATGGTGAGTAATATCAATTTCGCAGATAGGTCACATATGGGAAGGAGGAAGTTAGTTAGAGAAAAAGGATATTATAGGATGAATCCCTATGGTAGACAGAATAGCCACCTCAGTAGGCCAACAGTTAAGAGTAGAATTCTGAATGAGAATCAGCCTTCTACTAGTGGTATCCCAACAATACCAAAGAAAAATATAAAAGGTAGTAAAAGTAGCGGAGCATTAAATTAAAAAGGACCTCGCAGGAATGTTCCTCACTTCGGGGCCCTATTTTTAAACATATGGGGAACAGCATAATGTAGAACATGACCAAGCACTGGCCAGAATTAACCTTAAAAAGATGGGTGATAAACGAACTCGTTATTCCAAAACCAGTCCACATCCTTTTAAAGTCCATGATTTTGTTTTAATTAGAACTCCCCATGTGAGCAATCTCCAGAAACATATGTTTAGAAAATTCATGTATCTTTATGAAGGCCCCTATGAAATTGTGAAACAAGTGGGTGAGAATGCCTTTTTGGTCTCAACCCCTGATGGAACAAGAGGTACCTATAATGCCTGAAGCTTACTACCATATCCCAAGCAAAATTAAATCTTTTAAACTGTATTTATTGACATACGAAAGAAGTAGGATATAAACTTAGTAATACCACAAGAAGTGTTAAAAAATGCATATATTATTTTATTTTTTATTTATTATAACGGTGGGAGAATTGTAACCTACTGTTATTGACACTTGGTTTACTTGGCATTATTTCTGCAGGAAAACAATGCTATTCTTTAAAAAAATAAAAAGATAAAATAACAATAGTAATAATTGATTAATAAAGTATGCTATTCACTCACTTTGGCATGTTTTGGGTGAATAACTAATAGATTTAATAACTCCATGTCATTTTTAAAGAGAGAATATGAATAATTTAATTGAGATATTAATAATTAGAGCAAATTAATATGGTATAAAAGCTAAACAGTAACTGATTTTGGATGGGTAGAGGGGGGAGTGGATGAGTGTCTTATCATAAAGCACAATAACTTCTGGTAATTTCTTTTTGTAAAAAAAAAAAAAAAAAAAATAATGTTTAAAGAATTATACATCACTGATTGTTAATTTAATGTATTTATTATTATTTTTTATTGTCAAATTACTTTGTAATCCAGGTAAATAATACTAAAACTATATGATTGTAATAGGTTTTTCCTTTCTTTTGTTTATGTTATAATCAAATGATTACTTTTCTGGAAGAGGTCGCTAAAGTAAAAAAAATAAAAATAAAAAACAACAACAAAACAAAACAACCAATTTCATAATCAAGATCATTTTTTTTGAAAAAAAAATAGATAGTCTGCTTTTAGTTTTCAAGGAAGGAACAGTGCTGAAATTTGGTAACCCAATTTTTGCATTTTATTTTGCAGAAATAAATGTAATCAAAGTAAAATTTTAATAATATAATGTGTGGCTAAAATTTTTGATAAGATATCCTGATTTTCTTTGCCATCTACCTATTTAAAGACCTTTTATACTTAAAAATTTATTGTCTCGCGCTAAAGTTCAAAAATGACAGAATTAACTAAGGGAATCACGAAAAGTGTTATTATGTCTAAATTAAGGAAGATAAATGATTTCCAAGTGAGAAATAATTATTTATTAACTTTATGTCATTTATTGATATTTTCTTGGTATAGAAAAAAAAATAATAATAATAATAATTGAAAGAAATATTTTGAAACCAAGGAAAATCAACTAGAAACATTTTCGCGCTCTTTCTCAATATTGTCTGCCTTTACAAGTAATGTAGTTACAGACGTTAAAATATGTTTTATTCACCAAAAATTGTCTGGAAATAATAATAATGATAAATAAGATTAAATTACGCACCTGTATATTTTTTAAAAAATATATATATATAAACTTTCTCAGAGTAAATATAGGAAAAGTTATATAGGGGAATTCTTACGGAGAAGTTACCGTTAAAAAAAATGTATAATTCATAAAGTATGAACAAAACCAAATATCTTAGTGACTTAAGGATAAAAATAAATGATATATTATATTATACATCAGTTGGAATTATTAAAACTTCATGTACACGTAAATTGACTGCAGTTATTATCATAATAATTTCTCGGAAAATTGCGCATTTTCATCCATAAGTAAGCTAGCTAATAAGTATACGTATCGTCAATAAAAAAAAAATATTGTGTATGTTTATCATCTATCGTCAACTGTTCGTTATGTTAGAATATGTATATTTTATTTTCTTGGATCCCAAAATTGTAGTAGTTTAATTCAAGTAAGAATTAATCTTCAATTCTGCTATATGTTTCTTTACCTAATTTATTAAACGCACAAAATAAGAGAAAACTTTTATTTAAAGGAAATAATACCATGCATTTATTGTTTTAAACTTGCTTCATGAAATACGACTGGATAAAGCTCTTCACCTGGACCAATTGCTCAACAGAAAAACATTTTCTAATGAGAGAGTATGCACTTGTTAATTAATGATTGTGTAAAACTAAGTTATAAATGATATGTATTTTTGTTATATCACATAGGTTAAAGTCTGTATGGTCAAGTGATATTTAATAGCCTTGTAATGACAAAGGTATGTTTTAATATAATTATTATAGGTTAAGTTGATATTTAATATGAAAGAAAAAAAAATCTATAAAATATGTTTTAATTAGTACATACAATTGTAGGTAGAAATTTTGTATGTTAGATACGTAAAAGAAAAATATTTAGATATTTAAGAGGTAAAATAAATATTGAAAATTATCAGAAGTAACTAAAAAAAAAAAAATGCTATAACAAAATATTTCTTGTTAAAGTTTTGAAACGAATTTATACTGTATTAATTGAGGAATTTATTCCTAATTATTCTTAAATAACACATCCACTTTATTTAGTTTAAGATAGTATGCTACCAACTATTTTGAATGTTCCTTTATTAAAATTAAAATTATTATACTTTTATTCTATGATGTCCATTGATTTCAGATGTTGATCAAAGTATACCCGGTAACATAAGTTTATTATAATCAGTGTATTTACTTATCCTGCCCAGATATAGCATTGGTATATGCTTAATATTCGCATAGGTAATAATTATAATGTATTTATTTTGTGGGATGAAAAATGATCTCCCCAAAAGCTTTGTTTTCCATGAGAGGAAGATTTTAAATATAATGTTCGGGTATGTTTATAGCCCAAGTGATCGATTCTCATAGATAGGACGATCAAGAATTTATCTAGCATTTAGTATGCTTCATTCATTTAAATCCCAGGAGAGGATTGTATTTGGTGTGTGTTCGTTGTATGCCCAAGTAAGAGGCAAGAAACCACCAAAATATTTTAATGTAGTAGATTACTCTACAGACCTTCGTCGTTATTCCATATTCCTCATGTGAAAATAAATTCAGCTCCACCATGGAAGGTGTTGATTATTGTACTTAATTTTGAAAGTTCGGGCAAGATAAAGGTTATATTGGAGGTGTTAGTTCCTCAAGATCCACTTTAGTATAAATAGTGCGTTAGTAACTAAGATCAATATCTGTATTGTGCTGCTAAATATTGCTAGTATTTGAAAAGTAAATCAATGGAGAAAGTAATTAAAATTGCGTAATTTAAAATGCTTATTTACTGAAGGAATATTCAAATGCAATATTTAATTCTGGATAGTAATTAAATAATACTCATATTTAAAATTATACGTATGAATAAAATTTGTATCATAACTTAAGTTAGCATTAAGTTAAATGTAAGATGGTAAGTGTAACTTCTGATAACTGGCCTATAATTAGAATAGGTTATCCCATTAAAGACCATAAATAAAGTAAATGTATTAAAAATAAATTTAATATTTTGCATATTGCATATGATGGGATTAATCATTTAAAAAAAAAAAAAAAAAATAGTTAGTCAATAATTTTGAATAAAAGCTTCTACAAGGTTACCAAAATGTAATAAACAATGTATTGGTAATGAAATGTACTTTTAGTTAATCAATCCATATGATTGCATACAGGAGAAGTAGTAACCAAAAGAGTATACAGATTAATGTCAGTTATATTTTATATTTTTGTATTACTATGGGATTATTGAATAAATGTTTATATATTTTTTTTTGTGATAATAATAAATTATAGTCTTGTTAAAATTTGTTGTAGATTCATTTTTTTGTTTTTATATGCTAAATATAAGTGTTTGCACAATATTTGCAAAACCTTTTCTTGAGTCTGAAATCATTCCAAATTCTCAAAAACTTAATATACCAGATAAATAAAGTTAAGCAGATCGGAATATGTCATTATATTTTAGTTTAATGATAATTATTTATGGAGTTGAAAACTTAAGACTAAACATTCACCTTTGTATAAAAAAAAATGAATTTATTCCCAAACCATTAACTTTGGTTGCACATTATTCCATTCCCATTTAGTTAAATTGTCTAAGTAATAAATCTTAGTTATATTATTGTGTTGTCATGGATGATGGAAGGACACAAAAAGCACCCTTGTCTTTTTATTATTCTGACTGAGATTCTGAAAAAAAAAAAAAAGCTGTGTTATTCAAAATTATACGTCATTATTGAATAGAATTATCATCTCTTTAAATAATATAGCAGTTGATATGAGAGATGAAGACACATTGAATTTAAGTAAAATAAATGTTTCCTATAGCCGACCAGAATGCCAGTCATATGCGACAACACAATACTGCCGAGCATTTCCTTACATGAAACAAAGAACCCTGAGATTAATATTATTATAATTATTCTTTAAATTAATAAGTGATCAATTATTGTTGTTATTACAATCGTGGCATGGCTTAAGAGAATTGAATGTACAATTGTATTATATGAAAAGTATTTTAGATCATATTGGAAAATTAATGGATATGTTCCTTTTATTTTGGTTGCCTTAACAATAACCTGAAAAATTAGTGTCATGGGTGCAAATAAATAAAATAAACTAATAAAAATATTGGGTTAGAAATAAAATAAATAAATAAATTTCTAATAAATAAACTAATTTAAAAATATATAGTAGGGTTAGAATATATAAGGGAAAATATAATTAATGGTTAAGACATTAAATGATAATCCCATTTAAATATTTCATTTGGGAGGGGTGTATTGTGCTGGGCACACTTCATATGGCCAAGCACAAGATTGTATTAAGTAAAAAATGGCCTAAAATATGTAATAAAGCAATTAAAGGGGAGTGTACCATCTATGTAATCAAAAATTATGTTATAAAATAGGCAAGATGGGTCTGTGAATATATTATATACTCGCACACACAAGAAAAGCCAATAGTTAATGCCTATAATTCAATGTATAGGCAAATTAGCTTTATGCTTATAATAATTTTTTTTATATTTATGCTCTTTTTTTAGAAATGCAAAGATGTTTATGTGTAATTTGTATTTAAATTTTTTAGACTTGTAAAAAGAAAAAACAAAGAGAGAATGATTAAATTTTTCAACATATATGTCATTTTGAAAATCAAAAATTTTATTAGATATTTTTCTCTACAAACACATTTAAGCAGGTGGGAAAGTCATTGTTGTAGATTTAAGAAAAGCCTAAAGGAATTTATATTTTTTAGCAGATAAGTAATTTTGTTTTCTTTTAAATTCTCTCAAGTATTTCCACTAGACAAAAGAATTCATGGAAACTTATGTTAATGTGGATGGAGAAAAATATCTAGTTTAATTTAAAAAATATTTTAAGTGTAATCCGATTATCAGAAAATGTCTTATATGGTAAAAAAAAAAAATTTTTGAGTTAAATCAGATAGTGGTCAGAGTGGAAATAAATTTAATTAAAAATAAAATTCTTCAGATTAATTAGGGGATTACATAAGAATGCTTTGTGCATTGTATGGATCGATTAATAAAATTCAAAATTAGATAATTAAATGTTTTGCAGAGGGGTACCTGGATTGGGATTGTAATGAGTGGGCTATGTAAGCTGTTCACTATGTGCTTGGGGCATTCATTCACTAATTCATTTACCAACTCTCACTCACTCACTCAATCACTTACTTATTAGAACGGATTGCACTTATTCAATTTAACTTATTCACTTACTTGCTGTTTTTAGCTTATTCACTTGGTTATGTATTGCATTTATTTTTAACTTTCTTAAACTTAGAGTTGGAGGTAAACTTATCAAACATATTCAGCTCATGGAAACTTGGAGAGTTGGACTTGAACCTACAGAGACAGACAGCCATTTAAGGAGTTCTAGATGTTTTTTATACCATGCTGGTGAAGAGCAGTGCAGATTGGCTTTTACCAAAGAGTTTTTATATTTGAAAAAAAACAAAGTAAAAGAAAATCATTATCAATGCTGTAAAAACCAAGAAGAAAATCCTACTATTAGTGGATGGTCATTGGCCAAAGAAGAAATTAGGTTATGATTAAACATTCAATCCAAGTGTATTCTCATCTGTGAAATGGTCATGGGGTAGGAACCCCAGTCAGTGTTTCCACCCAGATCTGCTCCTGCCATCAGAAATGTCTCCTAGATTCTGCCATCAAGTGATTAGGAAAGCTACTATATAGTTCTCTGTTTGAAAAAAATCCTCACAATCCTGGATGAACAGATGAATGACCTACTCAGAGTCCAGAGAAAGTATGATAAAGTCTTTATAGCATACACTCTATTTTTTTAATTTCATGGATTATTGTGTGATATCTATCTTTCATTTATATATATTTTTTGCATAAAAATATCATTCTTATTTAATGTACTATTTAGTGTTCATATAATGTATTCATGTGCAAGGTTATGAATCTCAGACTACTCACTCTCATTTGATTCTTTTGTTTCTATGTTTTAACATTATATTTCTTTAGAAAAAATAACTATTATATTATCATATATTTTTTGTCTGCATTGGGGTTAATTATTATTGTATTTATCTTTATACTTGGTGAAGGGATACAAGGTTCAATAAATATTTATTCAATAAATTTTAGAGTTGTCTTACTGCTTTGATACTCTATTAATATTTCTCTCTATATATCTCTATCTCTCCCTCTCTCTCCCCCTCTCTCTCTGTCTCTTTCTCTGTCTCTCTCTCTGTCTTTCTCTCTCTGTCTCTCTTTCTCTGTCTCTCTCTGTCTCTCTCTCTGTCTCTCTCTCTGTCTCTCTGTCTCTTTCTCTGTCTCTCTCTCTCTCTGGCTCTGTCTCTGTCTCTCTGTCTCTGTCTCTCTCTCTGTCTCTCTCTATATATCTATCTATCTAATAAAATAATTAGATAATTAACCAAGTCTTGCGATTCCCATTTTTTTCCTGGGATAAAGAAAATTCTGAGCTGCTATATGGGATACCAACTTATCAGTATTTAAATCTTTAGTCATTAGGGTCTTTATTTCTATCATTTTTGTTTGTTTTACTATATTACATATAATTAATGGCTTTGCATATTCTTTCAATAGGGGGAAATATTTTTTCTCTTTCTGGGAATGACATGAGGGGTTGTTATTAAAGTAATCCTTCAAAGATATGTAAGAGCCAATACTTTAATAACTGCCCTTATGACTGCATCAAGACAATCATAAAGAGATTTAAAATTGCTTCATACCCTGGCATGTCGTCATATTTTTTTTCATGTTCAATATGTCCACATACTCATCTTTTGGATTAACTGGTACAATATATAAAAGAAAAATAAAATATTCTGAAACAGTCGGTTGTTAATAACCAGATAAGGGAATTATAAATAGATAGTAAAATAAATAGGGAATTGGTGAAAATAAAAACATATGGATGGGGAAAAGAAAAGATACCAATAGAACATTTTAAAAGCTTGCAAAGTTATTTCGATAGTTACAATAGTGATAGCATACAGCCATTTCAAAAGATATGTTGAGACTTGTTGGAATTCACTTTTACACCAACCGCTAACTTTCTCAGACTATAAAATGATCCTAAACAAGACCTTTTGGACTAAAAAACAAAAGGAAAATATTAGATCATAGCTAATAAAACAAAAGTTTCAGGATGACAGTGGATAGGGTTATGTGTAGTTTTTCAGGTGACAGGTGGTCATGCTGGAGACATGACAATCTTGTGCTTTCCAAAAAACAACATTGAAACCTAATATGAGAGTTTTAAAAATGGATGTTGGAAAAAAAGAGCAATAGATCAGTGAAAGAGACAGATAGAATATTGAATCAGTTGGAATGCATCAAATTCAATTATGACAATAGAAGAGTCAAGGATTTATGAAATTAAGGAATCAAGCAAAGTAAATAAGCAAAACTATGATATCAACAGAATGAAATGCAAGTGAAAAACTTGCTGTGTTCATGGAAAGACCAGGTCCCAGGCTATGCTCAACAGGCATATCCCAAAATACTCATAGGAGTGGGGCAGATAAAAATGGAAATGCTTGTAAACTCAGGTAGTCAAATCTTCATCATAGCAGAAAGATTTACCACAGAATTTGTGAAGAGTAATCATATGTACCCACTCTTCCATTGAAGTCAATCCAAGTGATAATGCCTAATAAGAAGAAATCCAAGATAGAACATAAGCAAATATGGATAGATATCAAAATTTGATAATAAAAACTTTTTGCACATCTCCTTAATTATATGATGCCTTACTACAATCTGATTCTTTACATAAATATAAGTGCACTTTGGATTATGGAGATGGACAGGACACATGAGAAATGATTAAGTATTTAACTTCTGATCTATATAGTTTAATTGAATTGTTATGCCTTACTTAATATCCAATGGATTGTATTATCAGGGGAAAAAGTACATGAGGCAAAGATGGCCAAGGGAAACTGGAAATGCATACTGAGGCAAATGTTGGAAAACTACTGTCATGTTTTTTGGATATTCCTGGTATAATCCAGGGCTTTAAGAAAAGAATTAGACTGAATGAAAACCAACCCTTTAAATCAAGGTCATATTCAATTCCCCATCAGAATTGGGATGAGATTAAAAAACATAGATCAGTTGGTAGATTGGGATATCATCTCAAAAATATTTACCCATATATTGTAGCCCACTGGTGGTCATAAAACAAAGATGGTATCATAAGGTTGTGTCTTGATGCATGTCAACTTTTTGATTCCAGATTTAACATTCTGTCCCCAATGCAAGAATTATTAGGAAGGTTCAGAAGAAAAAGAATTTTTCTCAACATTTGACTTGACTATGAGCGAGTGGCAGATCAAATTTCACCCAGAGGACTATAAATACACAGTGTTTTGATATGAGGGTTATTCATATCAATTTAACCAGTTGCTGTTTGATTTGATAAATAGTGGGGCAGAACCATTGAGATGCTTGGATTGAGTACTGTCAGTTGAGATAAAGATCTTATCATTATGTACATGGTTGATGTGTTGATGGCATCAGTTACAGTGGAAAAACACATGAGATATGGAAATGGTTCTGAATGACTATCAAAAAGGAGGTAAAGGTTTACTATAACAGTCTGAAAGAAGTCGCTATATATGTTTGTCCTCTATTGTTTAAAATTTAAACTAAATTGTTTGAAAATCTTACATATATGCTATTATATTACAAATAAATTAAAATTTAATCAAATATAAAGATAATAAAAAAAACCTTTTTTAAAGAATTTGAATGTTGGATTAATTATACGACATTAATTAAAAAAATTATTTTTAATTTCTTTAAAAGTTAAGAATTTAAACTGTCTACAACTTAAGAATTTAAAATAAAAAAGTATATGCTTTGATTGTTTTATAATAATTAAAATACGCATACACATAAAATAATAATAGTAAATGCTGTAAATAGGAATTTAATATTTAAATGTATGTATGTATGTGTATAATTTATCGCATATACATATGTAAATTATATATATATGAAGATAAAAATACTTCGTTCATTTAAAATAATATTATACTTTAATAGCTGTGTTATTTTTTAAAACAACATGTAAACAAATCTTTTTGGATAGGAAGGTTAATTTACGAAGGAACTTTGCAGATAACTAAGATGATTAATTAAAAAGCAATCGAACTGCAAAGGGTAATCAATCAAAGTAAAACATACTTAACTTTCAAATAAATTAAGTAATTCTTTTAATTAATGTCATGTAATTAATCCAACATTAACTAATTAATTAATTTGTAATATAGTAGCATATACATAAGATTTTCAAACAATTTAGTTTAAATTTTAAACAATAGAGGGCAAACATATATAGCAGCTTCTTTCAGACCATTATAGTAAACCTTTACCGAAAAGGGATTAAAGTGAATTTCAAAAACGTATGTTATTTCAGGGCAAAGTGTTAGGTCTCACCCTGATAAAGTATCGGCCATTAGGGAGTTTCCTATGCCCATGTTTAGAAAACAAATATGGTCCCTTTTGGATTTATGCAACTTTTATAATAGGTTTCAGGAGCAATTTGCAGAATGGATGGAGCCTTTGGTAAGGTTAGTGAGGAAAGATGTTTCATAGAAATGGACATGGGAACAAGATCAAGCATTTGAAAGAGTTAAAGCAGCATTTGTGGAATGTTATGCTGGTGTTTTCAGATTTTACAAAACTGCTTATAGTGCAAAGGAAAGTAATGAGTATGTGCTGGGAGTGCCAGATAGGTGTATTTTAGTTTTTAAGCCAGTTACTTAAAGGGCCTATACTCGACTACATCATCATAGAAAAGGAAGCCTTGGTGATGATGAGGGCATTCATAAAGCTTTGCATGCTCTTATTGGGATCAGAAGTAATTATAATCGTAGAAGTTTGGAGTTTATAAACTCATTTATCTAACCAATAGTCAGTTGGTGCACTTAAGTTTCTATCTTATACTGTGATGCACTGCAAAGAATCATATAATATTGTGATGACATTCTTAGCTGAAAACCTGCATCCTCCCAGTCTCTACATTTAAAAATGAAAAACTTATATATAGCAGGCATAAACCTGAGAATAAACAAAGAAGTTGAAAGAGATCTTGAACAGTTGGCTCAGTACCAATGAGAGAATATACAGTTGAAACAATTAATTGAGAATCTGGAGGGAAAGAAAATGAGGCATTATAAACTAAACCAATCTGTGTTATAATATAAGATCCAGGATGATCCTGAGAAACAGAAGCCAGTCATACCTTGACAAAATGAGAGAGGCAGTTGTAGTTCATGTCCACCAATTATATGAGCATTATGGTATGGTCCAAACTGAACATTGGCTTAAAAAGTGTTCTATTAGTCAGGTATACATAGCAAGGTTATCCCAGTAATAAACCAGTGTGAAGTATGTTAGAAAGCCAAACCAGCAAACAAAAGTTGCATAGCTCCTATGATATCCATGAGCCCAAAGAGACTGTGAGAGAAGATGGCTATGGATTATTATGGTGTGTTACCAGCAAACAATAAAAGAGGTATCTTGTAGTGATATATGATTTATTCTCCAAATTTTTGGCCACCTACACAAGCAAATGCCAGAAACACAATGGGAAACCTCTGTTTTTTTTAACAGATTGGGGTACAACATTTGTATCTGAAAAATGAAACAGATGGATCCAGGGATTAGGTATCAAACACATATTGGCATCTATTCATAACTCACAAGTTAACCCTTGTAAACAGGTAAGGCATGAGTTGGTGCAGTTATATAGAAGTTACATTCTGACCAATCACCAGGGTTGGGTCAAACAAGTTTCAAATATAATCAATTACATTAATTTGTCTATTTATGAATCAACTGGGTTATCACCTGTGTTGTTGCATTTCAGTAAGTATGCTCCTAAGTTGATCATAGCCAACCTACCTGCTTTGGAAGAACTACCCATGTCCCTAAAATTGATATGACTCAGTCATATCAAACTCTTCTCAAGAGGAGACAAAAAAGAACAAAAGAGCAGTAGGGCCATACATAAGTTTAAGATAAGGGACCAAATAATGATAAAGATGCCACATGTGAGTGACCCCAAAAAGTTTAAATGCAAAAAGATTTGTAATCTGTATGAAGGTCCATTTACTATTGTGAAATGCCATGAAAACAATGCATTTTGAGTAGATATAAGATAGGAGATTTATTGCTTGCCATCCAAACATGTAGGCCATGTTTGAAGGCTGTGGAATAGGAGAGTATTGTAACATGGCTAGGATTAAACCCTGTTCCTAAAAAGGGATTTTGTAATCAAGAATATGTATAGATATTAGTAATAATAACTTGATGTTACATTTCACTTTTTTTTATGTTCTTAAAATAATTTAATCAAGACTTTAAAAATGGGCATTGGGGGGGTACTCATTTATATTGGAATATATGTGTATATGTTACTGTATAAGCAAGCGAATGAGAGAAATCACTTAGGAAGCATATATTATATATGTGTTACTTTCTTACCTGAATATCAGTTTATTTTTGATAAAAGTAAGAGAATGAATAAATATGTTAATGCCATATTTTAATTTTGATAAAAAAATTAAATAAAAAAAATGAAGAAATATGTTAATGATACTAAAAAATAAAGGAGAAACTAAACTTGTAATGAAGACTTATTTCCCAAAGGGGTTATATGAAATTTTTACTTAGACAAAAAGGAAAGGGTGCTAAAATGTTAATTTTTGTTTTCTTTTGAAGAGACGCTGGATCTCGGATTTCACATGCTATGGTACAGAAAAATAGTTAAAATTAGAACTGAAAAAAAAAGATATAAACAAAAAAAATATCAGGGGACATTTTTCAGTTCAGATTTTAAATTTGAAAGTGTCAAATTGGCTCTATTCATATATGTTCGTATTACAGATTTCTTGCATCTGAAATGTTTAAGACTTGTTTGAATCAAATAAAATATATTCACCAGGTAAATATGAATACACTGGGGTAAAGCCTTAAACATGCTGAGCTTTATGCCCCCACTCCCAGGAAGAAGACAAAGCTTCTACATGAGTGAACCATTGCCAGAACCTGAAAAGATGCTGCAATCGACAATCTGCATCTTTCTCTGCCTATATCTGAAGTGGTGATTGAACCAGTAGAGATTTGAAAAACAAATTATGACAAAATATTCAAGCTAAACCATTTCTATGATCATAGCATGCCAAATGAATTCTTTATCATCATGAATCTGCATAAACTAACTTCCCTGGGGAACTCAAGGTAACATTTATGTTAAAGGTGCATTTGTCCATTGATATTTACAGACTTTATGTAACTACATTTCAATCAGCTTTCCCACCTTTAGAAAATTTACATGATACTTGAAATAATTAAAGATTATTTTATTATTATTTCATTAGGTCATCTGTACAAATGTATGTATATATGTGAATGTTTATTAAATATCTGAGTACATTGAATTATTCACTTTCTGTTATCTCATGTATGTATTACTGAATATTTGAGCACATTTAGATTTTTTTTTAAAAAAATTGTTTCATGTATTATGTATTTAGTTAGAGATATATGCAAATGATAGTCATTTCTTTAGTTGATTAATCTGTTTCTTACTGCCTTACCCACATACATATTTCCCATGGTCTCAGTACCACCAATCCTGACTGAGCTAACCAGCAATCAGGCATTTCTAAATTATCCTGATTGTGTTTCTCATCCTTTCCAGTATAATTACTATCAATGCATAGGTTTGGTGCTTGGAGTCAGAATAGGCTCATGTCCATAAATATGCTGAGCTGGAAATAATAATAAATATCTAGGTCAGAGTTCTTAATAATAATAAAACCATTATATTTTTTAATATATTAAAGAAATGACTTGTAATCTAGAATTAGTTCAAAACAGATCAGTAGTAATGAAAAAAGCTGTAATCCATTACCCTAGGACACAGTATTTTCATTTAAATGATGAGATTATAATGAAAGTAAAATTGCTTATAATAAATGTTTAGAAGTACTGCAAAATCCTATAACAGACAACTGATTGGTAATGATGATGATCGAATATTGAGATTTAATCTCTAAAATATAGTATCAATTTACATAAAAGATTTCATTTTATTTTAAAAAATAATATTTCTTTTAACTGATATCAGATAAGATTTAGCTGAAATGTTTGACAATTCCATTCCTGATTGCATATGAACAAATCCATATGATATATATTTTGTATTATATGTTTGAATATATAATTTTTTTGTTCATTCATCTTCAATCATTAGAGATTTAATTCAGACTATTGGTTTTTCCAAGATTATTCCTGTTTTTCTTCTGATCGTAACTAACTTCCTTATTTGGTTTTTAAAAAATAACAAAACACATGTTAATAGTTCTACTGTCTATCTATTGTCATAGTTTCCGGTATATCCAGTTCAGTTATATTTCAGTATTCTTAATCCTTTTAAAGATCTCAAAGATATCCTCCCATCCAAGAACTTCATTTTCAGTTTCTTCTTACCCCCAAGTAATCTATCCATAATCTGTTGAATGATCTCGAATCTCTTTATCATTATTCTATTAAGAGTCCAATTTTCAGATCCTTATGTAAAAAGTGGTGAAATATAAAGTCAAAAACTTTATTCAAACATGTAGGTATACTTGCTTTTGGTATGATGTTATTTCTATCAAAATCAATCCATATAATATTAATTCCATGCGTAATTTAATACATTATCTTTCTATGTATATATTAATAATCTGATCATTGTACCTTTACGTGTTAACTTTTAATTATCTATTATCAATTTTAATTTTTTCTTCTCCAAAACCTCACCAAATATTACTTTAATCTTGTTAGCATTTATCTTTAAGACTATTTTCTTAATTTCATCTAATAATTGGAGCACCTTTTTCCAAAACTTTGAAGAACAATTTTCAATCACTACACTACCACATCAACTGTAAAATTTAGATGATGTAAATAATCTCCATGCACATTTACTCCCATAATTTTCCATGATAATTCACACAAACAACTTTTATAGAAGTATTTTAAATGGTTTTGAAGATATGGAGTCACCCTATTCCTATCAATGTAAATCTTATTGGTGTTTCCTCGTAATTTAATCATTACTGTTGCATTTGGATAAATAGTTTGCAAAGACAAAAATATCATGGGTTTACAACTTAATAATCCAAAGCTTCAGTAATTATAGAATTGCCTTTTAGAATTAAATATCTTTTCATACTCTATAAATTAAAAGCATTATGATAACTAATATTTATTGTTACAACTTCTTTTGGTATTTGAATGTGAACTATTGTGTTTAATCTCTGTAATATGCATTTTTGTTTATGGTTGGTTTCAATCCAAAGTTATCTCAAACTACTTCATTAATCATTTATATTTAATTGGTTAAATTAAATTAATTATTTAAAACTTTATACACATGAAATATATTTAGGTAAAAAAATTGGTTAGTGATTAACAAAAAGGAAAGGATTTGATCCTTATTTGAGGGTCTGCAGTAAGTAAAGAGAGTAAATTTCTAATATCTACTTTATATATTCTTGATGTGAAAGTGTTATATTCATGTAATTATTTATATACATAAATGGTTAGTTTATCAACATACTTCAGCCAGTGTGAGAGTTTATTACCTTTTTACCTTTGAGTTTAATATCAAAAAACATCATCCTGCTTCATCTCAGTTGTCTTATAGTTTTTGACTGAAATATAAATTGGATTTTTTTTAATATTAGCATGTGAGTGTGTAAATGAGATATGTATTTTTAAATAGATATTTTCAACCATGACAAACAACCCTAAATTATATAAGAGTATGACAGGGTGAATCCATTCTTCACAAACTTTTAAAGCAGTTTACCAAAAGTATTTTAATTTTTGCAGATGATGTTGTTAATTTTGCAAATTATGATTCAGAGTTTCAAGAAATGTCAAAATAAATCATAAAATTAAACATAGATGAAGTGCTTTTGATGCAAATAATGATAACAATAGATCTAAGCTCTATACCATTTTAAGGTCTGTGTAGATTTTTAGCCCATTACTAAATGTAATAAGTGATAAACGAAAAAAAGTAACGGGGAAAATAGATTTCTGAATTTTATGTTCACCAAAAAAAATAATCATTTGTAATTTTTTGGGAACAAAGTTAAATAAAAATACGTTGTATTTTATATACTATTGTGAAACTAATATTACAATTGGCAAATGCGAAAAAGTTACATTCTAATGAATTTAAATTAGAACTTACAAATAGGTTTCAAGTGTTAGGAGATTTTGACATGATCCAGATTTGAATGAAATTAATATGAAAATAACTGATACACTTTTAAAAACTGCAACAAACATAGCTGGTAGAAAAAAGCAGCAATTGACTAATAAAATTTCTACTGAGACTAGAGAATTTATGAAGAAAAGAAGGAATATGAAGATATACAAAAATGATGTATTAAAAAGAATTGAATATCTCGAATTTTGTAAAATGGTGCAGAAAAGAGTGGGAAATGATATAAGAAAGTATAACTGTGAAATAGCAAGGAAATCTGTAGAAGAAAATAAAAGTCTCAAAAATGTTAAACAACATTTTGGTATTGGTAGGAAATTTATATCTGCAATAAGAAAAAAAGGTGGAATTATTACTAAAGTGAAAGATGACATCATGAAATTGGTAGAAGATTTTTATCAAGAATTATATAGTAATAAAGAACAAGTACCTCCTATATCTATTACATCTTCCGAATTGCCCAGAATTTTAAATGAAGAAGTGAGACATGCAATTAAGTGTATGAAGAAAGGAAAGGCTCCAGGAAATGATGGAATTATAATTGATATATTAAAAGAAGCAGGTGAAGAAATAGAAACAATTTTAGCAAAGTTATATACCAAATGTCTAAATGATAAAGGTGTACCGGAAGATTGGAAGAATGCAGTAATAATATTAATATTTTAAAAAGGTGATAAAGAAGATATTAGAAATTACAGACCTATCAGCCTTTTATCAGTTTTATATAAAAATTTTACCAAGATAATTACAACTCGTCTACAGAGAACTTTGGATTTCCACCAACAAAGAGAACAAGCTGGATTTAAAAATGGTTTTAGTACAATAGATCATATCCAGGTATTGAGAGAAGTCATAGAAAGGACAAACGAATATGAGTTGTCATTATGTTTTGGATTTGTAGATTATGAAAAGGCATTCGATTCTATATACATTTCTTCAGTGATTAAAGCATTGGATCATCAAGGTATAGATCCAGGATATTGTCATATTTTAAAGAATATTTATAAAAATGCAACAACAACAATTAGATTACATAATGATACTGGAAAAATCAACATTGAGAAAGGTGTAAGACAAGGTGACTCCATATCTCCAAAACTCTTTACAGCAGTGCTGCAAGAAGTATTTTGTGGATTAAAATGGGAAACTAAAGGAGTGAAAGTAAATGGAGAGTATTTAAGTCATTTAGATTTTGCAGATGATGTAGTTGTTTTTGCAAATAATGCTTCAGAGCTGCAGGAAATGTTGCAGGAGTTAGCAGATGGAAGTAGAAAAGTAGGACTAAAGATAAATGTTAAAAAGACTAAAGTAATGTTTAATCGATTTGCTCAAAATATGAAAATAAAGATTGATTATGAAGAATTAGAAGAAGTTAACAGTTACAAATACCTTGTTCAGATTATTAATACAGATGGAAACATAATGGAGGAAATTAATCATAGAATTAAACTTGGTTGGAGTGCTTTTGGTAGAAATAACTTGATACTAAAAGGAAATATGCCTATGTGTTTGAAAAGGATGGTTTTTAACAAATGTGTTTTACCAGTTCTTACTTATGGATCTGAGACTTGGACACTTAATAGAAGAGCAATACAGATTCTTCAGACCACTCAAAGGAGTATGGAGAGATGTATGTTGGGAGTAACAAGAAGAGATCGAAAACGCAATGTATGGGTAAGACAACAAACAGGTGTTACTGACCTTATTGAAAAAATTAAAAGATTGAAATGGAATTGGGATGGACATATTGCTAGAAGAGATGATAATAGATGGACAATTGAAATTTTAAACTGGATTCCAAGAGATTGTAAAAGACCCAGAAAGAGACCGCATGTAAGATGGATGGATGAAATAAGAAAATGTGCAGGGGTGTTGTGGAGAAGAGAAGCTAAAGATCGGAGAAGATGGCTTAAACTTGGAGAGACCTTCATCCTGCAGTGGATTGATAATGGTTGATGATGATGATGAATTAAAAAAACAATTAGTTCAATGAAATTTGTGAAATTTCAACTTAAGACTTGACTTTCTTATTTAATCAACAAGAGAAATACTAATAATACTCGTGCAATAAGTAATTTTTAAAAATAAAAAAAACAAGAATAGGTTATAAATATCTCAAGAATGAATATTTTCACTTGAAGATGTAAATAACATGAATATCCTGAAGAAAAGGCTAGATATTGTTGTTTCTCTGGTAGTTTATCACAGATGGGGCAGGAAATGATCTAGAGATCTGCATCATGTTCTTCAGAAATATAAAAAGAAAGACTGATAATTGGAACAAATTGCTTCTTCCTTTTTGTGTTATGAACGATTTCCGCATCTGGAAGAAGTACTTTTGGAACTATATTGAAAATGCTGAAAAATAAATAATTTTTCTTCATCTTAATTTTCCCACAGAAAAGCTGATGTTTCAGTTTGCGTTTCCAAACAAAATGTCCACAGAACATTCACAATGCATTTGAAGAGAATAAAATTGATGGGTTTATTTACATGTTTTCACTTTATTAAAAAAAAAATTCTCAATTACTTTGTTATAATTGAAAGATGATTCAGTCCATCATTTGGATTATTGTCATTCTTGAGATCATTGTTTTACAAAGGGGTAAAATATAAACAAATCAAAAAATTGCTAGTGCAAAATCTTCAATCACTTTACCACACTTATACCCTCACGATATTCGATTTGGTGATTATTATTGTTTAATTAATTCTTTTACAAAGAAGATCAGTACAAACTATAAGAAAGTAAAAATAAATACAGCTTTTTTCTCAGAGTTTACTCTGTAAAATTACAGTAATAGTTTTAACAAGGCTGTAAACCTTAGCAATGAGCGTCTAAAAAAATCGTCACTAGGGACATGAAAGTAGTTTATTTAAACAAAGATTGAGTAACCTTCACATTATATTTCTTTATCTCTGTTTGGAAACACAAAGACAAAAATCACATCCTTCCATAAATAATTTGGTAACTAATGTGAAAATGATGGAGGGAAATGTTTTATACATCACTAGTGATTTTGAGTAGTGATTCAGTAATGGCAGTCACTCCCCTGGTTTGTAACAAGGCGTAGAGCATGTACTAAAATAGGAAATTAAAAAGATGCCTTGAGTTTGATATAGAATATTTTATTAGATGTACTTAATCAGGTCTTACATATGGATCTGAGACTTGGTTACTTCATTGAAGATAAACACAGAATCTTCATATCACTCAATAACATACAGAAAGACGTATATTAGGAATAACAGGAAGTGACTGAAAATGAATCTAAGAGTGAGAGAGCAAACAGGTATAAGTGACACATCATAGAAAGTATTAAGAGTTTGAAGCAGTGATGAGGTGGGCATATTTCTAAATGAGGAGAGAATAGAAGGACAGTAAAAGTTTGAAATCTGATCCAAGAATGCAATATAGAGAAAAGATATGATGTATGGGTCAAGTGGATTAATATGGGAGAGATCTTTAATGGTTCGATCAAGGTTGATAATATACTTGCAATATATTTGAATTATATATAAATACATATTTTTAATATACTGATAATCAAGTTGAATCTAATCTAACTTGTAACTTTTATTGAATATACTAATTTATTATTACATAAAAACTACATTTAAATAATTTAAAAGTTGTTTAAGTTTTTCAAGTGATTTATAGATGCTAGAAATATGAGGGGGGGCACGGCTTTTTATTGAATGAAATAAAAATTGCAAAGCATTATTTATTAGAATTATAATTAAAAAAAGAAATTCAGAATTATTACGAATAATTTATTTTTAGAAGGAATTAATCTTATATTACAGAGGAGAATAATTAAAACCGCTCATAAAATAAATAAATGGCTGGTGTTTAACCTTACTTCCATAATTTTAAAAGCCACAGAACAAGAATTTTATAAAATCAATGGACACTCAATTGCCGAGAAATGAAAACTTCTTAATCCTGTTTTATTTCCTACTTTTTATAGAAGAGCATGTTGATTGTAAAAATCCATAATTGTCAAAAATTAACGACAGATGGCAGCACCGATTTATTATGTCAGCTGTAAAATAGAGAAATAATAAGTCTTTTCTTATACTTTTGCCAATTATTTAAAGGGATTATCCAAATAGCTTTTTCAATATCATTCCTAAAATATTTAATTCACTAACGCATTCCTGATTTATCTTGAAATACAAGTAATTTACATTGCATTCAAAACCTTAATTTTAATAAATCTTTAAAACCATTAGTTGGAATTAGACGATTTTTCTAAAAGACAATGAATATTTATTTTGAGTATTGCAATATTCCTTAAAAAAAATGTGAAGTCTAGCAGTCAATAATGATTGTCTGATTACACTTTATGTTATTACTATATATAGCTTTTGTCGCGTGACATCCAGAACTCACTAATGCTTCTTTCATTCCTAACCCAATATACTAAATTGCACTCAATTCAGTTCATATTCCTTACATTACATTGTGGAATTATGGATTGGTTAATTGATCGATAAAAGAAATATCTTGGTGAATATTAGCTACTGAAAAATATTCTTATTTCAACATCTCTAAATCATGGATTCACAATTTAAGGTGATCATTTCGCAGAAGATTAAAGAGTGATCTTTTTTGAAGGAAATATCTTTATTTAAATTGTAATTAAATATACAGTACACAGATTTTCTTTTAGGAGAAAAAAAAATTATATTTATTTATTTTAATATTGTTATCCTTCTTTATGGTAGTGCTAGTGTTTGGAAATAATGAAGAGAATTGACTTGAGGTCCATTATAGAGCAGATTTTCAAATTTACGTTAGAGGTGTGTTTTACCAGGATATAAACTATGAATCTGATACTTGGACACTTAAAATGGAACAGACTTCAGACCAACAAAATATAAAGATATATATATACGCAAAACCATAAAACAATACAATACAAGATTAAATTCAAAATTTTACCAAAATCCTTACACAACCATGGTTTCATCTACTACAAATAGACCTTCTCAAGTGAAAATCAACCTAAAGGAAAACATATATATATATATATACAAACAAACAAACCTTCCCATAATTCATTTCAAACTCCACCTTCCCTTAATATCAAAAGAAGTCTTCATAAGATTGATAGCCTCAGAATCAAGGAGTTTTATCATCAAAGTCTCCTTTATTCTTCTTTTTAACTCATTCTTTTCATAAAAAATAACCGAAGCATTGTTAAACAATATTCTATGACCTGTATTCAATTCATGAATATATAAAGCTGAGTTAAGATACCTATGTTTAACTCTACTTATATGAACCTTAACCCTTTCATTAAGGCTAAATTTACTCTGGCCTACATAAAATTTACCACAACTACATGGAATTTTATAAACAATACCAGAAATAGACCTACTATCAATAGACTGCTTTGAACCATTAAGTAATGAATTCAAATCAGAACCTTTCCTCCATGCAACCTTCTTTCCACCTAACAAATGACTATTCCTATAAACCAAATTATAAATTGATGCTTTAAATGGTAAAGACATATAATCATCATCCTTACCAACAAAATTCTTATCATCCAAATCACGACTATAAACATTATTATTAAATACCACTTTTTTAATAAAATCATGACTACAACCCAATTCTACATATTCAGCAGCAAATTGACTATTTTAATATTAGCATTATTATTAAAATTATTAAGCCTTCTATTCCTATAACAAAAATTCAACAAAGACATTTTTTTATGTATAAAAGGCTGATAACTATCAGGCCTAATCATATTTCTCAAATTTTTAGGTTTTATAAAATAACTACAAAACAAAACATCATTAACCTTCTCAACATTTAAATCTAAAAACTTTAATTTTACAAAATCAAAACCACCCCCCCTCAATTGTAAACTTAATACTAGAATCAAACCCATTCAATCCACATAAAAACTCTTCTAATTTCTCTTTCTGAATAACAAACAAACAATCATCAACATACCTAACAAATAATTTAATAGAACATGAAAACATATTAATAATACTACACTCCAAATAATCAATATAGACAGCACACATCAATGGAGAAATGACATAACCAATAACCCAACCTTCTCTAATCTTATAAAACACATCATTGGACATAAAATACAATGAATCCTCTAACAGCAAAAGCAAATCATGAAAAACCTTAATCTTATCTGCAGAAAAACATTCTAATTTTTTTAAAATTGAAAGAAAAACATCAATACTTTTTAATCTATTAACCGATTGGTACATATTTTCAATGTCTAAACTACCAAAAACACAATCATCATCCAAAATAAAACCATTTATTTTCTTAAAAGCTTCAAAAGAAGAAGAAACACAAAATTGACCCAATTTTATATAATCCTTAAAATATCTTATAATAAATTTTGATATTTTATCAACAATTCCTCCTGTAAAATCAAAAATACATCTCAAAGGAAAATTATCTTTATGAGACTTCAAATTAAAGAAAACCTTTGGAGCCACAAAATCACTAGGGTAACAATTTAAATAAGTAGCTCTATCAAAAATCTTTTTATTTTCCGTAACTTTCATAATCTTAATTAATTTAGATTTTATTTTTTTACCAGGATCAGAATCTAAAATAGCATATTTTCCATTATTTAATTCTAAAGAAACTTTACTTTTAAAATCAATATTATTTAACAAGACATTGAAAATATGTACCAATCGGTTAATAGATTAAAAAGTATTGATGTTTTTCTTTCAATTTTAAAAAAATTAGAATGTTTTTCTGCAGATAAGATTAAGGTTTTTCATGATTTGCTTTTGCTGTTAGAGGATTCAATGTATTTTATGTCTAATGATGTGTTTTATAAGATTAGAGAAGGTTGGGTTATTGGTTATGTCATTTCTCCATTGATGTGTGCTGTCTATATTGATTATTTGGAGTGTAGTATTATTAATATGTTTTCATGTTCTATTAAATTATTTGTTAGGTATGTTGATGATTGTTTGTTTGTTATTCAGAAAGAGAAATTAGAAGAGTTTTTATGTGGATTGAATGGGTTTGATTCTAGTATTAAGTTTACAATTGAGGGGGGTGGTTTTTATTTTGTAAAATTAATGTTTTTAGATTTAAATGTTGAGAAGGTTAATGATGTTTTGTTTTGTAGTTATTTTATAAAACCTAAAAATTTGAGAAATATGATTAGGCCTGATAGTTATCAGCCTTTTATACATAAAAAAATGTCTTTGTTGAATTTTTGTTGTAGGAATAGAAGGCTTAATAATTTTAATAATAATTCTAATATTAAAATAAGTCAATTTGCTGCTGAATATGTAGAATTGGGTTGTAGTCATGATTTTATTAAAAAAGTGGTATTTAATAATAATGTTTATAGTCGTGATTTGGATGATAAGAATTTTGTTGGTAAGGATGATGATTATATGTCTTTACCATTTAAAGCATCAATTTATAATTTGGTTTATAGGAATAGTCATTTGTTAGGTGGAAAGAATGTTTCATGGAGGAAAGGTTCTGATTTGAATTCATTACTTAATGGTTCAAAGCAGTCTATTGATAGTAGGTCTGTTTCTGGTATTGTTTATAAAATTCCATGTAGTTGTGGTAAATTTTATGTAGGCCAGAGTAAATTTAGCCTTAATGAAAGGGTTAAGGTTCATATAAGTAGAGTTAAACATAGGTATCTTAACTCAGCTTTATATATTCATGAATTGAATACAGGTCATAGAATATTGTTTAACAATGCTTCGGTTATTTTTTATGAAAAGAATGAGTTAAAAAGAAGAATAAAGGAGACTTTGATGATAAAACTCTTTGATTCTGAGGCTATCAATCTTATGAAGACTTCTTTTGATATTAAGGGAAGGTGGAGTTTGAAATGAATTATGGGAAGGTTTATTTGTTTATATATATATATATATGTTTTCCTTTAGGTTGATTTTCACTTGAGAAGGTCTATTTGTAGTAGATGAAACCATGGTTGTGTAAGGATTTTGGTAAAATTTTGAATTTAATCTAGTATTGTATTGTTTTATGGTTTTGCATTTTTATTTTTGCTAGTATAGTGTTAGACAGTTTTGGTTTTCTATTTAGGTATACTATTTATATATATATGAAGTAACAACAAGATATCGAAGTTCAAATGCATAAGTGAAAAAGAAACATATATCACTTACATCAATAAAAGATTTAAAAGAAGAAAAGTAACTGGTTAGACGACAAGTTTCTAGAAGAAATGATAACTCAATTGAAGTTTGCAGATCACAAGATGGTGTAATGGCCTAGAAACCATTTGTATGGTAGATGAATGAAATTAGAAAGTTTGATGTTGCATTGTGCAGAAAGAAGCTAAACTTCAGAGAAACTCAATTAAATTTGTAGAAATCTTCATCCTAGGGATTGATTATGGTTGAATGTTATGATTATTTGTCATGCCGGGATTTCACTTTATTTTAAAATAATACCAAGTGGCATGTATTCACAAAATTATTATTGACATTTCAGAATTTTTTTATTTAGACTATGTTCTAAATAAACACATTGATATCAAAATACGTCTGCGTTGTAATGATTTAAAAATATTAATGATCAAAGTGGATGAAATTACTTAAGGAAAAAATAATATTGTTTTTAAAAGACATTTTCCTAATACATAGATTTTTTTTATTGAAAAAATATATTTCTAAGGTACTTTCTATTTATTTATTTAAAATGCTTTTTATGCGAATGTTTTAATTGGACTGGACTGAATGTTATTTTGTATATAAAGCTGAGATATCATAAGTTATCAAATTCATTATAAATGAATGAGAGCCACAGCCAAAATAAAAATCTCGCAGAAGAAATATTTCCAGAATAAAAACGGTGGTGGGTGTTATGTACATTCAAAAATAATTCATTTTATTTAAAAAAAAATTTCTGTAATGAATTTACAAAAATTGAAAAAAGAAATAGAAAAATTTTAGGTAATATTATCAAATAATAAAAATAAAATTTTAAATGAGAAAAATTTCTAAAAATGGAAAGCTGAGGGTCGTGTGAAAATTTAAGTTTGAATCCCTTATATATTAAAAATTAAGATTGTTTTCTAGATCATTGGCATCTTTTTGAAGGAACTATTTTATCAATAACATATTTTTTTGATAATGATGTTTTTTATATAGATGCTGGATGTTCATTTGTTAATCTCATTCTGGGAAGATCGATTTGTCTTTAAATAGGAAAATAATTCTTTATGCAAATATGTATCTATTAAATATTTCCCAAAATTCTTTCAGTAAACATCTAACATTTATTAAAATGTTATTTTATTTACTTAATATGTGGAATGGAATTAGGCATCTTAACTATTGCCAAGATTTCATCAACATAGTGTAAGTTAAAGAAGGTTTTCTTAAATTATTTGCATCGACCCTTAATTAGTTCCTTCACTATGTAATTAATAAAAAATAAAATGTATTTATTAAAGTAGATAAATGAAAATAAAAACAGTACTTATTAATTTTAAATAAAGTTTCATTTTATCAAATACTGAGTATGAAGTTGTTTAATGTGGAAAAATTAGCATTTAAATCTATTACCTTTTAGAAGATACTCTAAAAATAGACAAGTAAAGTTTTTGGGGATAATGTGGTTAATGTAGAAATTGTTTAAAGTCAATTATCTATTAGATATTAGTCTGAAAATAGAAACTAAATGATGTCTTGGATGGATTAAGATGATTCAGGAGAACTGATAACAGATTAAGATTTTAAGTTATGTTAGCAGAGGCCAGTTGGTTCAGCATATAAGCAACACTTAATAAACTCAGAATTGAATAAGCCTCAATACTCACCTTGTCCTGGCTGGAATAAATGGGTTTTGTTAAGAATAAATTTCAGTCTATATTATGTTTTTAAAAAACCTTCAGCCGATTAACATAATAAATGGTAAATAAGTTATGTTTATATTTTTGTATTGGTTTTGCAGTAATATATAAAATTATATTAAATGTTCATTTTAAATTACTTTGCTCTGATGGCCTCTTTAATTTACTTTGTGTATTTGTTTGTATTCTTATTCATAATATGACTACAATTACTTCACAATCAGGTCAAAGCATTTTCAGTCAGATTTCTAATAATTTGATTTAATCTTAGATAAATTTGGCAATTTATTTAAGCAATGATCCAAAGCCAATCATAAACAGCCCAGGAAATAATCAAATTTCAGACTATTATCACAATAGGTTGTATTAGGATTACCATCTTTTTTGTTGTTCAAATAAAAATTGAAAAGTGAATGCCAAATTATCAGCATAGATATATTTCCAGCATTGGGCATCTGGATGATCTCTAATTAATATATTCAATAAAATAGGTGAAACAACCGAAGCCTGTGGCAGTCTAGTTTGGAAAATTTTTTGTACATACTATAATGATTGTTTAGTGCCACTTGAGGTTTTCCATTAGAGAACATTTCTCAAGTAAATTAATGGGTTTCCTGTACAGTATTTAAGAATTTTAAGCAAAACTCACTATACATATTTCCCACCCCAACAAACAAAAAACACTCAAGGGCGGAAGAGGGGGGGGTGAAAAAACCCCCCTCCCTCTTCCTCCTCCCACAACCCCCCCAAAATTGTTTTTGGCTTGGCCCCCCACTGAGGAAAAGTTCATTTTTCCAAATGGGATCATAAGTTGAGGTTAGATGAACAAACATAGCACCAATTTTTAATTAATTTTGAGTCTTTTTCAATGAATTCTTGAAAAAAAAATGTCTACAACAAATCTTTTCTGGGTCTAAAATTAGTCTTCTATATAGAAAGCTGAATCTCAATTTTTGGTAAAATTACTGTAAATATGATCCGTTCAAAAGTTTGTACGAATACATAATAATGATATTGAGTAATAACTTTTTGGATCCTTACTGGATTTACTTCCTGTTAAGAGTACAACAGTTTTGCTGTATGCCAAATTTAAAAACACTTTCTATATTAATAAACAGCCTTGCATAGATCCACCAACCATGCATTAACTTTAGGTCCAAACTTTGTAGAAACTGTGGTATGATGCTACTCTCTTCTTGGAGTTTTCTTTGTTTTAAGACAAAGTTCAAACTTCACAATATCTAAAATTTCATCAGATTATTATTATAGAAACATTGTGAGAGAGTTGTTTACTAATTCTGCTCTAATATGGCTTTGCTACCTTCTATCAATCGTAGGCTTAGATATTTGGTGAATAAAAATGGAAATCTGATTAACAGTAATGATTCATTTATATCCAAAAAGCTTTTGTACCTAGGTCAATGCTTTATGACTAGATATGGAATTCATTGTCTTTCCATGATCCATCACCATATTTTCCCTGACATGCTCCTATAATTTTATAAGTTTGTAATTTTTAATGTTTGAAAGATAGAAATTTGTTGTAAAAAATACTGCCATTTATATACCAATGGCTAACATAGAATAAAGTGATATGATATCCAGAAAAGAAAAACTCTTTGGCATCTGTTATTAAAAGTCCATGTTTTACATCTATAAGTAAAATGCTGATGATCAATTATTTTTCTGAGAAAATGCATTGGATATTATTAGAATCTTTTTAATATTTATCTTTAGCCCTGCTGTTTTAATTTCTTTAAATAATTCTTCAGCATTTGCCAAAATACAAAGCATTTTGTGCAAATAACAATCATGTATGGGGTAAAATCTATATGAATTTACATGTATTTCTATTCTCTTAGATAGCCATTTTAATCAACAATATCCTTTTTATAAAACTACTCTAAATAGTTTTGCAAATGAGATTAAATTTCATGCTGATATTAAAAAGATTAACCTCATGAGAAGGCATAATTGGGTGGCTGCATAATTTCAATAGTTCATACAGCAGTATTATGGGAAATATGTTAGAGAATAAAAGAAAATGCTAAAAAAAAAAAATAAGTGTAGATTATTTAAGTCATCTAAATTATTCATATGATGTTTTTTATCATGTTTCAGAGCTTCAGAAATGTTTCAAGACTTTTCAGATTAAAGTAAGTAAAGACTAAAGATAATTTCTAAAGGGACTAAAAAAAATAAACCTTGATAATGATGAATTAACACAAGGTAACAACAAAATATATTGTGGTCAGGGTATTAATAAAGATGGAAACAATGGATGAAATTAGTCATAAAATTAAACTTGGATTGGATGCTTTTTGTAGGAATAATAATATTGAAAAAATGCTTATGTGATTGAAAATGAAGGTTTTTATTAAAACTGTTTTAACAATCTTTAGTTATGAATCTGATACTTTGACATTTAACTGAAGGGAAATTCAAAAACCTTAGCCTACTCACTGAAGTATAGGAAAATGCATGGTGGAAGTATAAAGGAGACATTGAAAGTGGCGAGAGAACAAACAGATATCGCTAACCTTATTAAAGGAATTGAGAGATTTGGTTGAAGCTAGGCTGGCGATATTGCTAAAAGATGGTAATATGTAGTTAAATAATAGAAATCTAATTCTAAACTGGAGTCCAAGAGATTGTAAAAGAGCTATAAAAAGATTACATGTGAAATGGATTTAATAATAAAAATTTACTGATGTGTTTGGGAAGGTTAAACTATCGATCTTCTTGAAGTGAATTAGTCTTGGGGAGTCCTTCATCATGAATTGGATAGACAATGGTTGAAGATGATGACGTGCATCTTAAAAATCATGAATTGTTATGATCAAAATCAGCTTGAATTTAAAAATAGTAATATAAAAATACTTTTTTAATTTATAAACATTGTCTCCATTAAAACCTTTTGATTTGTTTTCTATTATGATGTTACCCTCAAAAGAAATAGTTGTGTTACAAGTGCATTAAAAAAATTCTATCTTGTGATGCAATTACGTTTATTATTTGCAAACGTAACTTTAAAAATAATTTCTCTTTTAAATATCAAAAAATCTCTCTTTAATTTTTTTTAAATATTATTGTATGCTGAGTTGAAGATTATAATAAACCATTCAAAATGTTTGTATGTAAAATATTTCTTTTTTTTTTTTAAATTTATTTGGGATAAATTTGGAATAATTATTTTAAGGCAGAATTTATTTTAATTTCGTTCGCATTGTTAACGTAATAATACGTATATATATATCGTAACCTGAAAGAACAAAGAAAAAAGCAAAAATGAATGAGGAAAGAAATTGATAAATGGCTCCAACGTTCATGCAGGACAATCAATCCGTACTTTAACTGATAGAAGGCCAATGGATTGCACAAGCCAAATTATAACCTGTAAACTGCATATCAAACTAAGATATATGAATATACAGAGAAAATAATCGAGGCAAAATGATGACAAGTTAAATAAGGTATATAAATCAAAGTCAGCAGGTTTAGAAAAAATGCCATATGCCACAATAAGAAGAGATACAGAGGTAAGCAATTACAATAAAATATCATTAAAATATAAAGCAATATTATTAATAACATAAGCGAACTCTCATTTGCTCTAGTACAAATAAAAGACTCTTGGTATCGCAAGCATATGTTATTGGAGTTACATTCAAAATCCATCTTTCTTATCCATCTCTTAAGCATCTCATTGCTATGATCAGATAAAAGATTATATTTAATTTTATAAGATTTGGAAGTGTCCTCTTAAATCTTTATCTCAAAAGATTCATTTTTTGAAAATAATTTCTTCTTTAGTAAAATAATTTCAATAATAGTTAAGGCTTTACTTCATTAGCGCTTGAAATCAATATATATATGTGCTTTGCGCACAGATAATGAAGCTATTAAAAATAAGTAATATTATCCAAAAGTTACCGCCAAGCTCTTTCAGGACAGTTTATAGTCCCATATTCATGGCTACTGGATAATATTACTTATTTTTAACAGCTTCTTTATCTGTGCGCAAAGCACATATATATATAAATATTAAGCATAAATCCCCCCACATGGTTAAGAAATCCAGTACTGCCCTCTGTGAATTAATATCTAAAATACATTAGAGTTCGTATTTCAAAATAGCCAGGTCAAAATGATATCACTTTGACGTATCTGCTATCAGATGTTATATATTAAAATACGAACAAACTCAAACGAGGAACTTGAAAATTAGCAAGCAACGATCTTAAATTTTGCTACAAACAAACGTGTTTTACTACTATTATATAAAGACAAACTAAACTTTAGTAATTTTAATCTTTAAACCACCTAACACAAATATAAATTATGCTAGCAAACTGTAATATATGGACATTCATTGAATAAGTTTTTATGCATTTAAATAATGATAAATATTTATTAAGTTGAAATAAAATGTTTCTTCATACTGAAAATTAGGTATCCAACACTTAATCCTTTAAGACCATTATATTAATTGGATATAATAAAAGAGTATTCAGCTTGAAAAATACTTCTTTTCAAATATCACATTTTAAAACTATACCAGCAGTTTCCATAGCAACACTAAAAGAGAGAGAGAGAGAATATGCAAACTTTCATAAAATTAATATTGCAGACAAAGTTCATTTAAAGTTAATTCAGATATAATATCGTTTTCAAAATTATTTTATATCTTTCTTAAAAATGTAAGTAGCTTATCTTAATATTTGTTATGAATTCTTCAAATAATGCTAATCAGGAGAGATAATGGTGAGCCCATAGCCATTCCTTGATTTTGTTGGAAGAATTCTGTTATATTGAAAGTATGTTGTTTTTATGCATAATTTAAGTTCCATTATACTATCAATAGAAAGAGCTGTTCGGGTTTGTAAACTACTATCACCATTTAATCTTTTCCTTACAATAATTATTGTTTCTTCACATGGTACATTCATGAATAAACTTTCCACATCAAAGCTTACCAGTAAGTCAATTCTTTCAATTTTCATGTTCTTGATTAATTCTACAAAGTGTCTAGAATCCCTGACAAAGAACTGGGTCTTGTATCCCAAAGGACTTAGAAATTTGAGAAGAAATCTTGCCAAATTTTGGCAAGGTGAATCTCTAGAACTAATAATAGGTCTTAATGGAACATGATTCTTATAGATTTTAGGTAGACCATAAAAATGAAGAATTTTGCTGAAATATGATGTTATTTTACTCTTTTCAGAATCAGTGAATTACTTGTGATGCTTTCTGAGTAATGCTTGTAATTTTGTTTCCGTACTTGGTATCAGATCTTTTGCCACTTTTCTATAGTGGCCTGTTTGCTGTGATATTACTAATAATTGGTACATATACTAACCTGTTTGCTATGATATTACTAACAGCTGGTGCATATACTAACCTGTTTGCTGTGATATTACTAACAGTTGAATGTATTTGGAATATTTAAATAAAATTAATCTTTTATAAGGGCATTCAACACACATATTAGATGATAGAAATAGTGCAATATAAAAATACAGCTGAAATAAAACTTGGTTTGTAAGTTTTGATTTAAAAGTCCATTTCATTTATTAAATATTTTGATATTTCAATACTATTTCAAACAGAAATACCAGAAACATTTTGTTTAAAAAAAACTTGGACAAACTAATGGGAAAGTCAATCAGATTTCAATAAATGACTCTCTAATGTTACATTTCCCTGTTTTCTTTTTAAAAAAAAACTATCAGACGATTTTTAAAAAAAGAGATATAAAAATCAGATAGTGGGGTTAAGTTTTTTCTTCCAGTGTTATAAAAGTTAAAATATTGAAGTCTTAATTAAATAAACCCAAAGAAAAAAATTATATTTACAAAACTATCTAAAGTGATGAAATATTTTTTAAAAGATTTTTAAAACTATTGAGTGAGTAAACCAACTTCTTCATTGCAGTCTTATTTCCAGTCTTGATAATCTTCTAGCTATGATCAGTTTAAGAAAGAAAACAAAAGTTGCTATTCTTGCCAGGATAACCAAGAGAAAGGAAAAACAATGCTATAGTTTAAAAGAAAAGACTAATTGCAGAAACATGAGAAAACACTCATTTTATCTATGGAAAGGTAGGTGCTTTATTCATTATAAAAATTAAATAGGAGAAAGCATATGAAGCTACTTAATCAAATGTTAAAAATAATTCAGGAGTTAATAATGATAAATTGAGGAAGCACATATTCGTTTCACTGATATTTAAGCAATAATTTCCAAGATACAGCTAAGATTGAGCTTCTACTTGAAAAAAAATTTGGATTAAGATCTTTCATAGTCAAAGACAAGTTAAACTTTTATAAACTTGAAAGAATAAGAAAAGTCTGTATAACTAAGTAAAGATTAATGGTCAGAAAATGAATAGATTTGGAGCTCAAGGATTAGACAAACTGGGACTCATAATTATGGCAATCCATCCCACTTGATAGTGTTGTTGCTAGCCAAAGATAGTTGAAAATACCATTTATCAGGCACAACTTCTCAATTGAGTCTTTTGGCTAACAGTGGCCAGCAGCATGTCTTGTGATCAATTACTCTTGCAATTCACACAGACTACCATATCAGTTAGCTCTGATACATGTTGTTTACCATATATATATATATGTAACGATAACGATATATTTATATATCGTTACAATATATATATATATGAATGCTTACACTTAACAAATCACTAACTTATCATGATATACTATATAGGATAGCATTCTGAAGAATTGATGAAGAATTAGTTGAGTTAAATCTTTGCAATGCTCAGGTAATTTATAAGGAGAAATAGAAGGATTTTCAATAAAGAAATGATTGTCAAAGTACCATAAATGCTTATTTAAAAAGCCAGGATAGAATTGGGACAAGTCCATTTAACAAATGGTTACCTAACAAAATAACACATCATAATAAATGAAACCTGTATCTCTCCGTTAAGGTAATAGCCAATAAATCAATGACCCATCTTTTTAAACTTAGGATAAATATTAATCTATTCTGCATTAAAGGTAAAGATGAAATTTTGAAGGATTGTAACGATTTTCTAGTTGAGTCTGGACAGAGTTGTCCGCAAGTAATTAAATCATGTACGAAACAAAGATCATAGATAGTGGAATATTTACTAGAATAAATAACTCCCTGAATAAAATACTGAGATCTAATATTATAAGAGGAAATGAGTGTAAGAGAAAGAATGAAGAGATAAAATGATTGTCATAACATAATGAATCCTAACCTAACCATATGATTTTTTTTTGACATATTATAAATATTGCGCTTATTTATATATTTTTTATTACATCAGTAAAAACTTTGTAATAAGATTAGAATGTAAAATTTTCAAACTCAATTTAAATGTAAATGAATATGAAGGGACCATTAAACATCACATGATCACCATCTTTTATGCACAAGCCTTCTGGCATTCATTGATTACTCTGGTTGGCACAGGGTGGCACTACTATATGGAGAGTTTTGCCTTGAATATGAAGGGATTGAATAATTCATGAATGATGTACATAGAAGACTAGTATACAATCATAGACAATAATAAAGTAATAACTAATAATTTTAAAAGATAAATATAAACTAGGGAAAGGGTAATTAAATATTTGAAACACTAAGATTATCTGTATAAAATGTAAATAAGTTATCTATGCATAAATAGTTTGATCTTTGTTAATTTTTTTTGTTATTATTAATGAAATATTTAACCCAGTACATATATTTTATTATTGTTTATCATTCTTATTGTAATTTAGTCTCAGTGTGTCCAAGAGTCATTCCTATCACAAAGTCACATCAAGAAAACCCATCATCCACATAGAATCATACCTATTATATTTTAATTGCAGGCCTTATTTGAGAATTTCAGTTTAATACTGCAAAATGAAGAATATATGAGAGGATCAATAATGCACTGGAGAGTCACATTCTAATTCTATAACTTAAATTGAAATATCTGTAATGTCATAAATTTAAATTAGTATAACATTTAAATAGTATAAATCACTAATATATCTGAAAGTCTGTAACTCTGGAAGATTTAGTGACAGTAGGTTAATGCTAAGAAATTGAAGACAATATTTAAGTAAGTTAGACTTAGTAGATAATAATAAGTATAATGAAACTTGGTTTATACTAAAACAAGTGTTCTATACTAATTATTGTCGGCCTTGGTATGTTTCCCTTAAATGGCTGGATGCCAGTAAAATTCCACTTGTGATACAGTCATTTAAGGATCAATCCCATGGATAGATTGGATTTGAATGCAAAATGCTTATAATTTCTGATATTATAATAGGATAGTATTAATTATGTGAAATTAATGTAATTTCATTAATGTATATTAATTTAATATTTTAGAAATGTATAATGGTAATTTAAGTTATCAGTTAAATGAAATATTATTGTAGATATTGTTTGTTGTGGGGATTTTCCCAATGATCATAATAAGATGATAGTGGGAGAGTTTTCACAATAGCAATGCCATTGTGGAAAGGTATTTGATATATTCCTCAATGATAAGACCACTCTCTTATAATCATTCCTAGAATCTATCTTTTAAAGTTATGTGTGGAATATTTCAAGCCCCATAAAAATTGTATATCCTCTTGCAATGATATGGTATGTTTAATATTGAGCTAGCATGGCATATAGTAAAAGAGTAGGCAAATAAAGATGGCCAGAAGAAAAACAAAGAGATGATAAGGTTACAATATATATATATATATATATATATATATATATATAACTGTGGTTGGTTTATATTAATATATATATATATATATATATATATATATATATATATATGGTTGGTTTATATTAAGATAGCAAATCTTTATACTTTTAATGTACAGACTCAATCTACTCCACCATCCAACACTTTAGCCTTTTATACCATTGAAAATCTGATGATGGCATATTCAAAGCCCTTATTTCCAAATTTTATATTCAATATGGCTTTGACACAACAAAAATGGGCAAATAATAGCTTAGAACATGCCATCATCAGATTTTTCAAAGATATGGAATTCTGAAAAGTTGGACAGTGGAAAATATTAAAGCCTGTCCATTAAAGGTTGAAGATTTGCTATCTTAATATAAACTGAGTACTGATTATATATGTGTGGGTGGGAGATGATGATCCAGACCAACTGATGAGTGCTGGTTCAGCATGAAATACATATATAGGAGATCCTTTATCATTTTCGCATGTATGTGGTCGTGTGTATCAATTGTATAGGATGAAATGGATGACTAAGGAGACCTGGGTTCAAATCTTCTCTAATGGCATCTAGTTTAAAATATAAATGCTATACATGTATTTAAATTTTAAAAATCATATTTTGTACATCACACTACTATTGCTGTTTGTTAAAATAAATCATATAAATAAAAGCTTTTAACTTTTAGTTGATACTAATTTTTTTTCAATAAAAATTATATCTTCATATATAAATAAAGACTAAGTAAAAATATTTGTAGGGAAACATTTTATCAGGTGTAATTATCTCTTATTCACAAATATTGTTAAAAAAATTATATAAAATTTATTTGGTTCCAAAATTTCCTATATAATGCGATGTGATGCACTGTGACTTCTCCTTTATCAGAGCCATGAATCTCTCAACCACTATGCCCAAAGAAACCTGTTAGCCCTTCCCTTTCCATTCCCCTCTCTAAGTTTTTTCTATATTCTTCTCTATCCTGTTCTGTCGCATTTCCACAACATCAACTTTGTCCACTCTATGGCATTTACATCGATATTCCCTATCTTTTTCCAAGCCCAGCATAAAAATCAAGAATCCACTTTCTGTATAAAGGCTTTGTTCATATTTATTCTACCACAACTTTGTTATTTCTATCCTTTCTGCTTGTAGGCATTTATATTCTATTAGTACAGTGGTCCCCAACCCTATGCCCATGGGCACCATGGCGCCCGCAGACCATTTTATGTGTGCCCGCCGCTATCCTAACATGATAAAAAATTATTTATCTGATACAAATAAATTTAATTTTTAAAATTTCTTATAAATTATTGTATTATATTGTAATCAAATTGTAGGGCATACTATATTTTTACAGCGTAAAAATATAAACGTTAATTATCTGTTAAAATTTTATTTTTGAAATAAATATTTTTTTTGTACATTTTGTGTATTATTAACAATATCCAACTATAAATTTACATTGAAAAAATAAATAGTGCCCGCAATCTGGTTGAAAAAAATAACTGGTGCCCGCCACCTAGCCAGTATTATAGAATGTGCTCCTAAGTGCAAAAAGGTTGGGGATCCCTGTATTAGTAGATGCCTAATACTTTCTATGCTTTGCTTATATAAATTGCAGACTAAATAACCCACATTTATCCGTGTCTGTGTAGAGTTTCCTTTTGTTAACAATCCTGTTCGAGCTTTAAACAATAAACTACTTTCACTGCTATTAATCATAAATTAACGCACATTCAATATTTTGTTTTGTTCTATATATATACTGTGACCTTTTATTTGGCCCACTGTATTAAATAGACCAAAATTTTAAATTTTAAAGATATATCTGGCACTAATTGTTTAATAAATAACTTTAAATAGAGACTTTGGAAGAGATTATAAATACACATTTTTTTTATTCGTGGTCGTTGTTTTATATATCTGTATATAAATTTTAATAATAATATATTTTAAAATAATTATAATAAAAAAATCATTGATTTTAAATATTTTGTTAAAATAATTTTATAAAGCTGAATAAAGAAATATATTTTAAGTTTCAATTGAAATACTGTTTAGATTTAATCCATTTTAAAAAAGTTGTTAAATTTTTTTAGTTAAATTTTGACATAACGAGTTAAATATTGAAAAAAAAAACTATACAACAACTTTCAAGTTATCGACCAATCAGAAACAAGAAGAGGATTTTAACGTAATGTTGGGGGGAATTTTGGATAGATTTGGCAGACGATGAAAAAAACAAAAAGTATGTAAATTATATGAAATATTGGTAAAATTCATAACATTATAAAAACATTTTGTTTTATGTAACCATAACTTAATTTCTCTTAATGGAATCAAAATAATGTGCTTAACAGAAGTAACTAAATAATGGAATAATTAAGCTAATTTCTTCGACATGGTCACAAGTCATAATTTGGGGAAATCGATTTACAATTTCAAAAATGCTATTATAGAAAAAGTTGCCAGTACATATTATTGCAATTAAAAAAAATTAATAAGGAAAAAAGTGATTCAATACAAGCAATTAAAAAAATGGACAATCATCACGTAAGCAAAACATTTTTCGGTTTATCTCTGTTTTATTTACTTATTAAAAAAAAAAAAAAAAACTTAAGTGATAGTTTAATTTAAAAAAAAAAAAAACTTAAACCAAGATCAGAGTAGCTAACTTTCATGAATTAAGCAAGAAAAGGTATAGAACTTTAATATAATGGATAATAGAAAGGAGACGTTGAACAAAATAATGTGCTATTAATTAAAGTAACTTATATTGTTCAAGTTAAAAATATAATATTACTATTGAATGATGGATGTATAATATTTTACAATAACAATAATTTAAATCCAATGAATAGAATAATAGATGTTTATTCTTGAGTAATAAATAATAGTATACAGGCGAGATAAGACTTCTATTTATCCATAACAAATTACATTTTTTTTTACAATCGTTAACAAGTTATATTAATGTAAACGCCAGAGAATTCTAGAAGAGGAGATAATCAATTTAAAGCGGTCGGATAGATTGTAAATTAAATTACAAGACTTAATTTCAAAAAACCGATGTATATTTCTCATAAAGAAAAGAAATTCGTGTATAAAATACAGAAACAAAACGAAGGATTAAAATAAAAATAATTTGTAATCGATACTTTAAAGGATTAACATTTAAATATATATGTTTGACTTAATTGTTTTATTTGCCGATTCCATTTGTCTACTAGTTGTGTATAAAAAATTCTGACATATAACTAATGAAAAGGGTCTGAAAGAGCAGCACCGTTAGAGATTTCAGTTATTATTATTATTATTACGTTTCAATAAAGGCTTTATTGATCTCAATGGTTTACATCTAGAAAATTTGCAACTTAACATACAATGAATATTAGGGTAAACACATATAAATGAATTTAGTGGTTACACTTTGTAGTTAGTGGACTATAACAATATAAAAAATAAAAAAGCAAAAATAATCAGAGTTCTAAAGTTTGAGGAGCTTATTTAGTTTTGTCCGCATGTCACTTTGAATATTAGTTGTATGATAGTTTTCTTTGCAGCATTCACAGCATTGATGGTTGTTTTAACAATGACCATGTTGCTGCATATAAGTGGGGGTTGGTTATTATTTTATCTCTATTTCGAATGTGTAGCAGTTTGTTGCTAAATGTAGCTGGGTGTCATCTGGTGTTATTGCCAATTAAGAAAGTACATCGGGTGCACCAGTACACATATAGAACAAATGTGGCTGCCCTAATGCTAGATATTGATCTTCCCTGAAAAGCAGCTATTATGTGATTAATGATTGTACCCGGTTTTCTGTAGGTGTTACACATCATCTGTTGTGTTTGGTTAAGTGCTACACATTGATAAATAAAGTGGTCCAGTGTCTCTTCTGCTTGATGGCAGAGTCCACAGAAGGGGGCAATAGATATATACATTCTTTTATGATAAAGAAAATGGGTTGTTGGCAAGACAATGAGATTGATTTTCATGATAAAATCAAAGTATTTGGGCTCTAGAGCCCATTTTTTATATTCCTTGAGTAGTCTCTTGTTGTTAATTCCTAGCATATGTTGTATAACATTAGTATCTGCTTCTCTGTTTATTAAACCATAAATATCCCAGTATGAATACTTATGCAAATACCGTTCTGGAAACTTGTCTGTGGTTTTGCATTGGTATATAATGTTGGTGAAAAAGGAACCTTTTGGAGGTGGTCTATCTGTTGGAGTAACTTCTAGCAAGTGGTTAATTTTTGGGTATTTGGCAAGTATTGTTATTATTGAGTTCCTTAACTTCTGTAGATGAAAAATATTGATATTGTGCAAGCCAAGTCCATTTTTTATTAGGGGTTGGCTAAGTTTTTTTGTGGAAATTGCTACTGTTTTTCTGGCCCAAAGTAGTTTATTATATGTGGTTTTAATTTTTGAAATGAACCCCTTTGAGAATGAAATAACTGGTACATAGTATGTTATTTTGGTTGTGATAAGCTGGTTAATTAAGTGTACTTTGGAATATAATGAAAGATGTGCCTTGGACAAGGAGTTTATAATTTTTGTGGCTTCTTCTTTAAGTTTATTTTGGATATGGCATCTCATTCCCATAATTCCCATATGAAATGGGAACCCAAGGAAAGAGTTTGGTTTTGATTTGTAAATTGATGTACATGGTTTACCAGTGTATAGTGACCAGGCTGTGGTTGTTGCCGGATTAAATGTTAATTCATATTTTTGTGAATATTCTTGTAATATCTTTTGGAGTTGCGGTATTTGTTTTTTTGATGTTAGGAATATGGTAACATCATCCATATAGGTGATGCATATAGTGTGCTGTGTTGTGTCTGGTATCTCGATCCCAGTAAATGCATTTTGTATGCTTTTAATAAGGGGATTGATGTAAAATATAAACAATAGTGAACTAAGAGGGGATCCTTGGGATATAGATTTGGTGGGTGTGAAAGATCACGGTGAGTTTCTTCCATTTAAAGTTATATGGATCTCTCTATTCAGAAGCAGGTTAGCAATTATATATAGATGTGTTCTAGGAATTTCTGTGTCTTTTAGCATTTTTAGAAGTGTGTATATATTGACTGAGTCAAATGCAGCTTCTATGTCAAGCTGCACGACAATGGGTCCGTATTTTTTCCACTGTTTTACTGTGGCTAGAATTGCTTTGAAGAATAAGGCTGCTTCTGTTGTTGAAGAGTTTTTCTTTGCATATTGTGCTTCGGAGATAAGTGGCATTATATATGGTTCAATTTCATCTTTAATAATTTTCTCCATAATTTTGATCAGCAAATGTCCCATAGACATTGGTCTGAGGTCTGTAATAGGTGGGATAATTGCTTTCTTTTTATTATAGGGTACTATGGTTATTGGATAGACACCCTCCATGGGTTGAATTTGTTGCTCTAGATGGTTTGCTAACTGACACAAATATTCTGTTGTGAATTTGCTTAGATGCTTTAATACAAACAATAGGACTCCAGGACTACCTGGATGGCAAGCGTTTCAAATAGTATTTAGTTTTGTTGTGAATAGATCTTTTGTGAATGGGGTTTTTGTCTCTGGTGGGCCAAACAGATTATGTGGTATTTTATATGGTTGTTTTTCTTGTAATTTCTCTTTAAAATATTCAAAAATTGGCATAATCATATTGTGTCCTGCATATGTTCCACTATTTGTATATAGTGCCATTGGCACTTTTACATCTGGTTGGTTCCCCAGCACCCATCTTATATAATCTCTTGTCCAAGTGAGTGGCCTGGTTAGGCATATCTTGCTTTTCTTTATCTTCAGATAGCTTTTGAGTTTATCACATGCTTTATTGTATGCATGAGTAAGCTTGAATATATACTGCTGGGTGTAGTGTGATGGGTTAATCATGATTATTCTCTGGTGTAACTGATCTGCCAGAGACAAAAGTCTTGATGGTGGAGTTGTTTTTTTGTTATATGGTTGATGTTAAAGAACAACATTGCCATAAATGCTAGATATTTCTGGACTGTGTTCAAAGTCATATCTTTGATTTTGTTTAGCATTATGTAGGTCTCAGAGAACAGAAATTCAGGGATTGTTTCTGGGAGTAAAACTCTTATAAGTAGAAAGGGTGATATTTGAATTTGGGCACAGTCAATTGTGACTATTTGAGCTGAGTGATTGGAAAAAGTTGAGGGAGTTAGTTTTATTTCAATAAGGTGGTGAAGCATTGGAGAATAAAAGCACAGATCAATAAGTGAAGAGATGCGATTATTGTGGAAGGAGATAGCATCATCTGGCAAAAAACCTTGGCCACTCATTAGTGGTATGTTTATTCTGTGAAGTCAATGTTGGGTAAATTCCTGATTATTTTAAATTAAAATCTCCAATTAAGATGGTTGGGTTTGAAGTTGTAGCTAACCTTGAATTAATGTTTGCAATTATGGTATCTATTTTTTTTATCCTGTAAAGGCATATATACAAAAACCAGATTTATTGTTATGCTTTTTTGGTTGAAGGTTGCAATTAATAAGTTCATGTCAATGTGAATTATTTTGAACATTGTGAATGGGCAATTTCTAGCAATTATGAGTCCAGTGCCAGCTGAGGGAGAGGAGTCTCTGGAGCATGCACAGAAACCTTCCATATTTAAATGTTTGGCTGGGTCAGTTTGTGATCCAGCATAAATTTTTGTCTCAAATATACCAAGCAAGTGTGGTTGTATATCCTTGATCCAATGTTTTAACTTATTAATTTTTGAGGTTGAGTTCAAAACCCTGACATTGATTGCTGCAATTTTTATTTTCATTATATGTTTTTTGGTTGAGATTTAAATATTAGGGTTGATCTGGTGTTTCTTCTCATTCATTCTCATACTCCATTTTCAGATCTTCATCTGTTTCCACTGTAGTTGTATTGTTGTGATCAGAAAGGCTAAGGTTGGATTCTGTTTTGATTTTTTTGGGCCCTCTATTTTTCTTTGGTGGGTGGCCTGGTCTTCTTCTTTGTTCTGTGTCAGCTTTGGTGATTTGAGGCATATTTGGGGTGATAGCTTCCATAATTTCCATTGTTGTATTATTTTTAATATTGGGTGTTTGGTGTGTTATATATATTTTTTCTTGATCACTATTACTGTGTGAGTTTATTTGTTCTTTTATTATCTCTTTTTCATCAGTATCTTTGGTAGGCTGGCTTAGATTGTGCGCTGTTTTTTCCATTGCAGCCTCTTGAGGCTGTAGACTTTCTGTTTTTTTTTATCAGTGGGGGTTTGAATTCTATTGGTTGATTTTGTTGATAAATCCAGAATTTCAGGTGCAGGCAATGTGTGTGCAGTTTTTTTTTATTATTCAATTGCTGTTGATCTGTGGTTTTTTTATTAATTTTTTTCTTGTTTATTAGTTGTTTTCGTTATCTGTTTTGTACTGTTTGATTCCAGTTGGTGAGCTTCTGTTGGTTGATCTTCAGAGCTCAGTTGGTTTTTCTGGTTGATTTTGGTGTTGCAATCGATTGCTAAGTGTCCAGTTTCACTGCACACAAAACATCTTGGCCTTAATCCTTTTATGTGAATGGTCAGTATTGCATTCTGGTCAATTATTTGTGTTGGAATATCCTCTGGGTTTACATTGTCATTCAGCTTTATTTTGAAATGAAAGTTGTTGCTGAAAACCAGTATGGAGGTGTTGGATAAGTAGATTTGTTTTATATAAATAGCTTTGCCAAATGACTGTATTAATTTTTGAAAATCCTGAATGGTATATCCGAAGTAAGTGTTTTTAATTATTCCATTACAATAGTTTTGCAAGCTTTGATCGACTATTATTAGCGCGTAGCTTCCCAAAGTTTTTACTTTAGTTTGAAATCTTGCACGCTGATGTTCATCGAAAAACTGAATTGCAATGTATCGCGAGTTTGGATGGTCTCCAATACTAGAGACTGTATCCCACAATGCTGTTGCTGTCAGCTCTTCGTAAAGAAGCTCTCTGGGGAATTTATAAAGTGTTAAATTCCTATCGGTGACAGCTAACACTAATGATCTCGGTGAAAAAAAATTTTGGAAAGTTACGAATAATTTTTTTGGGATGGTGCTGTTGAAATTAACGTTTATTTCTTGCAGTTCATCTTGATTCCATATCATTGGGGAGGGCTCTTCATTATTGTTTTCTGTGAGGTTTAAATTATTTATGTCGGCTTGATTTACCTTCCTAAATCTTGCTGTCTGTGTTAATGATGGACTTTTTTCGATGCTGTGAGGCTGCTGTTTTATTTTTGTTACGTTCGCGTATGTTTTGGTGATAGTCACAGTTTTCATTTTATCGCCGTTTGTTTGAGCGCAATTTACGTCGTTTGCTTCTTGACGTGACGCCATGCTTGTTTATGATGTTAGAATTTATTTTTTGTTATGAATGACTGTATTACTTACTTTTTGCTAGAAAACAACTGTTCAGTAATCAGCCATCGCTGTCTTTATCTATCACAGATATATATCACAGTTTTTAACTGTGAAAACGATTAGAATATGGGGGGGGGATTATTAATAAGACCTTCATTCTAGATGACTTAGGCATGCACGCGCATGCGCATTCTATTATTATTATTATCATTATCATCATCATCATCATCATTATTATTATTATTATTACTGAGTCATCTTAAAATGTTGAGTAGAAGATCTTTGGAATCACTAACAAACCTAACAGTTTAAAATCCTAATGTGCAAAAAAGTATTGACTATGGATCATATTAAAACATGTGAGAAGAAATCACAAAGAGGAAAGAAAGGAAAACAATATTTTTTGTTGGATATTAATTTATACAAGTGCCAACAATATTTTAGTTATTAAGTTAATCGTAAGTTAGATTGTTGTATGAATTATATTTTAATGTTTATTTTAAATTAATAATTTTAAAAGATATTTTTAAGATGAGAACGTAATGAGAAGAAAAGAGAAGATTGGAAATAGTAAAATAATACTTTTAAGTTTTATTGTAAGGTAACACAATTTTTTTAAAAATTAATTTATTGTATGCTCTAGTGTATGAAGTAATTAATGTACTTTCATGCTAAAGAATCGAGAAGTATAATAATAATAATAATAATAATAATAATAATAATAACCAAATGTATGATAATGAAGTTTTAAGAAAAACAATATGAAAGGATTAGATGTGTGAAGGATAAAAGTAGATAATAACAATAATAAAAGTTTTGATCTCAGTTTTAATATAAGCAAGAAAAATTGTCAAGTTATACATATACTTTGTTTTGTAACACATCATCATGAGAGTAGCAAGATGACAATTAATGGAAAGATAATAATGTAATATAGTTATGCTGATTTATTGTGGTGGTGGATGCTAGCAGTACCTTTTCTAAAGATAGATAAGTTATCATTCCAGGATATAATTAAAGTGCTTAAGTTACAATTTCCTGAAGAACTGATAGGAAAACATAATGTGGTTAGTTTAAGTGACACCCATCAATGTAGTTTTAGATATCATAATGTGAGGAATTTCCATAAATAGAGGTGTTAAGATCCATAAGAGCTTAATGTAAAAGCCTGGATATTAAGGTAGTATCATGAAGAGAAAATGACTACTTGCCATGAGAGCACATCTTATTTAAAAGGAAAAGAAGGCCTCCACTTTATATTGGTAGTATTTTACTGTATTAAAAATCAGTTTCTTATCTATGGAATTTTTAATCATAAAGAAAACTAAGGTGAGCATCAATCATAGTTGGTTGTATTTAAAGAAAGATTTTAATATCTTATCTAAGGTTTGGAAAATTGTTTCATGTGAAATGGAAGTAAATACAAAACAAATGTTGTAATATTTAAGTAATTTTTTTTGAATTGATACCAGATGGAAATAAAAATGAGATCAATGATGAAAATAAAATAAAGAAAGGATGAATGGAATGAATTATTATCAAAGAGTGGTTTAACTTTGGTTCTATTACTTGTGTTAATCATTTAATTTTTATATGATAAAACTAACAATATAATTATAAAGTTTAGTATAGTTAGTTATAAATATAATTTATATGCATACAAAAATATCAAAATTTATAAAAGACTAGTGTTATATAGAATGAAGTAAAATAATAATATAGTGTGTAATGAATAAAATATAATTGAAAATTGAACCTACATTTAAAACTAATAAAATTAATACAAAATCTGAACAAGAAATATATGCTTGCAATAACTAATTAGAAATTTAGATAATATAAGACATTGATGTAAATTAAAAGTTTAATTGCTAAGCATATAGGAGTCAGTAGTTATCATTAATGTAAATATTTGCATAAAGATGCTAGTTATATGTGTATTTATTTATTTTTGTCATAATATGTAATGGTTAAAATTTTGTTATGGATTATTATTTGTTTAAATAAACAAGTAATTTAGTGGCTTTGTTTCTACTCTGAATTATTTTCACAACATTGCCATATCCAAATGCATAAATTATGGGGAATATTATAAAGAACAAAAAGTGATAAGTTAATGTTTATTAAAATTAAATTGTAATTACTTAAATGATAATATTTAAGAGCATTATCATTTTAACCTGAAATATTTATATCTTTAAAGTCACATTGAATTTGTTGTAAAATTAATTTGAATTCATTCATAAAATAAATTTAAGATAATATATGAGTTTATCAGAGAGATTGGTATGGGAATACCTCAGATAGCTTACATTTTAAGTTAAGAGGAAATATAAGACATTATTAGGTGATTAATTAATCTACTGAAGTTATTCAATGGGAAAATTTATTTGATCAATGAATATAGTTTATGGTAATCATAAAGTAGTTCATTTTTATAGTTAGTATTTTTAATTCATAATTATATAACTTGTTGGAAAATAATTGGGAATTTCTTGTAGTTGTTAAAAGATATGCTAGTTATAAGAAAATGATCAAAGTTGTATTGTAATGTTAGCTGTGGTTATTATTAAGATAGCTGAAACTTAGTAAAATTTCTTTTATTATTCAATTGTTTTAAGTGGAGGAATTATTATTTTATTGTATGGAAATAATTAAGGATCTTGAGGTGTACATAAGGTAGTAGTACTTATATGAAGGAAATTAGAATATATTGAATTTTATTAATTGTTTAAGTAATTGATTTGATATACATTGGGAGGTATTGAGTCTCATGAATTAATGTTTTTATATAATTCATTGTTTAAGTTTGAGTTAGGCTGAAGCTAGGTGGAGAGTTGTATAGTGGATATATAGAGATATTGTAACCTTCCAGGTTGGCACCAGGAAGAAATGTGGGAAGTTCACATTTGTGCTAACAATGGCTAAAGTTAATTATCTGAGAAAAATGAATTGAGATGTAATTTGCTAGTTAAAATTAGGATTTAAAAAAATTAAAACTTTAAGTGGGTGTACTGATTGGTAGAGTTTTGGATTATATGTTTGGTTGTAGGAGAGGAGGATGAATAACATCAGAGATGTTTGTATGTAGTAGAAAAATTTACATGTCATAATGAGCAGAAATATAGATATATTATTAATTAGAATTTTCTTTCCTATATTTTATTTATTATTTACTAATTATATATTGTTCATAATCTTATGTTTAAAAATGATAAAGATTATTTGTATATTAGTGAATAACATTTATAAATTAATATTTGATGTTTAATTTTTTTTTTTTATTATTATTATGTTTATTCCATTCAAACATTGTATTGTTAAAATTTTATAAGTAAAATTCTGGCACATTTCCAAAGTTGATTGTAATAAAAAAAACTCAGAGGGCATGAGTGAAGAAAGACATAGAGTTTAAAACTTGAAGGAAAGTAAAAAAAAAGTTCCAAGGAAGAAGATGTAAAAAAAACTTAAAAGAATCAATAACTCTCTAAGAGTATTAGAACAAATATAAAAAAACATTGCAAGGATTCTAATAATATACCTGTGGAGAATTTTTGTTATTATACTACTGGAATGATATAAAAATGAGGAGATAAACACCCCCCCTAGAGGGATACCAGCCTCCAAATTTCTGCCAAACGATGGTCCATATTCACTACTTTTAAAATGCCTGGATGATATGTAAGCTAAATTATTATGATTTATTTTAAAGTATTACCAAAGCTAAATAATATTAAAATGACAAAATTGTGTAAAATAAAGCTAGCTAAAATTTTCTTATTAGACACTAGAATTAAATGCTTGATTTTCAATTTAAAGAATTTTCTATCAATATTCTACAAAATAAAATTTAAAATGAAAAAGTTTATCTATTTAATCTTATATCAAGAAGATAATTTTATACTGTATAACTTTGCTATTCGCGCATATATAACAAAATAATTCCAATGCATGCAAATGTCATTTATTATGCCTATAACAGAATTCTAGGATAAAAAGGAAAAAGACTATTGTCATTCTTAACAAATTATGCTTTAACAATGGATAGACATTGTTTTTATGTTATAATTTACTGTTGTCTTTAAAATTGATATGTATATTTCTTTCAATTTTCAATTTTGTTTAAAAAAATTAACATGTAATGATGAGATATTGATAAGTATTTTCGTTATTACTTATAATAAATGTATAACCAATTTTTTTTCTCTTTTAAAAAAAAAAAAAAAAAAACAATGTAACTTCATATCATTATAATATGATAATTTATTATTTTATATGATCTAGAAATTATATTATAGGTGATTATAGATATTCGGATGTGTGCGTGATGCTATAGATTATTATTTTAAAAAATTGTATTTATTATGCTTCAATTTTGTTAATGAAGTTTATTAAAAAAAATAAAGAATTAAAACCTTGTCTGTTATAAGTTCGTTATATAGGAAGTATATTGAATGTGAGTTGAAGGTAGAAATGGTCAAGGGACGATTAGATTATTTAGATTGAGTTTGGAGATATTATTTAATCCTCACATATATAAGTATAAGTATAAATATAAGTGTTTAGTTATTGTTTTTCCTTGCCTTTCTTTGTTTTGTATAGTTAGTGTTAGATTATACACACTGATTATAACAGATAAGTGTTGTATAAAATTTTATAATATGTATAAAAGATGATTGATTTATGGCATCATCCAAGTTTTATAAATAAGCTAATAAAAAGTATGTTTTAAAAATACATCATGTTTAAAATATTATAAAAGCACCCATGTTCAAAAATATATGATTCGTATATTAAATATTAGTCAATTTTAGTTTTGCTATAAGAGCAATATAATTGGTTAGCAAAGTGCATAAAATAATATTTCTTTTTGTTTATTCATTATTTATTTTGTCTTTTAATTTTTAATAAATGTTTTGATGAATTAAAAGCCCAAATGAATTGTTTTATTATATGTTCGATTCTCCATTTCCACACATACACATATATGGTTAACATAGCATAGCCCTAAAATATATACATTTGCCAGTAGAAGTCAATTTATTTAATCTGTCTGGAGATGATAAATCACCATACTACAGTGCCAATATTATATTTTACTTAGCTTAGAATAGATAGTGATATGGATATAAAGGGACCCGATCCTAATCATGGTCTATCCTATATTAAATATGATAATTGATAATTTTGCAATAGTTTTATAATTAAATAAATGTGTGGCATATGATTAAATTAGTGTTATAGAATTGTTATTAATAAATGTTTTATTACTCTTATTTGCATCCTATATAAAGACCATATCCTATAACCTCAACTGGTAATTAAGTAAATGTGTGGCATATGATTAAATTAGTGTTATAGAATTGTTATTAATAAATGTTTTATTACTCTTATTTGCATCCTATATAAAGACCATATCCTATAACCTCAACTGAGCTAAGCCATAGAGTAATTACAATATAAGAATCTTTACAATTATAAATTTTATTCTATCTTGTATAGAATTGGAACCTGGGCATTTATAAATCTAATAAAGTAAATAAGTGAAGAGAGCAGAGATTACAATATATATATATATATATATATAGAGATGGAGCTTTATATATATATATAGATGGATCTTTACCAAGACCTCCAAACAAGCTTATTTGTTTACATAAATGTCAGAGTCAATATTCATGCTTGCAAACTGATAGAAACATTTTGCATAAACACTTGGAGTTAGTATTTAGGTCTAGTTTCTAACTCCTATTCCTTCACTGATGAGAGCAAATCAACTTGAAATCAGCTGATCTTAGGGTGGAGCAAAATGAAAGAGACAGTGAATATTGACTCTGATGTTTATGTAAACAAATATGCTTGTTTGGAGGTCTTGGTAAAGCTCCATCTATTGATCATTAATACAAGCAATAGCAGGTTTTTACATATATAAAACTTGTTTTGTTTTTCATAAATGTACCTTTAAAGTTTTCTTGCAATGATATAGATTGCAGGAGCTTTGATTATGTGGAGAAACTGAACTGATATCAGACCCACATAGCTATTTAGTTTGATAGGCTGAGTTTGAAGACATTTAGGTGTCTAAAAAATTCATGTTTGCAAATTGATAGAAGCGTTTTACATAAACGCTTTGAGTTAGTATTTAGGTCTAGTTTCTAACTCCTATCCCTTCACTGATGAGAGCAAATCAGCTTGAAATCAGCTGATCTGAGGGTGGAGCAAAATGAAAGAGACAGTGAATATTGACTCTGACGTTTATGTAAACAAATATGCTTGTTTGGAGGTCATGGTAAAGCTCCATCTATTGATCATTAATACAAGCGATAGCAGGTTTTTACATATATAAAACTTGTTTTGTTTTTCATAAATGTACCTTTAAAGTTTTCTTGCAATGATATAGATTGCAGAAGCTTTGATTATGTGGGGAAACTGAACTGATATCAGACCCACATAGCTATCTAGTTTGATAGGCTGAGTTTGAAGACATTTAGGTGTCTAAAAAATTCATGCTTGCAAACTGATAGAAACGTTTTGCATAAACGCTTGGAGTTAGTATTTAGGTCTAGTTTCTAACTCCTATCCCTTCACTGATGAGAGCAAATCAGCTTGAAATCAGCTGATCTGAGGGTGGAGCAAAATGAAAGAGACAGTGAATATTGACTCTGATGTTTATGTAAACAAATATGCTTGTTTGGAGGTCTTGGTAAAGCTCCATCTATTGATCATTAATACAAGCGATAGCAGGTTTTTACGTATATAAAACTTGTTTTGTTTTTCATAAATGTACCTTTAAAGTTTTCTTGCAATGATATAGATTGCAGAAGCTTTGATTATGTGGAGAAACTGAACTGATATCAGACCCACATAGCTATCTAGTTTGATAGGCTGAGTTTGAAGACATTTAGGTGTTTAAAAAATTCATGCTTGCAAACTGATAGAGACGTTTTGCATAAACGCTTGGAGTTAGTATTTAGGTCTAGTTTCTAACTCCTATCCCTTCACTAATGAGAGCAAATCAGCTTGAATTCAGCTGCTCTGAGGGTGGAGCAAAATGAAAGACACAGTGAATATTGACTCTGACGTTTATGTAAACAAATACACTTGTTTGGAGGTCTTGGTAAAGCTCCATCTATTGATCATTAATACAAGTTTTTACGTATATAAAACTTGTTTTGTTTTTCATATATATATATATATTCTAACTAAATAAAATTTAAGAAAAAGATGATACGATGATTTTTTTAACTAAATGAAAATTCGAAAGTTGTATTATTGGTTTTTGAAAGATGATGAACATTTCTTAAATATATAAATTAACGACAGATGCACTTCTTAAGTATCAATTAAATATGCAATGCATCAATTGTATATATTCTAGTATAATAAGTATAGATTAAACAATTTCTAAGTATAGATTTAATCTAATAATTTCTCAAATATAATGCATAGACTAATATATTTCATACGTATAAATCAAATATAATCTCCTTCATGCGACCGCGTTACAAGCCAATTGTAACTAAATAAAATCAATTCAAACAAATGAAAAATTATTCTTTATTTTGTCAACTTTATAAAAACTTATTAAAGTAACATGAAATGCATTTTGCAATCTCTCAATCGGTCTTCCACAATGAATTTCAAACATAACTAAACGATTGAGAGAGCTTCCAAATATCATATATATTATTGGATAGTTTAAGCTAATTATAACATTATTATAACCAATAAGAATTTTATTCAAATGGTCGCACATCCACGTTTTGGATTAATTATGTTATATTCAAACTATATGGCATTTACACAGTTGCAGATAAACTGCATGCCATATACAACATTTTAAGAATGGATCGATGGATACTTCATCATTCCCAGCTAACACTATTTCTGAGGCCTACTGAGATGATGATAATAATACAGAACATCTATAAGCTTAATTGCCAGGGCGCCAAATTGCAGCTCCAGTAAAATATAGAGGTTAAATCTCAATTCAATACTCTTAGTAATAATATTTCATGAATGGGTTAATAGATTACTAATTTCGAGAACACTGTGAACGCATTAAAATTGACAATATTAATATCTTTAAGAATTCCAGGTTATTCTCAGCATAATCCCATTCACTATGATTAAAGCTACAATTAAATTTTATTCTAATTATAAAGTTCTATATTCATCTCCACCTTCCTGATCCATCCCTTCATCAATTTCACGTCCATAGGTCTATTACACTATTATTTATTCTATTATTAAATTTTACATCTTTGCTAGCTCATTTCCTCTCATTCTAATCTTTTCTCAGGGTTTTTCGAACAATTAGGTGTGGAAATCGAATAAGCTGCGATAGGTTATTGGTGATAAACATTCCTCTCTTGATCGCCTCCAAGATGATCTTGGTTGTCTTTAATGCAGTTCAATATCAATTTACATTAAAGCTGGAATATTTTAAGCTTATTAAATCTTTATAAACACATCATAAAACATAATCGCAATTATAACAAAACCATATAAAAATAAAATGCATCTAGAGGAGTTTGAATACAACGGATGGGGAAAGGATTTTATGCCCACCCTTTGCACTCGCTATCACTCAATACTATCTCTATTCTCGATTTATATTTAAACAATATTAAATTATTTGGTAATTTTATGCATTTAAAATTAACCTTTTAAATAGTTTTACTATGCCCACCCTCTGCCCTCGCTATCCCCGGGATCTTCTCTTTTTCCGGGTTTTTGGTTAAAAATTATTAAATTTTTTGGATTTTTGTCAAACAATAGTTTCCACTCAATACTATCTCTATTCTCGATTTATAGTTAAACAATATTAAATTATTTGGTAATTTTATGCATTTAAAATTAACCTTTTAAATAGTTTTACTAAATATTAATTACATACATGATAATTCAAATATTCATAATAATATTATATTGATGTATGATTGGATTGGAAACATCTAGATAATAATAACCCACAAAAACATGGAGACACACGCAAATTTTATTTAAAACAAATAAATTTTATTTGACAAACTATAATTCAATCAATACAAAACATATACATTACATTATATTTACACTTTCTTTTTACCTTAAATATAGTAAATACCAATTTCTTCCCATTTCCAATGCTTTCTCTTTTTATTACAGATATATTGTAGAAAATACATAATCGACTTTTCCCCTCATTGAATCTAATAATTTTATATTATAAATCTAAAGTTGATATTCCCTTGCAAATTTCTTGATCTTATCAGATCATCCTGATTAAATATTCTTTGACCCTAATCTTTACAACAGAGATATATTAATAATAATGAGACTAAGTTATTGCAAATAAATTGGCATTAAGATCAAACATCATCATAGTGCACTCTCTATGTTCATGTTTTTATAACATAATAATATTTTAACAATACTACCTTTCCAGCGAAGTTCTCAGCTGGCCATGTAAATATACATTTATATACGCATTGCTTATACCCAATCATTGTAAGTTTCATTTAACCCTTAACAGTTATTAACTTAATTATTTTTGGCTCGTATGCTAAATCAAATTTACAAAAACGATATTCAAATACACCAATTTCACATACGTTATCTGCATTCATTCAGACATTAAATTGAGTTTGCGACCTGGTATCCAATACTTATAATAATGCTCATCATGGCTATCCTCATACACACGTAAGGAATATCAAATATTAATATGAGGCAGGCAGTGACCCGAATAAGAGAGAACCTTTTCACTAAGGTTGAGATATGCTAGGATTTTTATTGCTAGTCATATAAAAACAGGTATACCAAATACCTCTGGCCATCAAAATAAGAAACTTTCTTACGGTGTAGAGAATACTCAAGTGGGAAAACTCTTCCACTGGGTTCAAATACTTTTAAAAATATAGCATATATCTCAGTGAGTTAAACTTCACTGAATTGGTGGAGATCTTTGTCTATCCACACACATACAGGTTGAAACATCAAATTATACAAGTGAACTTTCACAATCTTAATATTCTTGCAAAGTAGTGTACTGGAATATGAGCCCATAAATTTTCCAAGCATAAATCGGCTTGTTTCTGGCCTTAACTTTATGATAACAATAATAATAAGCAATAAGAAATGCGTACAAAATTCTCAAAACTATTTCCATGCACTTTTATAAAAAAATAAAAATGATGATGATACTCAAGAGACAAGCAATTCATTTATAAGTCTAAACATTTGATAATAACTTCTGATGCTAATAATAATATCTCTTAATTGTTTTTTTTTTTAAATTGAGGGAAAAAAATTATTTGTAAAGCATTTTAAATAAGGCTATAAATTTCCACCCCAAAATGACCATAATAACAAAAGCATTTAAATAAACATATATAAAATCATCTGAAATCAATTTCTACCCCCAAAATAATCATAATAGCAATTATTACATAAATTAATTTTAAAATAGACGATATATGTGATACACCACAAAGAAAAAAATTCGTTTATATATATATATGAAATGTCCTATACACATAAAGAGCGAATAATAATAATAAAAAAATATACTTATATAAGTCTTTTAATAGGTGTTCTTCCAGGTTCCTGATTTCTCCCTTTTTTTTTCCTTGACCGGTTTATGAGAGCATATAAGTCCTTCTTATAAAAAGTTCTTTTGATAGAGTTCAGTTTCTTTTCTCTCATATATATAGTTTTTATTTTGCTGAATGCATTCCTCATTCCCAACTCTAGGTAAATTACCTTTAAACTTTGTAATTTTCTGCAAGTTTCAGTTAAACAGCCTTCATTTAACTGTTTCACAATATCAGTCTGTTTTTGATTGTCCTTTTCCAATTTTAATTTCATTTTGTAGATTTAAATTGACTTATATATGCATTAAACTTTTGAGTTTTAAATTTTACTATTTGCATATATCTAAATGATATTAAACTCAAATTTTAACTTCTGTGGTTTAAAGTTTTATGACCATCTGCTGAATAGCTGACTTCTGGAGGTTCAAGTTGTGTGTGCCCACTTAAAATTTACTCACTATACATTGTTATATTCAGCCAAATTATTCTGAAGAGACAAAGTACAATAAAAATGATTTTCAATTTTATAACACAGTTTTCTTTTTAGTCAATGAAGGAAAACTGCTACAAATAAATTTTTCAAAATACAAGCAAGTCCAAAATAAAAAGAAGCCTCTTGTATTTTTTTTCTCCTTTAACACAGTTTTTATAAAGACATCCACCTGTGTTTATCTTTATAATTAATTGACAGGTTACCCCTTCTCAATCAATTTTAACCTTTTGCCCCCTCAGAAAAATAAGGCACAAACTCCATTTCAAACAGACACGATCAATTTTACAATCTAACAATTAATTGCCAATTAATTTTTTGACACTCTGACACACCAGACTATTGTTAATGGTCTATTAATGGTCCACTTAAATTCCTTAGTGAGATCTGTTTTTTAAGGAATGATAATTAACTGAGTAAGATAATACTAACACTAAAAATAATCTTACTTTTTCCCTTTAATAGTGAAACCAAATATCTATTGCAGCTGTTTCAAACTCAGACTTTATATTAAATTTGGCTGCTAATATTAAACTTATTTAAAAGATTTTAATTTCTTATTTAAAATTGCTTTACAACATGTAAGAAATGATTATTAATTCTAAATTGTACCATCCAGATTTACAATTAAATTATATATACACACACACATTGCAGGTATATACTTTTCTTTAAATTTAGATTTTTAATGCCTTAATCTTTATTTATTACAATTATTCTACCTATATTATTACCATTATTATTTATTTACTTTCATGAATTATTTATTTCTAATGTAGCATAAAATAATGACTATTCATCATCACTATCCTAATGTAGTTTTTAATAGTCACACATCTCCCTGTCAACAAATGTGTAAATCTTGCTTTTTCTAATATTTTCTTAATATCAATTTAACCCATAAATTACAACAAAAATAATCCTCTGGCTATAAACACATTAACAATAAATTTTTAGATTGCTTACTAGTCAAACATATGCAATCCCTTATAAATATGGGTTCAAACTCAGTCTTGGTTAAAATTTTCTTATTACACAGAAAAAAATACATATATTATGAGGAAAATTTGGATGGAACCTTCTTTGCATATTTAACTTTAAAAAATTGGCCACATCCAAGGGCTACAATATATATATATATATGATTGAAATAATAATTTTAACGGTTTACAAACAATCCTTAAATCCACAGTAGATTTAAGGATTGTTTGTAATTGTTTGTAAACCATTAAAAATATTATTTCAATTATAATTACAATATTGTTTTTAATTAACAGATATATTGTAACAGGTTGGGTTACATAGTACACCAATAATAATATAGTGTGCATAATATAATAAAATAAATATGTATATATATATATATATATATAAAGTAAAGGAAAAGTAGAAATAAACACAGACATAAATTTTTGTAGATATTTTTTTTACATTTCCTAAAATAAAATAATAATAAGTAAAGGGTTAAATAACTCTGGGCTTAAAGTAAAATTTCATTATGAAATTAATATTTTAAAAAGGTCTGAATAAATATAAATATTGCATTATTATTAATTATTACTCTGACTTTGAAATTTAAAAACATCCTATTGTATTTTTGAAATTTTAATTAATTAAACAAAATTTTTATTTATTAGAAATCCCCTAAGTAAAAACATGTATATGTTTTCAAAGGGATTAGTGAGATAAAAATAAAAAAAATCTGTTTTTAATCAAGCTGCTGTTATCACCTTAGATAATTCTATAAAAAAACCTGATAAAAAATTAGCTCCAGTCTGGATAGTGATTTTGAAAAGAACAGTTCTGCTTGCAGTTTTGTAAGAGTTGGTCAGAAGAGTTTTTAATATTTTAAGCAGTGACCAACTAGGCCAACTTCAAAGTTTGGATAATGATTTTGAAGAGAGCAGTATGTTGTTGGCTGTAGCAGAGAGTTGGCAGTCAGTTACCATAAACTGATGTAGCTGAAGGCAAGATAGTAGACTGTTTTCTTTAGCAGGAGTTTGAATTCACATGGAGAAAATGACCCACTTTTTATGCTGAAATTCATAGCCTGAAATCTATCAAATCAATCCTAGATAGAGCAGAGACCATCTACAAATCAAGATTTTACATGGATTGCATACTTTTATCTGATGGTGACAACAAACATGGATTATATTTTTCTAATGGACCAAAAAAACCAGCTTGCTAAATAAATAATTATATAGATGCTGACTATCTAAAGGCAGAGAAGAACAGATAAAAATATATACAGCTGTGGTGAGTAAAGTTATTTATGATAAACTTTTAAATAATTTCTTTAGTAAAATTATATTTTGAAAGTGATGCATGAATCTGTACTTTTTATGTTTATGGTGGGTGTGTAGTTGAACAGGGCTATCTGGATGCAGTGTGATCATGATGCTCCAAAATATAGGCTCAGAACTGTCTAAACCTAGATGTGAAGTCTCAGAGTAGTCCAGTGGTGAATATATATATATATATATATACATCATGAATAGGCCTGGGTCTCATGAATAGACCTCATTTATACCCCTAAGTCTCACAGGGGTGAGCAGGGTTGGCTCAATACCTTTTAATTGTTTTTTCTGGATACTACTCTTTGAGGATGACCTGTCTGGGTACTTAGAAGGGGCAATGCTTAAAAATGAGGTATTTTCTCATGATGGCATGGAGCATTTGTGTTTGATAGTCCATGCTTGGCTATCTACTTATCATGGCATGGGGAGCTGCTGTTCAGGTATTCACTTTTCCTACATCACCCTGCCTACTTCATCAGTATTAACTAATCAAGCAGAAAGACATTTTGAAATTTATATTTTCTTAATTCTATGAAATGATTTTATCTTTTGTTTATTGAAAAAAAGAGAGAGAGATTTTAAATCAATCAACAGTCATCTGTCAAAAATTTGATAGTACTTGTTTCAAGGAAAAAGACTATTCAGCAAAGAGAATTAAATTGTGAGAATAATCTGTAATAATTTTATTGTGGTAAATACTAATGTTATGTAGATAAATTAATATATCGCACATCTGTGCAAATTATGTATATATGTGTGTTTCAGTAAACCTACTATGTAAAATATTTCATTTAACTGAAACTTGAAACTTTAATCATTTATTGTATTTTTATATAATTTAAGATTTTGATAATTATTTTGTAGCAAGTCAAATAGGTTATTTCACGCACGCACATGTATATGTGCATATATTGTCAATTATAACCCATATGTACATTTTAATCATTTTTTGTTGTTATTGAATATCAATTGAAATAGATTAATTGTATAATAGAAATTGCATGTCTGTGTGCACATATATGTAAATCCATATAACAATTTAAATTTTGACTAAGAATTATGTAAAGCAATGTAATAATTTGGATTTTGAATAGTAATTGCATAAACTATTGTAATAATTTGAATTTTGTAGTAATATTGTAAATTACAGTGTAATGACTTTTATTATTGTATACTTTTCAAAATTAGAACCCTTATAAGACCTTATTTATTTTTTTTGTTTTCAATAAACTTACATTTAATTGTTAAAAATTGTATTCCATCATCTCTTGGTCACATACAGTAATAGAGCTTGTGTTCTCTGAGCTAGATTTCAGACAGAGATAAATGGCAATGTGTACTTAGTGCTAAATGATCAATCATTATCCCAGTTGGCACAAAAGAGAATACTCTTTAAAGCCCATGCACTATTATTTTTTATTTTACTTTAATCTTATTAAAAATTTAAGTTTTAGTTGGCAGTACATTAATGGTACTAAGTGGCCTGAGCATTGATGATGATCAGCATATTGTAATGTCCCAGCATTATTGTTTGATTCTTATGTATTCTGATGGATGAGTACTAAGCTGGTGCATCCAAGTTATGTTTAAAATAATTGCCCAATCTGGCAAAGACTCAATAGTTAGCCTGGTCTACACAAGACCCATTTCTGATCCAGTCACGAGATTGCCTGTGGATTTATTGTACTAATTTGTTTATTCCCATCAATGATTATGATGGATGATTGGTTCTCTTAATATTTTTTTTTACTTACTTTAACTTATTATAATGCTGGTTGATGATTAATTATGTTTTACTTGCTCTTTTTAGTAGCTGGCTGATCTCACAATGCTCTTGGAGATTCTCTACATTTTATTAATAAATATTATATTACTTATAGATAATTTTTCAAAGTATTGATTTTTGTTTTTAAATTTACTGGGATATATGATGATTTTTCCATCACCCCAGATTCGCTGCATTTTTCCACTATGCCTACTACCCCATCCCGTTACAATATATATATATATTATAAACAACTATATTTGAATTAATAAATAATAAATTTATTTATTTATTTATTTGTTTATATTTTTATATTAAAGTATTTTATGAATGCAACATAATGGATTTTAATTCCGTATATATATATTTTGTAACAAGATGGGGGGATAGGAAGTGGAATAAAAAAATGTGAACCTGGGGTAATGGGAAAATCATCATCACTCCCAGTCAATACAAACTCAATAATTTACAAATTATATATATATATTAATATAGGTATTTTATAAGAGCATGAGATTAGAACATCTCCAAAAGATCATTGAGAGATCAGCCAGCTAACTCAGAAGAGCAACTAAAAGCATAATTAATCATTAACCAGTATTATTAATAAGTCAAAATAAGTATGAGTACTACTCAAAAATACCATTCATTGTCATGAATGATCCATAATATAATAAATCAGTATAAAATAAGTGCAAAAAAATCAACAGTCCATCTTGTGGATGGATTTGCACAATAAAAAATATAACTCCACAGTCAACCCTTGTGACTGGATTGGAAATGGGTCTTCTGTAGACCAGACTAACCACTGAGCCTTTGCCACCTTGGCCAATTATTTAATCTTAACATAGATGCACCATTTAAGGGCTCATCTATCAAAATACATAAGAATCTAAAAATTTAAACAGTAATGCTGGGACATTTAAAACATGCTGATCATCATCAATGCTCTGGCCACTTGTATTGGTCAACTATAAACCTAACTCCTAATAAGGCTAAACTAAAATAAAAGACAGTGGATGGGCTTTAAAGAGTATCCTTGTTTGCACCAACCAGGATCATGATTGATCATCTCTGGATGCCCCAAAGCATTAAATACACATCCCCATTTATATATTCATCCCATGCATAAATCTAGCTCAGAGAACACCAACTCTATTACTGTATGTGACCAAGAGATGATGGTAAAAATTTTAACAATTAAATAAGTTTATTAATAACAATAAAAAAATGGTATTTAAGGTCATATAGGTTAAGGGTTCTGATTTTGAATGATACACAATAATAGTCATCACTCTGTAATTTACAAGATTACTACAAAATTCAAGTTATTACATCAATTTACATAATTACTATTCAAAATTCAAATTATTACAATGATTTACATATATGTGCACACAGACATGCAATTTATAATATATAATGAATATTCAATAAAATGACATTTAATAAAAAAAAATATATTAAAATTTTACATATATGAGTGTGCATGTATATATGCACACTGACTTTTACCTATTTAAACTTGTTGCAATAATTTTTTTTTTCATAATTCATTTGGAAAACACATCAATTTCACTCATATTTGTTTATAAACAAAAATATATGACTTAGAATTTAATTTCAGTTTATAGGTTGTTATTTTTTTAATCAAACTAAAGTTAACTTTTTGTTTGACAGGTACTTGTTTCAAAAATATATTTATTAATTACTTTGTGTACAAATTAGAAAGAATATATACAGAGTTAAATGAGGTTATGCTAAGTTCTGAGTGTTCTTATGAGAGGTTTAGTAGGCCAGCATGTTTGTTATTCTGTTGTTATTAGTAGGGAGGGTGAATAGGTTCCAGGTGTCCTCAAAGGATTTTTTGGGAGAGATGAGCTTATCTCTTTTCCTGATTTTTTTTATTGTTTTGCAGAACAACAGATCTGGGTTTAGGCAGGGCAGTTCCATTATCAACTTGCAATGTACTACCCAGATTGCATAGAGAATAAAAATGGATAGTCTAATGATAGAAAATGTTCCAGTGTGGATCACTTTTATGGGCAAGACAATTAGGTCTGGTCTGATATTGGAGTTGGTGAAGACTATATCTCTGACTGTTTTAAGGTTTGGACAGCAATGTATGAAGTGCTCAATGGTTTCTTCTTCATGAGAACATAAACTGCAGGTTGGATCAATGTTGGAGTTACCTCTTTGGTAAAATAGGAACCAATTTGTGGGAAGCATGCTAAGGTTAATTTTGATGATGAAGTCCAGATACTTGGGCTCCAGACACCATCTTTTAAAGTGGGTAATTAATTTTTGGTTTGTGAGGTTGAGGCTACTTTTGGGAGGTTGTGGATGTGGGTTGATTAGGTGATATGCATCCCACAAGGTGATTTTAATGTTGAAATTAGTGTCCATGATTGGTTTGTATTGACTTAGAAGATTGATAAGGGACAATATCCATGGCATTTTTCCTGGTGGGGGATCGATCTGTTGGGGAAATCTTTTCAGTTTTGTTTTTATAGCCAAAGGAATGTATCAAATTATGTAGCATATTGTGTGTTTTTTGAAGAATGGCTGCTTGAATAGAGTGGAAAGACAAGCCATTGAACCTCTGAGGCAGCTGGATTTGTTGAAGGCTGATGGCCACAGTCTTCCATCTCCAGAAAAGTTTGGTGCATAGGCTATTAATTTTGTTTTGAAACTGTTTGGTTAGTTTGATGAAGGGCAGGTAATATGTAATTTTTGGTAATATTGTCATACTCAGGAGGCCTACCTTTCCATATAGTGAGAGAGATGTGGTTATGTGCTCTGTTGTTTGGAGGATGCCATCCTGTAAATCTCTGGCCATTGCCATTGATGATTTGAAGATGGGAAACCCCAAGAATCTTTGTGGTTTGGCAGTATAGGCAGATGGTATTTGTTTTCCTGTCTTTATCTGCGTAGATGATTGTTGTTTTTATTTGTAGATGATATTTTGCAGAATATCGATTTAAAATGGATTGTAGTTGAGGAAGGTATTTTATGGTAGGTAGAACAATAATGATGTCATCTATGTAGGCAAATGAGTTAAGGTGTTTACTGATAGATGGAACAAATATACCTGGTAGATTTTTTTCCAATATCCATCAGTAGAGGATTTATGTATGCTGTGTAGCATAGAGCACTGTGGGGGGAACCTTGAGGAAGAGATTTAAAAGGTTTAAAGCCTGGGTGTGAGCTTGCCATCCAGTGAGACAAAGATTTCTCTGTTGTTTAATAGATTACTGATTATTTGTGTAATGGTGACTGGAACATCATACTCAGCCAGGAGATTCAGCAGTATGTCTATGTGCAGTGAATCAAAAGCTGCAACAATATCCAGCTGGACAGCAATGGGCTTAGATTTCTTTTGTATTCTGATATAATCAATGAGAGCCATAATGTTAGCCATAGCATGTGAGGTGGAGGAGCCTTTTTCCCCATATTGATTAGGAGAAATATGTTTAACAACTAAAGGTAGAATTTGATCCTTGATGACTGACTCCATTATCTTGATCATCAATGGGGTCATGGAGATTGATCAAATACTGGTTAGATCAGTGAGTGGTTTTTGTTTTTTCAAAAAAGGCACTAGTGCCACTGGATACAGATCAGCTATGTTTCTGTGCCCAGTAGCTAAGTGTTCAATCATTTTGATCATGATGAAAATCATAAACTGACTTAGGTGATTTAAAAGGAATTAGGGATGCCATGTAGACCTGGATGAATGCTATCTGGGAGAGACATAAGTTTTCTTTTAAGTAGAGCTTCTGTAATGCCATGCTCACCTGGATTCCTGGCTTTCAGCCAGTCTGGTTCAGAAGAAGGACTATCTGCTTGCATAAGTTGTTGATGAAGCTGACTGATGAGTAATATCATAGGATAACCTAGGAGTGTGCTGCTGTTACTGGTAATGGATGATGGGGTAACTTGTTGTCTATTCGTCTCTAGAGCCCACCTGAGGTACCCTCTTGTCAAACAATGTTGTTGAGACAAGAAGAATTTAGACCTCCAAATGGATATATATTCTGCAAGTAATTTTTGTTTAATATGGTAAAGGTTTTTAAGTGATAAGATGACTTCTATGACAGGTACTTGTTGATTAATTATCAACGTTTTTTAAATTAAATTATTGAATCATCGATTCTTTAATTGATTCTTTACTTTTTTTATATATAAATTTTTTTTAAATAATGTCCGTGAAGATTATTGTTCAAAAACATCTCTTTTGCCTTTAAAACCAGATAGTCAATGAATTATTCTTGACTCTTAATTATAATTCAAGCAAAATTACTTGTTTGTGTTAACTTTAAGTTATTAATTTGTAATTTTAAGTCATTTTAAAAAATATTGAAGATAAAATATCTCACTGTATATATACAAGACATGTTTATCTGTGGTTCCCTGCATGTATAGATAAAAAGCAGCATAAGTACACCAATTTCTTCAAGCTTTCTCTTGGTAAGCTTGGTTTTTGGTCCAGCAGAAAAATATAATTTTAGGCTTGTTGTCATCATCAGGTAAAAGTACATAATTCATGTAAAATCTTGGTCTGAAGTTGTTTTCTTTCTGTCTAGGATTGTTCCAGGCAAGCAGTTGTCTTGATTTAATAGATTTCAGGCCAGCAACTGTCCTTTCCCAGTTTAAGGCTATGAATTTCAGCATAAAAATGGGTCATTTTCTCTCATGTGAATTCAAACTCCTGCTAAGGAAAACAGTCTACTTCCTATCTTGCTTTCAGTTACATCAGTTTATGGTATCTATTCTGCAAACTCTATGGTCAGCTAAAACCAACTGCTGCAAACTTCAACAAGCTGTAACAAAATATTGTAACCAACTTTTCAACTGACCCTTCTTACAAAAAACTTATCCAGACTGGAGCTAATTTTGTTATCAGCCCTTTTATAGAATCATTTAAGGTGGTAATAACACCTTGACTGAAAACAGAGTTTTTATTTTATCTCTCTAATCCCTTTGAAAACATATACATGTTCTTACTTAGTGGATTTCTAATAGATAAAATTTTTGTTTAATTAATTAAAAAATTTCAAAAATAAGTATGGTGTTTTTACATTTCAAAATTAGAATTACAAATAATATTTATCAGACCTTTTTAAAATATTTAATTTTACAATAAAATATTATTTTAAACCCAGAGTTATTTAACCCTTTACTTATCATTATTTTATTTTAGGAAATATAGAAAAATATCTACAAAAATTTATTCTATGTTTATTTCTACTTTTCCTCTATTTTATGTATATATATTTATGCACACGCACTATATTAGGTATGCTATGTAAGCCAACTGGTTACAATATATATATATATATATATATATATATATATATATATATATATATATATATATATATATATATATATATATATATATATATATATTGTGCCCTTTTGTATGGGTCACCATTTAAGTTTTGTGCTAATCTAGTAGAAAATTTTAAATTTAAGAAGTATTTTAAAGGTGTGATGTTGACTTTGCTTGTGGTAATGTTACCATAAGTTTAATTAAAGCAATCTATGAGTATTTGATATGTGAATTGTGTTGGTATTGAGAAGATATTTAAAATGATGATGATTATGATGTAATACTGCATTAATAAATTTAATAACAAATGTTTAAAGCTAAAGTATTTAAAAGACAAGTTAAAATTAGACAAAAATATTTATTTAATTTGAAATATATGTTAAAAGTGAATAAAAATATTTTAAATTATAAGTACTTAAATTGAGATTAATATTTGATTTTAATCATATCAAATAATTATTTTAAAATCTGATATAATATCTTATTTATTTTTAAAAATAAATATTTATTTTAAAAAAGCAATTGTTAAGTTTATTTTTAGACGACAGCAAGCGTTCTTGTGTTATAAAGAACAGATGTTATACACACATGCGTGGAAGTTGTCTAATAAAGTTGCATAATTATTTTAAAAAATCATGTTGTAAAATTTATAAATAATACGTGAGTTATCACGAGATAAAAAATAAAGATATTAATGTAAAATATTAAATTTGATTTTAAAAAATATTGTCTTAAAAATATAACGTATTTAAAAAGATTTAGTTTATTTTAAATGATCTTATAAAAGTTAAGATTTAAATCAAGTGAGAAATAATATTTCAAAAGAATGTTTAATAGATTTAAATAAACGATAAATATTATTTTGAAAAAATGTAAAAATATTAAATATTAAATAAGTCATTATTATTTATTTTTAATAGTGTGTTGATAAATATGTAAATAAGCAAAGTTTGATTGTTTAAACGTACCAATCAGATAAGGAGTTTCTGGCAGTATATAAGCTGGATTCAATTGTTGAGGGGGTCTCTCTACAATAAAACTTCTAAGTCGTTTGTGCTATTAAAAAATAGCTGAGTAAATTTATAAACGCTCTTAAAATCAGTTGTAAAATCATAAGAGTGTTATTGAATAATTTATAATATTTTTAAAGTAATGAATATGCAGTAGAAACTTAATATTCCCTATTATCTTCTCAATATCGAAACTCAATTTACGTACAAATAATCATGGAAACCTCACACATCGGAGAAATATATCAGAAACTTTATGCTATAGAAGTAACAGACGCTGGATTAGTACATAAAACTACAAGATGGAGAAAAGTAGTATTTTGGACTATAAATAGTTTTCAAAAGTTAAATTACTATTGTCTATTACTAATAGATATTTTAAAGAAATATAAATATTTCTGTAAAAGAAAGTATTGTGACAAATTATAGAAGTAAAATATGTATCTTAAGGAAAGATATAAGAAGCGGTAGTAATTTTAAATAAATACTTGCCTTGTTAAGTCTTTATGCTTAAAAGACTAGATATTGATAATTTGAAAAGGCAAATATATTATAAGTATAAGTATTTTTAAAAAATCGTAATATAATAAAATTATTTTATTAAAGTTATCTAAACGCTGGACGTTATAGATGAAGAAATTAATTCTTACCGGAATATGGTATTTACAAATGCGCAAGTAATACATGGATGTCCAAATCAAATCAAACTAAGCCAAGCATGCCAAATTGATTAAAAAATTCAATTTAAATAATTTATAAACTATAAATTAGTTTAGAAATAATAACTTTTTGAATAATATTCTATGAAGAACTGGATCCAGAGACCTTATAAACTATTTTTTAATTTTGTTTATTTTATTTGTGGGAACTTATTATTTTCTTTAAAAGAACGTTATCATTTATTTTTTATTATAAACTTTCAAGAAACACGTGATTCAACGGAACAGGAAATAGTGTTCTATTGACTTTATACGGAGGATATTTGTTAGAACTTTTATGGTAGGACAAAAGTCAACGCTGGACTATGTAATATGATTTTATTTTATTTATTTAACATAAAATTTAAATATTATTAAACTCTTAAAAAGTAGGTTAGGTACATTTATTAAATAGTAACTTAAAAATAATATAATAATTAATTACATAAACTTATTTTTATAATTAATATAACACGGAATATTCTAATGAATGTTTATGAGTGAAAATGTGAATGATTTTTATTTTATGAAGCTGCAAATTCCGAAGAATACTGGATAGCAGAATGGACAATATTATTATTATGGTAAAAAATATTGTATAATGATTTTTAATGAATTTAATATGTTTTTCTTTAGATCAACTGAATATTATGTTGTTGTAGAATGAATGGATAAATATATTATGAAAACACATACATTATATTGACAACAAACTTTATTAAAATATGCATAATTTTTTAATTTATAATATAAACATGATACAACATTACGTAAGAGCTTAGAAATAATTATATGATTCTTTCGTAAATAATTTTGATATTTTTATTTATGCTTAGTATTAAAATGATGTTTATTATTTATCTTAATAATTATTTTATTTTTGCAAGTCAGAAAAGGATTTTAAAAGTCTATTTTATTTTCTGTTTATTAGATAAGTTAAGTTACGTTTTAGGTAGAGGCTTATATTTAGATTGAAAAGTTTACTAAGTATAGACAATATAGTATGAGTAATTTGGATAATGAATATTTTATTTGAAGTTGATATTTGTTTTCCGGAAAATGTTTTTAAATGAGTTTAGAATATGTTTTATAGATAGAAATTTATTAGAAAGGTTAGTAAAGCACATAGGGTAAAATAATGATTTTACACAGAAAGGAATCATAAAATTTATCTAATGTAATGTTTTATGAATTTAAAATTGATAAATGATTTAAATATTAATGTTTGAATAATACAGATATAGAATGCATATTTTATAAAACATATAACAGGAATTACATTAGGTGGAATATAATTATAGCCAATCATTTGTTTTACATTATAAAGAGATATTGATTTTATATACAGATATTAAGCAATGCTAGTAATAAAGTGAATACATGATAATACATTATAAATGATATTTAATTAATGTAGTTATTTAATTAGTAGAGCTACATTATGTACACATGCTACATAAATAGTCTTGACATATTGTTATTTGTAGTAATTAAAGTACATTACTATTTATTTTAAAATCTACGTTTTTGGAAAAACACACTGTAATATTATTAATATAGCATTTGAAGGAATGTAAAGTTGCTTATTAAGTACATGAGTTAATAACAGTGTAAGCCTCTTATATTTGTATTTTCTTATTTTTTTATTTTATTTGTTGTCATAAATTTTAAACTGTAAATAGTGTAAATAAATTTTATTTGAAGTTATTGTAAATAAATTTGTTAATTTGTTTTTAAAAGTGTGTCGAGTTTCATTATTTTTCACCTCAGCATTTTGACATCAGATGATTTGAAATAAACATAATATTTGCACAAAATTGAATTTGTTATTATTACTTAGAATTGAATACCATATTTGCTTAACATTATTTTATAAGAATTGATTGACATGAACATAAATATTACAATGGTCATAAGATGATTATAATACACATTATAAGAATACAATATTGTTTATTGCCACAGATTATTAAGTATAAGATTTTGATCTATTTTAAAATGAAGATACCATATGAAATAAAAGATCTACATATAATTGTTTATTTATTTAATGATTGATTATATCATAGAAATAGATGAGATTAAATTACACTTTAAGATTATTATTTATTATTATTATTAAAATAAGTTAGGTGTATTTAAGTTTGATATAAAATCCCACATCATACTTATTTACATGAGTTATTATTATTTTAAAACAGCTTAGAAGAACCTGAGATTATTTAATTATATTTTAAGTTAAAAGTTAGGAATTATTTTAGTATTATTAAAGATAATTTATTTCATTTAAAAGTCATAAGAATGCTATAGATGTAGTGGTAAGGTGATAAGGTAGTGGTAGTATTCTTATGCCATTGAGACAGTATCTTGGGAGATATTGACTCAGTGTAAATCTGCTTATTACTTTGTAACTTTACTTCACAGTCTCATAATTTTATAAATACTTATTTAATTAATATAATCTAGAACTATATTGATTTTGATGATTGATAATAAATTTAATTAAGATATGATAATATAAAAGTATATTAAAGATAGATATGCAAATTTTAATTAAGCATAATAATGTAACTGAGCTAGTTGTATTTTAAACTATTTTATATATCAAGAAGTAAGGGTACAAAGGGTAGGAAGATTTTGGCGCGCAACGTGGTCGGCTATTGGTTATCAACCCGATGGTTGGAAAAGTTGATTTTGGCGCCGGCAACGTAATGGGGCCATTGATATGTTAGAGTTACAATTTTATCGGCCCGATAGATGGAAAAGAAAGATTTTAGTAACTAATCATTTTAGGCTTAGATATTCAATTAAGAATTAGGATACATAATTTTAGGAATAATATGTATGTTAGTAGAGTAAAATGATAGGTATAATTATTTAATAAAATAATGTATGTATTAAAATGTATAATTTAGGATTTAGTGGTTAGTATATTTACTAAACAGAAATAGTTAGTATTTTATAATAATATTTATAATTGATTAGATGTTGATTATAAAATTAAAATAAAATTAAAATAAAATTTTATTAGTAGAGTATTATATTTTATGTGGTATCTGTAATATGATTATTCTTTGAAGTTAAATACTATGTTGATTTTAAGTTAATAAAACAATAAATTATAGAAATGTGGCAAATAATTATATTATAATGTGACCATATCAATTCTTGAAATATTTTAAATGGATATTTAATATTATATATTATGTGCAAATTGTCTGTGGGTCATAGGTGTAAAAATAAATGATATGACACAATTTTGTTATTGAAATTTATATAATTATTTAATAGTAAGTAATGTAGAGTTTTTGAGGATACTATTATATGATTAATTGTAAAAGTGAGTTGAGTGGAGATGGGAAGGTTGATGGGGAATTGTATTTTTAAAAAAGTATAAAATAATAAGTACTGCATATTGTTAGGATTGAATTTTAAAAATAAAAATGGATAGTTGGGATAAAGATTTAGAAGTTGAAATGTCAAATTTTGTTGTAGAAGATAATAGTTGTGTGGAGAGCAGAGAAATAGAAAAATCAGCAAATTCAGAAATAGTATTAGAAAATACTCAAAATATGGATAGTGAAATAGAGGAGGAGGAAGAGATAATTTTTAAAACTGTAGAAAAAGAAGCAGTGAAAACTGAGAAAGATGTAGATAACTTTTCAATGTCTGATTTGAAGAGATATTTTGAAATAATGATTCAAGATAATTATTTTATTAAGAAGGAAATGAAAGATATGAGTATAAATATGAAAGAAATGAAAGAGGAGAATAAAAAGTAGTCTTAAATTAGATTCTTTAAAAGAAGAAATGAAAGAGGAGAATAAGTCTTTAAAAGAAGATATGAAAGAAATGAAAGAGGAGAGTTATAAAAATAGTCTTAAATTAGATTCTTTAAAAGAAGATAATAATTCTATTAGGAATGAGATAAAAAATATAAATATAAAAATGGATAATATAGATATAAGATTTGATAAGAATGAAGAAGTAATTGAGTCTTTAAAATTAGAAATACTAAAAGTTGATGATAGAAATCAAGAAAGGCTAGAAAGAGAATTTCATGAGTTTTCAGAAAACACAATCAAAGGTCTAAGAGATCAAATAGCTGAATCTATTGATCAATGTAAAATCAATAATAATAATTTAACCTCAAAAATTGAGGATTATAAATTAAAAGTTAATATTGAAATTGGTGATGTTAAGAACCAAGTTAGTAATCTTAATGAAGATATCAAAGATGTTAAGAGTGCTATAATTCAGACAAAAAGGGACATAAAAAATGAGATAGAGCAGGAATTAGTAGAGAAATTTAAGAGTATAGATGTCAAAAAGGTCGATGAAAATAAATATCGATCGAAAGTTGGAGAAAATATCAAACGTATTCAGAAGGATATAAAGGATCATGCAGGAATGATAGAACAAAGTAATGACAAATATAAAGAAATTTTAGACAAGAATCTAGATGAGTTCAGAAAAGAGCAAAAAGGATATGTGAAACAAGTGCTTGAACAGATGGACTTAGAAGGGAAATTTCAGCAAGTATATGATCAAATGGAAATGAAAAGTATATGTAATGCCAAGGCAGAAATGTTTACCGGAAAAATAAGTAGTAAAGCATATGTTGACTATGTTGATTCTTCACAAATGAATAATATAGAGTTAATTAAGCCAAGTAGTAATAATAATAATCAGTCAGACAATACTCTTGTGAAGGAAATTGACAATAGACCAACTAGAGAAGTAATTAGTCATGAGGGTAGTTCAAATAATTCTATGGCCTTAAGGTTTATGAAAGTTAAACCATTTAAAGGGGAATACATGGAAAATCCCTCGGAGTTTCTAAACAATTTGGATGAATTGTTTTCGATATGTTCTTTGTCTGAAAAGGAGAAAGTAGCTGTGTGCAGCAATCATTTATACGGAGTAGCTAAAGATTGGTGGCAATCTCTGTTCGAGAAACCCATGACGTATGGTGATTTCAAATGTTTTATTGTCGGGAGCTTTTGGAACTCCGACAAACAGGATTGCATTCGGTATCAAATTACCCAAGATAAGTACCAAGTTAGCAAAGGCAGCTACACCAGTTTTTTCCGAAGTCAAGCCGTTCGTTTGAAGACTTTGACTGCTTGTCCATTGTCGGAGGGACAAATTGTCAGAATAGTTAGACACAACTTACCAAAGCATGTGGAACAGTTGTTAATAGCTGCTGACCGTGGGACAATTGAGGAAGTTTCCGAAATATTAGATGCTCTGGAAGTAGCAGAGTTATCTATTGATAATAAGTTTAGGGTAAATAGGGATAAAAATAATTACCCATTAGCAAGTCTTAGTATTAATACTGGATTAAAATCTCCTGGAGGCTTTAAGAGAAGTTTTAGTTATAAAGGTAGAGATAGAATGTCTCCATATTTTAAGAAAACTGTACAGTATAATACAAATAGAGATAGAAGTGATGATTTGCAAAATCAGCCTTCTACAAGTGGTGTAACTACCATTTTGAAGAGACCAGCTAATAAAACTAATAGTAAGAAGTTAAATTAGAACGGTCTTTGTACGTTAGTTCCTCTTTGCAAGGACCTGTTGCTAACAAAATGGGGAACGATCAGATGTGGATGCTGAATACTTTAGATCTTGATATTGATTATCTAGAGCCCTTTACTATAGGCGAACCACCAATAACCTACCAGTGTCCCATTGTAATTTTGCATATAAATGGTATTAGAGTTGAAGCCCTAATTGACTCCGGAAGTCAAGCTTCCATATTGTCAGAGTCAATGTATCAAAATCTGGTGAGTGTAGAAAGGGATATACCTTCATTGCCAGTAAAACAAATTCAAGTAACTTTAGCAAATGGAAAGAGGACAAAGTTATCAAATAAACAAGTCTGGATTACCTTCAAAATAAATAATACAGAATTTGGGCATGTTTTTCTTATTATGCCTGGATTAATACATGAAGCCATAATAGGAGCTGACTTCATGATTTTGAATAAATGTCAGATAGATTTTCATAATAGGATTTTTATTTGTAAAGAAGAAAGGCTTAATTTTGAATATGGTATGCATAACCTTTCTAGTCAATTATTATGCATACAGAACACATTAATTGATGCCAGCATAAAGGCTAAAATTGAACATGTTTATGCAATAAATTCTGAATTGGGTGAAAATTTATATCAATTAATGTATAATTTTAAGAATATTTTCTCTAAAATTCCTGGTATAATAAAGGGATATACCCATAGAATAAAATTGAAGAGTAATGATCCTTTCCATCAAAAGATGTACCCAATTCCTTACCAATATAAGGATGAGGTACAGAGTCAAATTGACAAAATGCTAGAGTGGGATATAATTAAGAAATGCCCTTCTCCTTACGTAAACCCATTGGTTATTGTGAAGAAGAAGGATGGCAGTATTAGAGTATGCTTGGATGCTCGTATGTTAAATAATGTAACTGTACCAGAACGTGACATTCCTCCACCTGTACATGAGCTCTTAACTAAATTTCACAAGAGGTCAATTTTCTCTACATTTGATCTGACAGCTAGTTATTGGCAAATACCACTGCATGAGAGTGATCAGCAATATACTGCATTTAGATTTCAAGGCCAGTCGTATGTTTTCAGACGGATGCCTTTTGGTCTCATTAATAGTGGTGCTGGCTTGATCAGATGTTTAGACATGATTTTTTCGAAACAATTGAAAGAGAAAATCATCATGTATGTGGATGATATAGTTATTGCTTCTGATAGTTTACATGAGCATATCCAACATTTAAAATTATTTTTTACTGAGTGTCAAATGCAGAATGTTAAGATTAATATGGAAAAATGTTCAATAGCAGCTAAAGAAATTACTTTTCTAGGTCATTTAATAAATGAGCATGGAATCCAGCCCCATCCTGAAAAGATTGCAGCTATTCAACGTTTTCCCATCCCAAAAACAGTAAAACAGTTAAAATCATTTTTCGGATTGTGTAATTATTATAATAGGTTTTACAAAAATTTCGCGGAAGATACTATAAACTTATCTAAATTATTAAAGAAATCTGAAAAATGGAAATGGACTGTTGAACATGACCATGAATTTAATATAATTAAAAGTAAATTTTTAAAACACGTAATTTTAATGTATCCTGACTTTAGTAAAACATTTTATGTGCAGACAGATAGTAGTTACTATGGTCTGGGAGTAGTGTTGTATCAGCTCGATGAGGATCAGGTACCTCATGTGTTGTACTTCTTAAGCCGTCATTTAAGAGGTGCTGAGTTGAATTACACTATTACTGAAAAGGAAACCCTAGCTGTTGTTTGGGCTTTTCAGAAATTACGCCAATTTTTATTGGGATCAGAAGTAATTGTGCTGACCGACCATAGAAGCTTGGAGTTTTTGAACAAAAGCTACCTCAGTAATGAGAGACTTGTTAGGTGGAGCTTGTATCTCCAGCAGTTCAACTATAGAGTTATCTATATTGAAGGGAGACAGAATATCCCTGCTGATATTCTTAGCCGCCACCCTATTTGTCTGTTATCCCAACATCCTAATGCTCAAAATATAATTATTAGTAGTGTGGATGTAGACAGGGATGAATCTATAGTAGATGATTATAATAATCTTACTATGATTCAAGGTCAGGATCATAAATTAAATAGAATCATGACTATCTTAAATAATCATGATAATAAAAATAGTAAGAATAAAAGTATAAGAAGGATTTTTAGCAAGTATAAGATGTATCAAAATTTACTTATGTACAATTTAAGTTCAAATCAGGGGGAATCATGGAGGATAGTTGTTCCTGACTCCATGATTGACAAAGTAATTATGTATGTACATTGTAGTTATGGTCACTACGGTGCACCAAAGATTATGTACGTATTAAAATCTATTTTTTATTGGGATAAAATGTATAAGCGTGTCATAAGGAAAATTAAAACATGTTCTACTTGCTTGAAATCTAAATATTGTAACAAATCATATGTTGGGGTGATGCAGCCAATTATTCCAAATCAAATTAATGAATTGTTGGCTATTGATTTTTATGGGCCTTTACCACCATTTAAACAACAGAAATTTATTTTAGTAGCCTATGATGTATTCAGTAAGTTTGTAGCAGCATATCCTGTGCCTAAAACTAGTGCACATTTTGTTATAAAATGCATGATGAATTATCAGTTTCCATTAGTAGGAAAACCAAAAATTATATTAACAGATCATGCTACTGCTTTTATATCGAATAGATGGAATGAGTGGATTCAAGGGCAAGACCTCAAACATGTTATGAGCTCCATAAGAAACCCTCAATCTAATCCATGCGAACGTGTTATGCGGGAGCTTAGTCGATTGTTTAGGGTGTATGTAGCTGATAATCATAAGAAGTGGGTGCAAAAACTTCCTGAGGTTATTAACTATATTAATAGTACGTATAATGAGTCCACTGGTTTCACTCCTATTCGTTTGCATTATGGGAAACATGAGCCCTTATTAATTAGAACGCCTATCCCGATTGTAAGAGAACCAATTGATAGGGATGAGGATAATAATCAAGCTAAAGTAAAGCTTCATATTATGGGTGCTAAAAGAGTAAAGAAAGCCCATAATAAACCACATCCATTTAAAATTAATGATTTAGTTCTGGTTAGAACACCCCATGTTAGCAACCTACAAAGAAATCAATTTAAAAAATTTCTTAGTCTATATGAAGGTCCATATAGAATATCCTGCAAAGTAGGAGAGAATGCGTTTATGTTAACCACACCAGATGGGGAAAAGGGAACTTATAATGCAAGGAGCCTAATTCCATTTCCATCTGAGATGTGAGTTATAATTTTAAAATAATATGAATAAATATTTTAATGTCATGTTTAAATATAATGTTTGACATAAAGAAAGTAATTTATTATATAATAAATTAGCATAGTGAATAAAGTTTTAGTTGAAGAAATTTACAAAATATGTAAATGATATTTTAAGAAGAAATAAGTTTTGTCATAATGACTAAGTAGAAATGGAATTAGCTATTGAAGTAAATATATTTTAAACAAGAAGTTAAATAATAGAGTTAAAGAGTATAAAACTCATATGTTTAAAGTATATATAATTAAATCTTATAAAAGATTAATTTGTATTAAGGTAGTGATCATGAAAGTGATCAATCTTAAAAGATGAAGTTAATCATTTTAAAAGAGAAATATATAGATTTGCTGAATAATAATCTATAAGATTGCTAATGAAACTAGCAATAAGTTGTAAATAAAATACATAGAGTAGTTTAAAATATAGTATTAACTATAGTAATATGTATTTTTAGTAGCTTATGTAAAGGTGTATTTAAAAGAATTTAAATACTTGATATTTGTAGAAATATTAGGGAAATGAAAGTAACCTAATTAAAAGATAAGGAAGAGAAGTGAAACTTAATTTATGAAGTAAAGAAGTCATTGTAGTTTATTTAAAAGTGTTTCCTTAGTGAAATTTGAGATGATATTTCAATGCTTTATGAAACTTTGTGATAAAGTAATGTGTTATGATATTTAAATGATAAGAAAGATAAAATTGATAAATGTGGAGTAAAGATGTTAAAGATGGAGGTTAAATTTAAAATTTTATCCGAAGGAGGGGAATATGTGCCCTTTTGTATGGGTCACCATTTAAGTTTTGTGCTAATCTAGTAGAAAATTTTAAATTTAAGAAGTATTTTAAATGTGTGATGTTGACTTTGCTTGTGGTAATGTTACCATAAGTTTAATTAAAGCAATCTATGAGTATTTGATATGTGAATTGTGTTGGTATTGAGAAGATATTTAAAATGATGATGATTATGATGTAATACTGCATTAATAAATTTAATGACAAATGTTTAAAGCTAAAGTATTTAAAAGACAAGTTAAAATTAGACAAAAATATTTATTTAATTTGAAATATATGTTAAAAGTGAATAAAAATATTTTAAATTATAAGTACTTAAATTGAGATTAATATTTGATTTTAATCATATCAAATAATTATTTTAAAATCTGATATAATATCTTATTTATTTTAAAAATAAATATTTATTTTAAAAAAGCAATTGTTAAGTTTATTTTTAGACGACAGCAAGCGTTCTTGTGTTATAAAGAACAGATGTTATACACACATGCGTGGAAGTTGTCTAATAAAGTTGCATAATTATTTTAAAAAATCATGTTGTAAAATTTATAAATAATACGTGAGTTATCACGAGATAAAAAATAAAGATATTAATGTAAAATATTAAATTTGATTTTAAAAATATTGTCTTAAAAATATAACGTATTTAAAAAGATTTAGTTTATTTTAAATGATCTTATAAAAGTTAAGATTTAAATCAAGTGAGAAATAATATTTCAAAAGAATGTTTAATAGATTTAAATAAACGATAAATATTGTTTTGAAAGAATTTGATAAAATATTAAATATTAAATAAGTCATTATTTTATTTTTAATATTGTGTTGGTAAATATGTAAATAAGCAAAGTTTGATTGTTTAAACGTACCAATCAGATAAGGAGTTTCTGGCAGTATATAAGCTGGATTCAATTGTTGAGGGGGGCTCTCTACAATAAAACTTCTAAGTCGTTTGTGCTATTAAAAAAATAGCTGAGTAAATTTATAAACGCTCTTAAAATCAGTTGTAAAATCATAAGAGTGTTATTAAATAATTTATAATATTTTTAAAGTAATGAATATGCAGTAGAAACTTAATATTCCCTATTATCTTCTCAATATCGAAACTCAATTTACGTACAAATAATCATGGAAACCTCACACATCGGAGAAATATATCAGAAACTTTATGCTATAGAAGTAACAGACGCTGGATTAGTACATAAAACTACAAGATGGAGAAAAGTAGTATTTTGGATTATAAATAGTTTTCAAAAGTTAAATTACTATTGTCTATTACTAATAGATATTTTAAAGAAATATAAATATTTCTGTAAAAGAAAGTATTGTGACAAATTATAAAAGTAAAATATGTATCTTAAGGAAAGATATAAGAAGCGGTAGTAATTTTAAATAAATACTTGCCTTGTTAAGTCTTTATGCTTAAAAGACTAGATATTGATAATTTGAAAAGGCAAATATATTATAAGTATGAGTATTTTTAAAAATCGTAATATAGTAAAATTATTTTATTGAAGTTATCTAACGCTGGACGTTATAGATGAAGAAATTAATTCTTACCTGAATATGGTATTTACAAATGCGCAAGTAATACATGGATGTCCAAATCAAATCAAACTAAGCCAAGCATGCCAAATTGATTAAAAAATTCAATTTAAATAATTTATAAACTATAAATTAGTTTAGAAATAGTAATTTTGGAATAATATTCTATGAAGAACTGGATCCAGAGACCTTATAAACTATTTTTTAATTTTGTTTATTTTATTTGTGGGAACTTATTATTTTCTTTAAAAGAACGTTATCATTTATTTTTTATTATAAACTTTCAAGAAACACGTGATTCAACGGAACAGGAAATAGTGTTTTATTGACTTTATACGGAGGATATTTGTTAGAACTTTTATGGTAGAACAAAAGTCAACGCTGGACTATGTAATATGATTTTATTTTATTTATTTAACATAAAATTTAAATATTATTAAACTCTTAAAAGTAGGATAGGTACATTTATTAAATAGTAACTTAAAAATAATATAATAATTAATTACATAAACTTATTTTTATAATTAATATAACACGGAATATTCTAATGAATGTTTATGAGTGAAAATGTGAATGATTTTTTTATTTTATGAAGCTGCAAATTCCGAAGAATACTGGATAGCAGAATGGACAATATTATTATTATGGTAAAAAATATTGTATAATGATTTTTAATGAATTTAATATGTTTTTCTTTAGATCAACTGAATATTATGTTGTTGTAGAATGAATGGATAAATATATTATGAAAACACATACATTATATTGACAACAAACTTTATTAAAATATGCATAATTTTTTAATTTATAATATAAACATGATACAACATTACGTAAGAGCTTAGAAATAATTATATGATTCTTTCGTAAATAATTTTGATATTTTTTATTTATGCTTAGTATTAAAATGATGTTTATTATTTATCTTAATAATTATTTTATTTTTGCAAGTCAGAAAAGGATTTTAAAAGTCTATTTTATTTTCTGTTTATTAGATAAGTTAAGTTACGTTTTAGGTAGAGGCTTATATTTGGATTGAAAAGTTTACTAAGTATAGACAATATAGTATGAGTAATTTGGATAATGAATATTTTATTTGAAGTTGATATTTGTTTTCCGGAAAATGTTTTTAAATGAGTTTAGAATATGTTTTATAGATAGAAATTTATTAGAAAGGTTAGTAAAGCACATAGGGTAAAATAATGATTTTACACAGAAAGGAATCATAAAATTTATCTAATGTAATGTTTTATGAATTTAAAATTGATAAATGATTTAAATATTAATGTTTGAATAATACAGATATAGAATGCATATTTTATAAAACATATAACAGGAATTACATTAGGTGGAATATAATTATAGCCAATCATTTGTTTTACATTATAAAGAGATATTGATTTTATATACAGATATTAAGCAATGCTAGTAATAAAGTGAATACATGATAACACATTATAAATGATATTTAATTAATGTAGTTATTTAATTAGTAGAGCTACATTATGTACACATGCTACATAAATAGTTTTGACATATTGTTATTTGTAGTAATTAAAGTACATTACTATTTATTTTAAAATCTAAGTTTTGGAAAAACACACTGTAATATTATTAATATAGCATTTGAAGGAATGTAAAATTGCTTATTAAGTACATGAGTTAATAACAGTGTAAGCCTCTTATATTTGTATTTTCTTATTTTTTTATTTTATTTGTTGTCATAAGTTATAAACTGTAAATAGTGTAAATAAATTTTATTTGAAGTTATTGTAAATAAATTTGTTAATTTTTTTTTTAAAAGTGTGTCGAGTTTCATTATTTTTCACCTCAGCATTTTGACATCAGATGATTTGAAATAAACATAATATTTGCACAAAATTGAATTTGTTATTATTACTTAGAATTGAATACCATATTTGCTTAACATTATTTTATAAGAATTGATTGACATGAACATAAATATTACAATGGTCATAAGATGATTATAATACACATTATAAGAATACAATATTGTTTATTGCCACAGATTATTAAGTATAAGATTTTGATCTATTTTAAAATGAAGATACCATATGAAATAAAAGATCTACATATAATTGTTTATTTATTTAATGATTGATTATATCATAGAAATAGATGAGATTAAATTACACTTTAAGATTATTATTTATTATTATTATTAAAATAAGTTAGGTGTATTTAAGTTTGATATAAAATCCCACATCATACTTATTTACATGAGTTATTATTATTTTAAAACAGCTTAGAAGAACCTGAGATTATTTAATTATATTTTAAGTTAAAAGTTAGGAATTATTTTAGTATTATTAAAGATAATTTATTTCATTTAAAAGCCATAAGAATGCTATAGATGTAGTGGTAAGGTGATAAGGTAGGGGTAGTATTCTTATGCCATTGAGACAGTATCTTGGGAGATATTGACTCAGTGTAAATCTGCTTATTACTTTGTAACTTTACTTCACAGTCTCATAATTTTATAAATACTTATTTAATTAGTATAATCTAGAACTATATTGATTTTGATGATTGATAATAAATTTAATTAAGATATGATAATATAAAAGTATATTAAAGATAGATATGCAAATTTTAATTAAGCATAATAATGTAACTGAGCTAGTTGTATTTTAAACTATTTTATATATCAAGAAGTAAGGGTACAATATATATATTGTAACCTTTCCCCCGCTCCATAATAATAACAACATGCTAAGAATATACTAACTATTCCGGATTTTCTTTACTTATTTATTTCCGGTCAATAATAATTAACATTAATAATAATTCCGGGTTCTCTAACTCAGTCTATCAAATATATTATTATAATTTAAATAAAACAATCACTAGCTCAGTATTTTATAAAATCTAGTCGTGTCTGTGAAATGAATCAACATAAACATCTTTTATTATTCCCATGAGACCTGGAGCAATGACAAAGGAACAAGACGAGAGATCATTGAGATACTATCCCAATGGCATAAGAACACTATCCTAAATAATTGACTAATAGCATTCCTACGACTTTTAAAACTTTTATCATATCTTAATATTTTTAAAACAAAATCTAGCTCACATAAAATAAATTAATTAAATAAAATAGAGTTAAATTAATCAAATCATATCAAATCAAATAGATAAATCAATAAGTAAATAAATAATTAAATCTCAGGTTCATAAATTGTAATTAAAACTGATTTCATATTGCCATAGTAAACTATGATAAGGGAATTTTATGTCATAATTCACTACGTAACGAATAACTAATTAATAAGAACAATGACAATAATAAAATAATATAATCTTCTTTTCTTTCTAGATGTATTAAATATTTTCGTGGTAACATTTATTAATCTGATAATCAAAAATTATGTGGTAACGTTCGCATATATTTTACTTAAATATTGTGGCAATTAACCCATGACCAATACCTGTTCTACTTATATTTCTTTCATTTTATTATGTAAATAAAACAAAATAAATTATTAAAATTTCTAATGTTTATTTATCCTGTGCTAAATCATAAATATGTTTAATTATAAACGTGCTCTGTGATTTCATGCATTTCATGTGTAGGAAAAACAACAACCAAGACACAAAGCTTACTAATAAAATTTTATAACATTTTATTAACATTATAACAAATAACACTTTGTACATTATTTACAGCGGATATCCCTATTTACTTATCACAAACTTTTATTTATACCCGTTGATGTCTTAACATTATTATTATCGAATTTTATTTTACCCTTTTACCATTAATAATTACAAAAGTATTTTACAATATTATTATTATTGGATACATGTTTTGAGCTTAGCTGAATACACAAAATTTCTATCCATTAAACTTTTCTATTTGACATTATGTCCTTATAATTTCAAAATTATATTTCTATAAGATCTTTACTTTTATGTAAAATTATACAAAAATTACAAAATTATACTTATATTCTTGTTAGTATGGAATCCTACAGAATTTAATCCTTATGATATTTTCATGTTCCTTTTATTATCAATCATAATATAATTACTGATAAAATTTTGATCCCATCCTTAACTTTATATAGCAATTAACATTATCCACACACTATGTACAAATACACATTTTTGTTATACATTTCTTTAACTCATTTTCCAAATAAACATGCAATCTCTTTTACTAAATCTCACGTACAATATTTTAAAATCTTATTATTGTTTTAAAACTTAATTCTAAGGTTTTTTCCTTTAAAATTATATCAGTTTAGCAATTGGTTTTAAAATTATATCATATGATTCTTCATCTTTTATAATACTTATACTTTCACTTTGGACTTATACAATTCTACTTTACTCTAGTAAATAACTATTCTTACATAACTACTATCTAACTTACTTTCTATCTTATGTATCATTTCTATAAAATTATCTCCCTGACGATGTATTTTCATGAAATCAAGATAGCGAAGATATAGATGCGTTGGATCAAAATAAACAAGATATTATCCTTTATAAAACTTTGACAATCATGGCACAGTGAATTTAAGGACGCCATAGAGGAGTGACTTTTATCTGTCTATCTGCCTCTAGTATTGGAAGGATGCTAAAGCTATTTCTTCAGCTTCATCACATCAGAAAGTTTCAAAGATATGTAAAAACACTGTCCAGAATATATGTGCTCAGTTATAGGGCGAAGTTATCTATACTGAAGTCACACAAATAATTATGATCCACATATTTCATTCCTTATAGTTTAATAAAACATCCTCTTGGTTTCCTTTGACATCAGTACTCCCAAGTCACTATCTGATTGATTTCTTCAGATTCATCTCTTCATTACATCGACAAATTCTCTGTCTACCTTGCTAATAATAATAAAATTCATTTTTATTTAACTATACAGCTATTCTTAAGAAAATTCTTTACTATACTTCTCGTATATTTCTATCTCTACTGTTCTAAACTATTTGAATATTTTCAATATAAAACTCAAAAGAATCACATAATTAATATGCTACTTATTATTAATCATTTTTAGATTATTTATTGCATGCACATTTTAAAATTTTACTACTCTCTTAAATATATGTTTGATGTTGGATAAATGTGTACTTATAACTTTTAACATCTTTCATACTTCATTCATTAATAGATGACCTATAAAAAAAAATATATTACATATTACCAATAATATTAAAATTACCAACGATCTCTATCCTCTGGATCGTATTTGTAAACTTCTCCATTCCAGGACTTCTAGTAGGTATTTAAAATTTTCCATACACACATTTTTATTTATACTAATATTTCTCTCATTCCATTAGCTCGTATATTTAAATATAATTATTATAAAATTTATGTTTATATGTTTCCCTAAGCTAATTCAAATTTTATACTTTAAATACAATAAAAAAAAATAATTAAAACTATATTTACGATACAGCTTTGTTGGACTCGCTTGGAAAATCGTTCATTGCAAAGCTAAAAAAAAAATTATATTTTATTTTCTTCAGTCACTTAATGTTCTAATTTTAAACTTTTAATTCTGTTTATTAATTCTTCTTAGACGATGATCCTTAATTTTCTTCATATTTTTCCACTTATTCTTGAGATCTCCTTTACATAGTCTGCTAGCTTTTTCCCCCGCGCGCTTGGTTTTCCTCGATGCATCTTGTACTTTATTTTAAAAATTCAATAAATTTTTCTTTATTTCCATGGATCCATTTTCCTCATTTTAGTGATTAATTATATCTGTTTAAAATAATATTCTTTCCATTTAATATCTTTTCCTTTTTTCTATGATGAGATAAAAATGTTAGGTTCCTCTTAGTAAGTTCATATAGCACTTTATACAGGACTATGGCTTTTCTTCTATTTTTAATTTAGAAACTATATTTTAAATAATGTTTTTCCTTTAATATAACATACTTTTCTTCCTCATTCTTTTTCTATATACTTGAACGCTTATTATGATTTTCTCATAGAGAAATATGACTTAGTTTTAAATACTTATAAAACAAATGTTCGTCATAAGATTCTCTCGATAGCAAATAGTTGCTTTCTTATATTTTCACACAGCTTTTCCTTTGTATTTTTCCAAGTTATAGGATTTAATTTCTGGTTGAGCACAAATAACACAAAACTTATACAATTTTCACTCATTTTTCTTTCAATAATTATTTCAATTATTATTCTTGGTATTTCCATTTTATTGTAGGCTGAATGGTCAAATTTGATTAAATCCACTGGTAAGATCACGTAGAAATTAGCAAATCATCTTTCTGGATACAAAATTATATTATCTGTTCAAGACTAACTTTAGAATAATTATTAATTTATAAATTTATATTACTTTTTTCAGCTTCGATGTTACAAGCAATTCAAAAAGGTTACCTTCCTCTTCAACTTTCACATTCCATCTCCCGCTTCTGTCTATCTTAGATTTTTTTCTTGCCAATTTAAATCCGTTGATTGGTCAATATTTGTTTTTAGCGCGAACAATATTAGTCATTCTATTTTGGATGATAAATTGTACTTTTTAAATAAATATTTATGACGTAATGTCTGGAATATTACTTTAACTTAATATTATTAAATTTAATCATAGTTTGATAAAATTATTATTTGATCTTTAAAATAATTATTAAGACAATCTATAATATTTTTAACTTTAATTTTTATGATAGATGACAATTATATCTAGTTTTAAATTCACAAACTTTATTATTATTTACCAAGTGTGTGTGTGCGTGAAGGCATGTAATATACGATCACGTGTCTATTCACTTTACAAAATAATCTTTTATTTATGTCTCGGTTTAAATTACCAAAACTAATGTACTTTCTAAAATTTTGAAAAATAAATTGAAACTTATAGGACTAAATATAATTCTCACCATCCCAAAGTTTATTAATAAAAATATACCCTATTAATTTTGACTAATTATAAAATTATAATATTACATTTCATTTATTTAAACTATTAATTCTGAAAATATTATATTCTAATCATTACTATAATTTTAACTGTCTATAGCTGTGTTATTTTGTATGGCCAGCTTTCACAACCATAAGCAATGATATTAAAACTTTATTTAACTGTTTACTTTTTAAAATACTTTATTATACTATGATATACTAGGTATTCTAGCTTAAAATTGTATTACAAATCTATTATTACTTTTATATCACTTAAATATAACTTAAAATTTAAAATTTTTTTCATAATTGACCTTTCTACCCTACCTATGATCTACAGACAAGGGCACAATATATATATATATATATATCTTTTTACACTTCATAGTAGTTCTCCATCACTCTAGTTTCCTATTTTTATTAATGCATCTATTCATCTATCCCATTCTTTGTTACTATAAGATTCAACAATTCTCCTAACACAGTATTCCCAACTTTCATACAAGTATACTAACATAAAGTCTTTATCCAAATCATCTGCATACCATGCTACCTTTCTCACCCATCTTCTTGCCAGTCCTTTCTCATAACTCAATTAAATAACTATTTTGGCTATTCTCTAACATTCATAACATGCAATCTATCAAACATTTTCATTTTGCTTTTTATATCTCTCATATAAAAACTTGACTATCCCATTCCTTCTTGAATTGCCTTCTTTACTCTCCACACATCTACATCTAATGCATGTCTTCCTACTTCTCTTTGTATTTTGTCTCAGTAATCTAAAACCCCTTTATTAACATATAATGCATCATTACCATAAGTTAACCCTGCTACTGCCACTTCCTTCCATACAATTCTTGCACATTGTATTTATTATATGAAAACATTGTTAATTTCTACTACTGCCACTTCCTTCCATACAATTCTTGCACATTGTATTTATTATATGAAAACATTGTTAATTTCTATATCAATCCCTTTCATTTCTTTGCACCACTTCAATTTGTTTCTCCCATTCATTCAATCAATTTCTCTGATTACTTAAGAAAATTCCCAAATAGTTATACCTATTCATCACATTTAAGTGCATATCCCTAATAAAAAAAATTTTCTCTCTCCCCAGCATTTATCATCATTACTTTTGATTTTTCATCACTAAATTTAATCCCCATCTTTTTACCCACCCTTGTACATGTCTTCAGCATAATCTTCATGTCTTCCTTACTTTATGTGCACAAGAATATATCATTTGCAAATAAAAGACCTGATGATGTATACATTCCCCTGCTATCTTTTAATGGTATCTCTACCCCTCTTCCTAGTCTTTCTAAGGCTCTCACCATTTCTCTCAAATATAACAAAAACAAAATAGGTGACCTAACACATCCTTGTCTTAATCCCATCTTATTTTTAACTCTAGCTGATTCTATATTTCCAATTGATAGACGTAGTAATTATTTCCATACAATCTTTTAATAAAATCCACTAAAGCTCATTTCATTCCCAAATTTACTAAACTTGCCCATAATCTATTTCTATTTATTTTATCATATGCCTTCTCTATATCTATAATGACCATATATACTTGCTACCTGTTTTTCTGCATTCCTACTCATATTTATCAGTTGTGTGACTACAAATAAACCATCTCCTATATGCCTATGTTTTTTGAAACCTTCTTACATAATCTCCTACTATATTATTTTCTTCCATATATTTTGCCACCCTTCTAGCCACCACATATGCCAAAACTTTATATTTTATTGTCCTTACTTCTATTGGTCTGTAATTGTTTATAATTTCTATGGTTCTTATCATCTCCTTTAAATAATAGCCTCACTCTTGTGTTATTACAGCTATCTGGAATTTCTGTCTTTTATGCCATCTTATTAAAACATGATAATAGATTTAATTTTGCCCTATTTTCCAAATTCATGACATTCTCTGCTGCCCATCCATCTAAAGCAACTTGCCTTTCTACTTTCAACTTTTTACTTGCCTCATTTCAATTCATTTTCTTTAAAACTAATATTTCTATTATTATGTGGTTTTATATTTGTTACCACTCTGCCCTTCATACCTATCCATTACATACTTATTTAAGATTATCTATAATTCTTGGCTAAAGTTACACTCTTTTTTATCATCATTTAGTAATACTATTTCTCTTTCCCCTGAATTCCTTCTTTTAATATATTCCAATATTTTTAACTCTATCCCACTTTTATTAATATCCTCCAGTAATTTAATATTTAATTTCATTCTCTCTATATAATTATCTATTTTAGCCAATTCTTTTTAAAAATATTTATTCCATTTAATATTAACATCTTTTTCCATTTCTTTGTTTTTAATAACATATTTATATTTTCTGCTTGCTATTTTTTTCTGGTTTTCACTTTTGCTAATTTTCACTTTTCTATTTTATTCTTCTGAATATTTTAACTTAAAACCTTATTTGCCACTTTTTTCGCTTCACCATACCAGGTTTTATATTCATGCCCAACAAATGCTTTCGTGATTTATTCTACTTTTATTTTATATTCTTTTAATTTATTCTTTATCATTCACTTTCCATCCATGTTTTTCAATATTCATTTCATTTTTTTATTATTTTCCATCACATTACTAATTATTTCTATTATAAAAAAATTATGATCACTATTAACATTCTCTTCATTATCAAAGACTTTAATTTTTTATACTTTATTCATTTTCCTCTTTCTCTACTCATGAATGACCTATTGTGTGAAATATATTATTTTTATACCATGTGTATTGCCCCTCATATGTATTTGATAAGTTCTCGAATGTTCAAAATCACTCTGTGACAAAAAAATGTTGAAAGCTCCATTCTTATTATTCACATCATCAACATGCTCATTCATATTCCCTATAACCATTATTTTTCAACTTTTTTAAAAAATTCCGTATATTTTAACTATTCATTCATATATACTACTGTTCCACTCCATTATAGGTTGACTATCTTCAGTGGCCATATACACCATATCTATCTACCATTCTTGTCTTTCTAATCTTATCTCAAACTACAAATGTTTTTAACATTTTACATTATTTAAAAAAATTTTGACTTAACTCTATACCACTATCTTTTCTTTCTATTTATACCCCTGCCAATCCAAATTTTTTAGATGTGTTTCCATTACTGCTAATACCTCAAGTCTTTTGTTTTAACTGTATTTTCATTCCAACCACTTTTATGTTTTACTACTACCTTGCATATTCAAATGTTTTATTTTAACAATTCCTTATTTTCCTTTCTTACTACTCTTTTTATAAATTCTTTTGACTTTCTATTCTCGATTATATTTGTTTATTGTTAATTTTTTAGAACAATTCCCTCTCCACATCTACATTTATATCTTGGTCAGCTACTTTTTGTTTAATTCTTACATACAATTCATTCTTAACCTTCTGTTTGATAATACTGTAATTTAAACCATTTCCCATTTTGTAAGTTTCTTGGACTATAATATTTTTCATAAATCAAATCCCTTAATGCTTCTCTTCCTTGTTTTACTAAGTGCAATTCATCTTTAATATATAACTCCCATTTATTAATAAAAATATCCCACACATCCACAAACATAACAGTATTTCTGTCACATAATTTTTTCAAACTCTCATTCATAAACATTCACTATCTAACGTATACCTATTGTCAAATTTTGAGAGTAATCCAACTACTTCTACTCTTTCTTTAACCTTATCCAAACTACTAATAAATTCTTTGCAATCATCCATTATTCTCTTTAATGGCCCTGACAAATTATTTGTTATCATAACATAAACATCTCTACTTCCCTGTTTGTTTATATTAGCTTTAACATTCCTAATTTTAGTTCCAGGCAAACATATTCATACATGCCTATTAAGTTTTTTCTTGCAATTACATTTTCCACATTTTATAATTAGTGAGTCCTTTATCAAGACTGTCTCATAGTTTACTTTTCTTACTTCATCTGTAACATTCTCTTCCATCTTCTAGACTTTCTTATCTACTTCTTATCATTTATATTCATTAATTTTTTTGATCTGCTCATGCTTCATGTCTAATACTTATAATTTAACTTCTACATTCTCTAGATCTTCCTCTATCTTATTTATTTTTTGTCTAACTATCCCCATTGCACTAGTTATTTTGTCATCCATATCTCTTGTCACTCCATTAAATATATACACCAGTCTATCTTTCTTACCTACATTTTCCTCCAGTTCTTTTGTCTCTCTTTTTAAATTATCTACATTTAAAAACCATTCTTAAACCTCTTTTATCATATTTATATATAATCTACCCAACCATATACTTTTCATATCCTTCCTAATCTTATTTTAGCATTCAAATAAAAAACCTTATCACATATCATACACTCTACCAAAGCACCCCTGATTTTCTTCTGGTTAACCTACTTATATTGTTGGATACAAATGCAATCCATATAGCCTTATTTCTCAATTCACCTACTCTATATTTATATTTATTATTTTTCTATCACTTTTCAAGTCTCTTTATATATATAAAAAATTCTTCTTTTAAAATGGTGACCAACAAACATGTGCTTTCTAAACTCACACCACAAATGTTACTTCCTTTCTCGAATAAATCACTTTCCTACTTAAATTGAAAAAATTTTTGAAAAGCATACTTTCTAAAATCAAACTAATCTTATATGTGCCTTAGTCATAAAGCATCCATGCAGTAAACACGCAGATAAAAAAATATTTTTTTATATATTTAACATATCAACATATTGGATCACTTTGCAAATGTTAGCTATATTTTTTTTCAATCTTTCCAAATTGAATTAAATCCATCCCTTTGTGCTCCAACTCTCCTCCATTATTTAAACAAATATTCTACAGCAATAGAAATTTTTATCTAGATATTATTAAAAATATATAAAACTTTAACTTACTGCAGAGCAAAATAGCCATGTCAGAAGCAGCATGGCAGTCACAAATTTTTTTATAATGTGGTATGATGTGATGTGATGCACTGTGACTTCTCCTTATCCCAGAGAAACCTGTTGGCTGCTTTATTTTCCCTTTCCATTCTCACCCTATTTTTTCCTATATCCTGCACCATACTATTTCCATAATATAATCTTTGTCAACTCCATGGCTTTTATATCTAAATTCCCCTTATCTTTTCCCAAACGTAGCATAAAAAACAATAACCCATTTTCTGTATAATCACTTTGTTTATATTTATTTTTTCACAATTTCATTATTTGTACCCTTTCTGCTTTCAAACATTTACAATCAATTACTAAATGCCTAATATTGTCTATGCCTTCCTTACACAACATGCAGACTAAATTTCCCACATTTTTCCATTTATGTGTATAATCCTCTCTTGTTAAAGATCTTGTTTGAGCCTTAAGCAGTAAACTATTTTCCATGCTATTATCATAAATTAATTCGCACTCAATATTTTGTTTACTTCAATATATATTTAAACTCTTTTTACTCTCCATACTAGTTCTTCATCTCTCCAACTCCCTGTTCTTTATTAATATATCTATTCTTTTATCTTATTCTCTACATCTATATTACAACAATTTAGGTCCTAACTCCATCATCCCACCTTTTGTACAAGTATACCGACATAAATTATTTATCCAAATCTTCTGCATACTGCATTACCTTTCTCACCCATCATGTTACCTGCCCTTTATTCATAATCCAATTAAATACTATTTGGGATATTCTTTTATTATCCATAAACTGCAATCTACAGAACATTTTTATTTTGCTTTTATGTGATGATGTGATGTGATATACTGTAGCTTCTCCTTAAACGAAGTCAAGAATCTCTCAGCAATTATGCCCAGATAAACCTGTTAGCCACTTTATTTTCCATTCCCCAGTCTAAGTTTTCCCATATTCTGCTCCATTCCATTTCCACAACATAATCTTTGTCAACTCTATGGCCTTTATATCTAAATCCCCCTTATCTTTTCCCAAACCCAGCATAAAAACCAATAATTCACTTTCTGTATAAGCACTTTTTTATATTTATTCTTCCATAACTTCATTATATGTGCCCTTTCTGTTTTCAAGCATTTACATTCAATTAACAGATGCCTAATATTTTTTATTCCTTCCTTACATAATTTACAGACTAAATCACCCATATTTTTCTCTTGTTGTAAGCTGGTGGCATCTGCCCATTTTTATAGGAATTTTAGCAGAACTAGGCATGAAAGACTAAAAGCCATAATTTTAAATAATGGTGCACCCAAAAGAAAATAAATAAATGTCTTCAAAAAGTGATTTTAAATAGAAATTTTCAAAGAAAAATTAGATTTGATTTAGATATTCATAAATGGCTTTAAATATTGCCAATTTTTTTTGTTCACATAATACTTTAACTGTAAAAAAGTAGAGACCACTTGCAATTGAAACTTAAATAGCTATGGGTAGGATATTAGGAAGGACAATGAATTTGACAAAGAAAAATTGATTATTTAATTTTACCCTGAAAAGATATTTTAAAGCGGAAATTTGATTATTTTGATATATGTATTAAATAATGTATGCATTAATAATAAGGGTTATTCAGGCAATGTTGCATAATATAGATACTATATTTAAGATTAATCAATCTACTAAAAAAATTACATCTTTAATCAAAAACGTTTTATTCACATTATTTAAAAATGCTGAGTACAAACTTTGATGTATTTTATTGTCCTGAATAATGGTTTACATTTATGAAAATTAGAAAAATCAAAAATGGCATAGGAACAATTTTTGAAATACATTTAGAAAGAGAAAGAAATATTTTTGTTTTGAAAAAATAAAGTATTCGATAGACATAAGTGGATTATTTTAGTGGATACTCGAAAGAAGAGTGGAATTATTAAAACATGGTTTTTTTATCAAAGTCAAGAATCTCTGGAATAAATGAGACAAAAGAAACTTTTCATTTTTCTTTTATTACTCTGTAACCTCCATAGCTTCTAAAACTTGAAATCTATATTATATATTTTTTTCATGACATTATCTTCTTTGTTCACTCAGTAATTTAAGCTCATTAAAATGTGATAATTCTGCTAATTATTCTAGTTCAAAAGATGATTTCCTGAATGTATTTAATGTTTTGAATGCAACATATAAAGACTTTGGTTTATATTAATATCTCACTTTTTTATCACCAATTGACAAAAAAATCCTTAGCAATTTTCAGCTTGAGTTGTTGCTAATTTGACAAAGTAAACCATTTTAAATACCTTAGCATTCTAACTAGTAGAAACGTTGAGTTAGATGATGAGATCCAATATAAACTCTAATGTGCTGCTGCTTTTAATAAGTTAAAAGATAGACTGCTTAATCACAGGTGAATGACTACTGCATCTACATTAGTGATATATGGATCTATTATTTTATTTAAATTTATTATATGGAAGCAAGACTTTGTTACTCTATCGATGCAATATAAAGGCATTAGAATTTCATTTATAGAAGCTCCAAAAAAATTTAAAAAGACAAAAATACGATCATAAAATTAATTTGCTGGAAGTGAAGATATTTTAGAGGTGACTTTTGTAAAATCAGACATTTTATTTTTCTTTAAGTAGATTATCGATTGACTTATAACTGCTTTTGTTATGGATTATTTTATTTCAATTTTATATTTTGCATTGAAATGATTATGTTTTGTGTGTAATAATGTATTTATAAAATTAAAGAAGAATGGGTTAATGGTTATATTATTTCTCCTTCAATCTGCTCTGTCTACATTGACTTTTTAGGGAGTAGTGTTATTAATAATTTTTACAGAGGCAAAACTCTCCATACAGTAGCACCACTCAGTGCAAGCCAGAGTAATCAATGAATGCAGAAATGTTTGTGCATAAAATTCCTATCTAATGCCTACTCATCCAATATCCCCAGATATTGGATTTTATGCACAAACCTTCCTACATCCATTGATTACTCTGGCTTGCATTGAATGGGCATTACCATATGGAGAGTTTTGCCTCTGTGTAAACTACTTGTGTATGCATAAAGAATGGTGATTATGTGATGTTAAGTGGTTTAATTAATATTCTGGGGTTTTTTTAATTATTTGTTAGATATGTTAATGATTGTTTGTTGGTTATACATGAAGATAAATTGAAGGGGGTACACTTAAATTTGATAAGTGTTGATAAAGTTAATATTTTATTTTGAAGCCATTTTCTTCAAACAAAAAACTTTTAAGAAATAGGATAAGGTTAGATGGTTATCAACCTTGTACTCATAAGAAACTTTTTTATTGAATTTTGTTATAGGAACAGACTTTGCTTCTTACTATATTGAATTAGGATATAATCATGAATTTATTATGCATATTATATTTTTTATTATGCATATTATATTTAGCAAAAACATCTATAAATCAATTAATAATAAAGATTTAATTGATAGTGTGAATAAAGAGTTTATGTGTTTGCCCCATAAGGCATCAATTAGTAAATTATTTATAAAAAGAGTTCTTTATTGGATGGTATGAAGGTGACCTGGAAGAAAAGTCTGAATTTAAATTCATTACTAAATAGTTCAAAACAATCAATTGTAAATCTAGTCCTGGGGTAGTTTATAAGATTTCTTGTAGTTGTCATAAAATTTATATAAGTCAGAGTAAATTAAGTCTTAATGAAAAAGTTAAAGCTCATAAGAGCAGAGTTAGCTATAGATGTCAAAACTCAGTTTTGTATATTCATTAACTGAATACAGGTCATAAAATATTATTTTACAATGCACTGGTTATCTTTTATGAAAAAAGTGAATTGAAAAGAAAAATAAAAAACTTTGATAATAAAATGTTTTTAATCTGAAGTCATCAATCAAATGAAAACATCCTTTCATGTGAACGGAAGTTGGTTGTTTATGTAAATGATGGGAAGAGTATTTTGTAATGGTCAGATTTGTATAGTCAGCAAAACTAATCTTAAGAACCAAGCAATGATCACTGACTCACATGTCTGAAAGTTACATCAATATTAACATTACCACAAATAATACAAAGTCAACCCTTATTATCTATATTCCCAGGACAATTTACACATGACTATAGCATCTGATGTTAGCATATATGTTGTTTTTCATATATTCCACTGAGATCAGGGAAATAAAGAGTATTTTAAAACTAAAAAATGCTAATTGTAGTAAATGTGAGAGGTAATAAGCATAGATGCATTTATTAATAATAATAAATAAAACAAACAAAATAAAAGATAGTTCATATGATGAGATTTTAAACCTGTGATTATATTGCATTTCTCATGGCTTAAAAAAATTGATTATCGACTAAACATCATCTTACTTCCAATAGAGGGATTATAGGTTTTTTATGTCTTAGTAATCTCCTGGGTGGACATTCTATGATGATTTAACTATTAAATAATAATCAAGCAGGCTGAAGCTAGGAGTATTTATTTAACTATTCATTAAGAGATGAATCATCTATTTACAACATCAGGCCTTAAAAATACATTAAAAAACTGAATGAAATGCTAAGTTATCAAAAAAAAGCATATAGCTGATTATGAAACAGAGATAGAATACACCAATTTTGGTGAGGCCATATCCAGAACTTTCATCAGATGAGGGAGATGATTAAAGCAGGAATGAACATCTGCTTCTATAGCCAGTAACAAGCATATTACTATCAAGCAGGAAATCTGTCCACACTGGTAATATATTACTTCACTTGGCGAAATTAAGGCCTAATTGATTTATCTAGTATAAATAATTAAAAACAATAAAAGATTAATAATCCCTGCTTAGTTGAGGTTCAATCCCAGATATTGTACTCACATATATTAAGAAATATAATATCCATACAGTAGCTTGAGAAGTCTGCAATTTAGATATATAATTATAATGCAACATTTATGAGGCTAATGTAAATTCAATGACATATATATTTGTCCTTTTAAAAAATATATAAATTAACTTATTTTTAACATTATCTTAAAATTAATTCAAATTATTTTTATATTTGTTTTTAAAAAAAACTGGTTTTCTAATCTCAATAATTGCAAGAATAAAGTTTTAATTAAAATGCATGGCTGATTATTTCTTCTTTTTTTGGAAAAAACAAAATCTTTGAGCCAGGTAATGAAGGATTTAATCAAAAAAAAAAAAAAAACGTTCTATAAAAAAAAGTTGTGGTGGCCTGGTAACGATATATTTGATTGATTTTTGTATAGCATCAACGCCCCAAGCGGCCATGCCTGGATTTCAGATGATTACCTTATTTTATTTTATATATTAAATTATAGTCAAATTTATCAAATAAATGTTGTTATATTATGTAGAATCATGTATGTGCATTTACATATATGCAGCATATAGATATACCTTACGTAAATATTTTAATATTTATTTAATATTTTATACTTTGGTTTCATTATTTTATATTCATAAAATAGTTTCAGTAAGTGATGCAATATTTTGAAGGTTCTCGAAATTGCTTTAAGACAGGAAATTTCAAAAACAATAGAAAAATCTATTAATTAATTTAGAGATATTGTGCTATTGAAATAAATTCATTTAAATATTTTAAATCAAAATTAAAAGTCGTGCAAATCTATTTCTAAATTAGAAATAGATTCAGAACAATATCTTCCATGATTTATCACTCTATTGCATCTTTTGTTGCACAAAACTAAAAGTATTTTTCTTGCTGATTAAGATCACACAAGGTAAGTTTGTATCCACATTGCTTTGGGTGATTTTTTTAAAAGCATTCCTAAAAAACTCCAGCTGTGTCTAAATAGAGCTGTTTTTGATATCAGGGAAAACAGTCAGTAAAATTAAAATTTGGTTCTTAAACCAAATCCATGCCAGATTAAATTTAAATTTTAAAACCAACAAGTACAGAGACTTTATTCACCTTTTCTCCGATCTTTTCAGGATCATCTCTGTGCTATGATGGTATGCTTTTGCTGCTAATAAATGGAAAACCTTATAATGCTTTTTGAAAGGATTTGAGAATAGAATGCTACCTCCATTTCTAATGAACCAAGGACCATCCATGCTCCAGTACAAATTGCTTACAGAAGAATGAATCTTTCAAATCAGAATGCTATTATAGAAGAGGATAACTTTTCTCTACCACCTTAAGGATTCAGTTAATCTTCTGTATTACTAAGTTATGTTTAACTCTATAACTATATAATTTTACTTGTATTAAATTACTTTTATCTTTTAAATACTAGCCATATAATCATAATCATATTTTTATTATGACTCTCTATAATCCTATCACATCTGTATGTAAATGCTCACACTTCAAATCCTATATTTTATTTTAGTATGGTAGAAGTTTATTATTATTATTTGCTATTTGCTTTTATTAAATATGTAATTTATATGCCAAGACAACTCAACTCTGTGAGCCTATATTTTATATTAGTCTTAAAAATTCTAAGTACTTCAGGGATATTTCTTTCAAATATTTATTTTAACATGCTTGGTGGGTTGAGAACTAAGTAAATAATGTCATTTCTATTTTCAGGCAGATTATTATTATAATTCTGTCATAGAATTAAACTTGTTTGGAGTGCTTTTGGTAAAAATAACTTGATACTAAAAAGAAATATGTCTATGTATTTGAAAAGAAAGGTTTTTAATAAATGTGTTTACCAGTTCTTACTCATAAATCTAAGACTTGGACACTTAATAGAAGAGCAATACAGAGACTTCAGACCACTCAAAGAAGTATGGAGAGATGCATGTTAGGAGTAACAAGAAGAGATCTAAAATGCAATATATGGGTAAGAGAACAAACAGGTATTATTGAAGTCATTGAAAAAATTAAAAGACTCCATGAGTGCAGTTGGGCTAGACATATTGAAAGAGATTAAATGAACAATTGAAACTTTAAACTGGATTCCAAGAGATTGTAAAAGACCCAGAAAGAGACAACATGTGAGATGAATGAAAGAAATTAAAGTATACAGGGGTGATATGGAAAAGGGAAGCTAAAGATCAGAGAAGATGGATTGAACTTGGAGAGATCTTCATCCTCCAGTGGATTGATAATAGTTGATGATGATGATGACATCTACATATATTTATTGAGGACAAATTAATATTATTTAAGAATGCTATTACTTAAATATTTTTAAATAATAATCATTTATGTATAGCACCTTGAGTGTGATAGAATTAAATAATGCTTATTAATTCCAAATGCATATGGGACCCTTTAATGAAGAAAAATGAAATCATGTATTATTAAGACATTCATATAGTTTTAGACTTAAGTTATTTAATTTGGTTTGTTATACAGGTCATGCCATTATACCCAATTAAAACTTTATATTTTGGCCATTAATCATTTAGATGTTAGATGTCATTAAAGATGTATTGCAGTTTCACAGCATTGCCAGCATAGGTCAGCTATCATCATTAACTATTTGCTTTATCATATTTTGGGGATCATCGGGAATACTAGATTCTTCAATTTCATTTATATACATTTTAGCTGGCATTGTAAGTGCCCTAGGACAACTTTGGAAAGAGTAGTGGAAGCTCTTCATGGAATGACCCTGGGATAGCCAGCCCAACCCATCTCCTTACCTTCCTCCCTCTCAAGGTATAGGGCCACCAAAAGAACAGGCATATCCTTTGTCTCACATAAATTAGGAAGCATCTCCTTGGACAAATATGGACTGAATCTTATAGTTTACTGCATCATGCTTGCATGGCCATTTATTATATTAATTTAGAATTATGCCTAAAACTACTCTGCAAGCCATAATGCTATGATTTAACTAAATCATTTGGTTATTTATTATTGGATTTATATTTAGAATGTCATGAAAAGCTTGCATTAATCTATTCCCCTTAGACAAGTGACCCCCACATGTGTAAATGAATTCTCTTTTATTTTTATAATTTAAGAATTAGTACATAATGTTTGTTATATTGAATATGAGAACATTTGTGTATTCAATTTTTTTCTTTTACAACTTTGTTATTTAATATTTAGTAAATGTAATGGATGTCAGAGACCAGTTTACCTGGCATCATGATTATATACATGTGGATATCTTGTGTGATTGAAATTTTATCTATCATATCTTGCTTACATATAAGTATCTCTCATTGTAAATTTATAGTCTAAAAGTTCATTAATTAATCATATATAATTTAAAATAGCATTTCTCTTTTTAAATCTATTATGTAAAACTTGTTTAACTAATCATTGCCATATAAACAAACTGCTCTCTCTCTCTCTCTCTCTCTCTCCTCTCTCTCTCCTCCATATATATATATATATATATATATATATATATATATATATATATATATATATATATATATATACAGTTATGTGCTAGCATAAAAGATGGTGATCATGTGAAGCAACTTTCCATTGAAAAAGAAAACATTTTATGATCCACTAATGGATTTTATATGAACGCACAAAAAAGTAATTTATAGTTTAATATCTTCTATATGTTCTGCTGAAATTCCCACAATGTTTACTATTATATGCACTGATATTATACATAATCCATACTTATTCAAATTTATTACTGTTGGAATAAAAATTTTGACAATTTGTTTTATTTAAGTATTCCACACTAACATTTTACAATATTTAATACAACTTTATATATTTTATAGTAATAATAGTTGTTAATTTCATCAAAATATTCTAATAATGTTATAATGCAGCATATAAATCTGATATAACACAGATTTATCATCTGAAATGATTTTATCTTATGTTATTATACTTAGATTCTCAAATGATTCCAATTCTTTTGAAGAAAACATTTTATAATTTTAGCCCATAATATTCATTTTAAACTTTAAATAATAATGATATATGTGCAAACACTTTTGTGCTGTTTAGCTGTTGAAAGAAAATGAGAGTCTAGTCTAAGACAGGGATTTCAATAGTTTTTTTCCCAATGATGTCATACTTATGTCATTATACCAGATATTGTTGTTATGGCATTTCATGTTGTAAAGTCTTATTTTCATGACTTTTTCTATTAAAAATCAAATTTATCCGTTTATCCACTCCATAAAAATTATTTTCTAACAAACTAGCATTTATGATGTCAAAATATTTTTTTAAAACTTTATAAAAATAAATATTACAATACGTTTTAAAAATTATTAAAAAAAACACAATGTTGCAAATTAAAATGCAAAATTCATTTAAAATCATAATTTAAATAAAATTAACATCCCTTCCTATTTATTTATACAGTAATCAATATTTTAAATATCGATTTCAAATAAATAAAATATTTTAAAATAATATATTAATTACCTGAAATTGAATGTTTTTAAATTATCCCAAGATATATAAAACACGTGTAAATGCAAACATTCTTTTAACAATAATTTAATATCCATTTGTTTACATTTAAAGATTATCTTTGAAATGAATGCAGTAAATAAAACGTCAATAAATAAATTTATCGATACTACTTTATTTTATTATTGATATCATATAAAACTATTTATAAACTTTTACTAATATATGCCTAACATAATATATACGTCATTAATTATATTATAACATTCTACGAATAAAACGTAATATTAAACCTAAAATGTTGCCGCAATATAAATTTTGATACATTGCTAATTAAAAACTTATACAGCCAATTTTTTAAAATTACCATTTAATAATAAGGAAACCTGTTTTTATTACTTTTAAATTAATTTAAACAATTTTAGAATTAAAATTAAGCTAATAAAAGTTTATGTAGATAATGTTACGTCATAATACTACAGTGTGTAAATAATACATACATATAATGTAAATTTCTTTCATACTGATCAGTTAGTTATACTGTAAGTAGAATTTATACAATTTATTAACAGTAAACTATATTTTAGGAGTTGCTCATTTGTGAATAATGATATGGTTTTTATTAAGATATTTTGACAAACGTAATCTCTGGAAGTTCGGCTTCCTATAAGATGCATTCTCCAGAAATCTTTTTTATTCTTTCGTATTTAACTTCTCTATATTTATTTAAATAATGGATCCAATATTATGTAAACATTTTAAAAATCCGTTTATAAATAATCATTCGAATAATATTGTGAAGATATTTGTTGAAGATTGATTAATATTTTGTGACGGAGATAATGCCATTCTTTTTATTTTACTTCAAGCAACTATATGACAAGTCATTTATTTATTTTAATTTTACATTTTCTATTAGTAAAAATTAGTCAAAAATATATCTTGGAAACCATTCACTTTTTTTATTATGCCTTTATTTAAATGCGTCAAGAATATATCATGGAATAGAAGATAATGCACATCGAAAAAAAATCGTCTTAAAGGAATAACCACGTGAGAATCTGAAATAAAAAGCAAGTATACTAATGTTGATCTGAGATTTTAGTTGATATTTAGACTAGATTTAATTTAATAATATATGGGCTGATATATAATTAGTGATGGTGATAAAGATATTAAATATGATTCAATGATGTGAAAGATAGCAGTCCCAAAATTTTGAATGTATAATAAGAAAATTACATATTATATTTTATTCATTGCTTACAACATTTCTTTTTGTATATAGTGATTTTTATATGACTTTTTTATATTAAAAAAAGTAATAATTGTCATTTTTGTAATAATGATTTTTAATTTAGATACAATATATACTAATCCGAATCATTTTATTAATGAAAATGTTTAGTAATGAAAAACAAGCCTTTTACTTAGAGCTATCTATTGTAAAAACGCAATAAACTAAACAATTGACACAAAACAAGAAATTTTTAAAAAAACATAAAATAAGAGAGGTGGCAAAAACTTTTACCAAAACAATTATTTTCAATAGATAGAAGCACTAAAAAGTATTTGTATCTTTTCTATTTGGTAACAGTAAATATAATGAATTGAAGATTTTAAGCAATCTAGTTTAAAAAATGTTTTCATCACTGCTTAAGATGTGTTTAAGAATACAAGCTTCAAATAAAACTCAATTGGATGTAAAATGTGGTCACTCATGTAATATAAATCACCTTAATAGTCAAAAGAATGCTAAATTTAGATACTTAGAAATCATTGAATTTTATAAAAAAAGACAATTAAATATTTTATTTAAAATAAAAACAGAATAAGGATGCCATCACTATCAATTATATGTACACTGGAGAAGAAATAATCTGAGTACTAGTACATTGCTACGGTGCTTAGAAAATTGATAAACTAATGGACTCAAACAAAGTTCAAGCATACAGTTAATGAATAGAGTATTTTGATCACCTTTTGCATAATAACACAAAATTCATATGAAAGCTTTTAATAATGTACCTATCTTATCAACATTTTTAGATCTGGACAAAAATAAACTTAAAACAGCTCTTGGTAATCTTAAAAATGGAACAGCCATAGGTTCTGATGAGATATCTTGGAAAAAAATTAAATATAGTGTTGATTTATAAGTTTTTAAACTATTGGAATTTATAAAATATATATGCCACATCATTTTAACGATGCTTATATTATTCAATGTTTTTTTAAAAAAACCAGGCTAGACAGTGCTGAAATAATTACCATTAAATATTGTAGTTATTCACAAGGAATAAAAGTAATTCTTATAAGGATATTAATGTTGGCTAAAGATTTAATAAGCATCACTATCCCAATGTATATTGGTTATGTAAGTTTCCAATAAATGATGTCATAGAAATAAGGTTAATAAAATATTTTCTTAAATATGTGTAAAGTGGAGATAATCTTTATGTAGTCTTAAATCCATAGTACAGCTGATAAATAGATAATGTTGAATAGTAACACAAAATTCAGATGAATGGTTGTAATGAGGTTTCTTATGCACGTCTTTAGATTTGAACAAAGATATCCAGCATGTTGGAGTTAGAACAGCCTTTTGTAGTCTTAATATGGAACAAATGTTGTGATGAGATAAGTGGAGGAAATGTTCAATCTAGTGTTGACATATTAGTTTCAGTGCTATGGAATATTTTAAAAATATATATATCACCTGATTATAAAGACCTGTATATTATTCAAAGTTTAAAAATTAAAGGATCAGAAAACATTGAAATAATTATCACTGAGTAGAATAATTATCGACTACAATAAAAAACTTGACTATTGTTTCTAGTCATAGGCTCAGTCTGGTCATGAGAGAGAAATTAGTATGTGGATATGAATAAAATAGCATTGTCAAAGAATTTAATAAGTTCCCCTATCTTGTATATATTTATTACTGAAGCTTACAATAGATGGCAGTACATAAAGTAGCTAAATACAGTTTCTCAATACATATGTACATGTATAGTTTATGGTTGTATTGTGTTTTCTTATTTGTTTTAGGCTCATAAAATGATGGTTACATGACTCAGTGTTTCATTAGAGCAAAACTTTTGCAACTATAGGGTTATAACCCAATATGCAGTCATGTAACTGAAAATTTAGACCATAAAAAAGTTCTCAATATGCAGCAGTAAAAACTTAATATAAAATCAAATGCAAAATGAATCCAATGTGTTTCTAATAGTACTTACTCATGTTGTGTTATATGACTTCACTACATTTATGATTCTCTTTCAAATAAGATTTATTTTTACAATTTCACATTAAGCTATTATACATTTATGGATCATAATACAAAATATGCACACATTGCATTATGCATGATGGCATGCATTGTAAAATAACACTGCCAGAAACAATTTCATACCTGATTTAAGTCTATTTTTATGTTAGGAATTATAGAGATTTTGTGTGTATGTGTGTGTGTGTGCATACAATGTTTTCTGCTCACCAGGTAACATAGTTGTATTGTTATGAAAAATAAAGATTAATATTTCCAACCATTATTTCTCAACATTAAAACAAGCAAAACTCTCCATATAGTAGTGCTACTCAGTGCAAGCCAAAGTAATCAATGGATGCCAGAAGGCTTGTGCATAAAAACACTATCTAGTGCCTACTCATCCAATATCCCCAGACTAGTTTCTGGTTTATGAACCTTTGCCAGTGAGGAGCCTTGGATCTGAGAACACTGCACCTATGTCTTAGGATCTAATGCAACCCTCCAGCAACCACCTTTTATTTATCTCTACTTAACTATAAAACTATGAGAATAAAATTAGAAAAACGCAATAATATTTTCAACCCAAGCTCATTAGCTTATATTGTCATATAGGTCTGAACTCAGTTCAGTACCCATACATTTTTGGTATCTTTGGTTCCTTAATAACCATAGCCACTACTATCCTATTAGGCAGAATTGGTATTAAACCATTAAACATCACATCATTTCTTATGCTTGTTCATAACTGTTATTAAAACAGGCAAAATCTTCCATACAGTAGTGCCACTTAGTGCAAGCCAGAGTAATCATGTGATGTTTAGTGATCTGTGATATTTAGTGGTTTAATACCAATCCTATCTAATAGGATAGTGATGGTTATGGTAGCTAAAGAACCAAATACACCAGAATGTATTGGTACTGAACTGAGTTCAGATCTATATGACTATATAAACTAATGAAACTTGTATTGAAAATAGTATTGTATTTTCATTTTATTTTCATAGTTTTGTAGTTAAGTAGACATAAAAGACAGTTTCTGGAGGGTTGCATTAAATCCTAAGATCTAGGTGCAGTGCTCTCAGATCCAAGGCTCCTCACTGATGAAAGCCATAAACCAGAAACTAGTCTGGGGATATTGGATGAATAGGCACTAGATAGGGATTTTATGCACAAGCCTTCTGGCATTCATTAATTACTCTGGCTTGCACTGAATAGCACTATTGTATGAAGAGTTTTGCCTGTTTTAATAACAGTTATGAGCAAACAACATATAAGTATTGAATTAAGATATCGTTGGATTGGATTGTGTATTATTGTAAAAATTGTTATCTATTTCTCTTATTTAAATATTGGTGATTAATTTATGCTATCCGATAAACAAATGAACTAACAGTTATTATGATGTTAATTCAATCCCTATTTCTTCATAACCAAAATTTATTATATACAAATGATTACAGCATATTCTACTTATTTATATGTAAATAATAGAATTACATGTAATGTAAATTTTTGACGGCATTCATTTGCATGTTCGATTATTTACATTGTAATCATAATTTATATAAATTTACCATCAATAAACTATACTTTAAATGTTTTCAATTCTCATAAAATTTCAGAAAACTATCCGGAAGTTCGGCTTCCTGTAAGATGCTTTTCCAGAAATCATTTTTATTGTTTCTTATTTAATTTATCGTCAATTTTATTTTAAAAAATAAATTAAAAATTATGTAAAACTTTTTAAAAGTTTATTTGTAAACAAACATTAGAGATAAACATTGTAAAGAAATTTGCTGAATATTGATCAATATTTTATTTCGAAATCAATAGCTTCCTTTTTATTTTCTTCATGCAATTCTATGCAAAATCATTCATTTATTTTTCTAAACTTTTATTTGTAAAATAAGCCAAAAATTCATTTTGGAAATCATTCACTTTTTTCAAGAGTCTTTCTTCAAATGCCTTAAGAAAGTGTTGTGGAATAGAGATTGCGTAGAAAAAATGGTGTATACTAATGTTTACGTGAGTTTGCGTAGAAAAAATGGTGTATACTAATGTTTACGTGAGTTTGCCTTTTACATTTAGATTGCAAAACTATAATAATACCTAGGATAAAATGCTATTAATAAGCTGAATAAGCTATTTAACTACAATAAACTTTGTAAAAGTTACGACTGCTGAAATTTTGAAGCTGAAAACCAAGTCATAGAAAAAAAAAAAAATAAACAATGTTTTATTTTGTTCATTGCTTATGAACTATATTTTCCTAAATGACAATAATAATTTGCCTAACTCCTTTGTATTCAAGCTAATAATGTCATTTATGTGTGAAATGTTTTTTCTCTAATACTGTGTAGAGTAATCCAAATCAATTTATTAATGCAAAAATTTTGTAATAAAAAACACAACTCTGTCACAGCCTATAGGTAAACAGCAACTCAACTAGAAATAAAACTATAGATAAACAAGAACTCAACTGGAAATGAAATGTCATCAGATGTCATACAATATAAAACACTTGAATAGTCCTAAATGTAAATACATAGAAATCATTGAAATTTTTTAAAAATAAAAAGAATAAAAGATTTTACTTTAAATAAAAACAATAAAGAGATATCCCCAAGGTCAGTTATCTGATAACTAGAGAAGAAATTATTGAAAACCTATTAGATAGATCACTGCACTGTTTGGAAAATGATTAAGAAGTGCATTCAATTGTACAACTGATAAATATAATATTTTCATCATCTTTTACATAATAACACTTAATTCAGATGAATGTTTTTATGATATATATCTCTTAACAATGCCTTTGTATTTAAACAAAGATGCCCAGATTAACACACTTAAAACAGCATTTGGTAATCTTAAAAATAAAATAATTGTAGGTCCTGATGAGATATCTGGAGAAACTTCTCAATATGATATTGATATATCAGTTTCAAAGTTCTTGGAATATTTAAAAATATATATGCCCCCTGATTTTAAAGATCCTTATATTATTCAAAGTTGTAAAAATTAAGGGGACAACAAACATAAAAATAATTATCATTGAAGACTATAGTTAACTGCTACAATAAAAATACTTAAAAGAATATTGTTTCCAGTCATAGGGCTATGTTTTTCACTGATGATCATAAATGAGAAATTAGCATGGAAATGTAAATAAAACATCATTGGATGAGGATTTGCTAAGATTTACTATCTAGTATATATTAATAATTCAAACTTACAATAGATGGCAGCACTAAAATAGGCTAAACAGAGTTTCTTCTGAAACATGTATAAAATGTCAACAAGTGATGTTTTCTTATTTGTTTTCATAGTCACAAATTGATGGTTACCTGATTAAGCCTTGCATTGTAGCAAAGGTTTTAAATTATGGGTTGTGACCCAATAGAGTGTCATATAACTGGATGAGGGATGAGGAAAATGTAGTAGCACTAACCAATTTCAGAATGTGCAGAAATCAATCATTAATACAAGATCAAATGTATAATAAATTGTAGTTATGGTTCAAGATCAAATGTATAATAAATTGTAGTTATGGTTCTAATGGCACAACATGCGCATATTACATTGTGCATCATATAATGCCAGAAAAAAGACTACTGAAACACTTTCAGATAAGATTCTACTCTATTATATGTTATGAAATGCAGTGTTTTAGTTGTTTATACAAGACTTTCTGTTTTTAGAGAAACATCTTACTTTAATTATATCAAATAAAGATTTTTAATCTATTTCCACTGTCATTTCTCCACATGTAAGCAAGGCTGGCAGAAAACAAGTTAAGCAATACAAGTAACATCAAAACATACAAAATTAAGTTTCAAAAGAAATTTGTTTAAAAATAATTTAAAAAAAAAAAAAATTAAAAATTATAAAATTTTATAAAAAGTTTTTTGGAATTTTGTTTTTTTCTTTTTTTTTTTTTTTTTTTTTAAAGACATCTAGGGTGCCAATACATGAGACAGAAGAAGTCCAATAATGAACAGTACAAAATTAAGTATAGATTTTTTTTATTCTATGAATATTAATTAATGCACTTAGTTCATTATTTCTACAAAATAATGAAATATAAACCTATTAAAATAAACAATCACATCTTGAAATGGGCTTTGTGAATTATAATTCACAACATTTATAAAAAATAGGATCAGAGAGTACTGAGATAATTATCATTAAATATTAATGTTATCCTCCACTACATTAAAAGTAGCTCATATGGAGAAAATAAATAACATTGGATGAGGATTTTAAACACTACTATTCAGTATACATTGATTACACAAGATTGTAATTGATGGCAGCCCTGAAACGGCTTGGCAGAGTTTCTTTTTAATCATGTCTGATGCTTGTGGAGATGATGTTTTATTATTTATTTGTAGTACTAAATTAATGGCTCCAAGACTCAGCATTGCTTTGGAATCAAGATTTTTAATTACATGTTGTTACCCAATATGGTATTGTGTCACAGAATGTGGGAATCATAAAATGGGGAGCACTCAAAAGTTTCTGAACATGCAGCAATCAAAACTTAATTCAAAATTAAATATAAACTGAATTGAACTTTTTCTGGCATTACTTACTATGTTGCTTTTGTAACATCATTGCAGTCATGATTCTATATGTGAACAGGTGCATGTTTCATAATGCATGCTGCCATGCAACTCCACACAACCCTGTGAGAGACAATTTCATATGACATTTAATACTATTGTATGCTATGAATTGCCATATTTTTACAGTACCTACAAAGTTCTCTGTTCTTAAAAAAAAATTTTAGTTTAATTATAAAAAAACAACGACTAAAATATTTCCTACTGTCATTCCTGAGCATATAAGTATTGAATTAATGTATCTTTAAACCAGATTAGATTGTTTCTGGTTTTAAAAACTGCTATTATTTTATTCTTTTGCAAAAACAAAGTTGTTTAATTTGTGCGACCATATGTAGTCTTTTCTCATTGATTGTATTCTGATAAAGAAATAATGGATTTGTTACCATGACAATATTAATAAATTTCTTTATTTTGTACTCAATCGTTGTAAAAGATCGAGCAATCAATAAGTAGATCTCTATTCCTTCACACTTTCTAAATATTAGATACAAATAATTACAGTATATTCTATTTATTTATAGGTATATAATAAATAAGCTTACAGTTAACGTAAATTTCTTGCCATATTTATTTTCCTATATGACCATTTATTTGTATTGTTGGCACAATTTACTGTATATTTGTGTGGGAGATGGTGATCTGGACCAACTGATGAGTACCAGTTCAGCACAAAATGCATATACTGAGGATCATTTATCTTTTATACATCTATGTGGTGATGTGCATCAGTTGTATAAGATAGATTGGATAGATATAGGAAAGTTGAAAGTTCGAGTTCAAGTCCCTTATAATTAATTTACCATCAGTAAACTATTCTTTAAAAGTTTTTGTTGCTAATATATTTTCAAAAAAGTTATCCCAGAAATTCAGCTTTCTATAAGAAGCTTTCAAGTGTTATCATTTTTGTTATGTTTATTTAACTTATCTCTATTTTACTTTTAAGTAATGAACCCTGTATTATGTAATCATTTTTAAAAGTCTATTTGTAAATAAACATTTCAGAAAACATTATAAATATATTTGTGTGAATATTAATATTTTTATACAATTCAATACTATCCTTTTACTTTTGTTCATGCAAAATCATTCGTTTACATTTTTTTAATTTTTATTTCTAAAATAAGCCAAAAATACATCTTAGGAATTATTTACTTTTTTCAAGAGTATTTACCAAATTATTCAAGAATGAATGATGGAGTAAAGATTGTGTAGCAGAAAATGGTGATACACAAATGAATATGTGGTTATGTTTTATAAAAAAAATATACTAATTGTTCAAAAATATTACCAAATTCATCACTTCCTTTATTTTGCTGTAATATCTTTTATATATACAATTTATCTAATCTGCTTTGAACACTTTTCAGTAAAAATCTTTTATTGTACATATATGCATACTCAATCTTACTTTGGACCATCCTGCTGTCTTCTTCAGAAATTAAAGTGAATGTGGCCCTGAAGAAGAATGCAGGACAGTCAAAACTATGATTGTATGTGCATATAAGTGCAATAAATGTTTTTGATGAAAAGTGTTCAAAGTAGATTGGATAAATTGCATTTACTAATTGTTATGTTTATGCATGATTATAACAAACATACTGTCATAAAATGCATATAAATATTTATTAAGCCAAACAAATTTAAAATAGTATATTTACAATATATACAATCTTATACCTTTGCCTGATACTGTTGATACTGTATAGCAGTTGGTTTGTGTGCAACTATTTTTATAAGGGATATGAGGCCACATTCTAAGCTCAGCTATGACTTCCAATTGTTCTGTGACATCTTGCCTCATGTCTAAATTAGTTGTAGATGCTTCCATTTCTAATGTGATCTTGTCTAACTGATTTACCCATACAGTTGATATAACATTTATATTGCCATTTAGATCTGACAGCAAATTATTGTTGTTTTCCTTAACTCAACTGATTATTTATTGTCAGATTTCCTTCCATAATGAAAGCAATCAGATTCATTGAGCATCATTATACCTTGGTCTCATACTGCCATTGTCTATGTGTTATCAGATCATACATTTTATTGGTTCTTGGAAATGAATGCTAAATCCAATTGAGATAAGAAGGAAACAAGATAATCAGAAAGAGGGGAACAATCTATTCCAAAATTCTGGAATGGCAATATTATAAAAAAAATGGTTGTATTAATAAAGAAATATTGATTCAACTTTCAAATCCCAAATTATTATTAATATATCCCATCAATAATGGAACTGGATACCAATCTGCAGTGTCCTATATATTAAAAAGTATATGGGCCATCATTAATAGAATAAAAAGTCATTGTGTATACAATAGCAGGAGAGTGATTATTGACTATCAAGGCAATCAAATATCACTCTTAGAGCAGGAAGACATAAAGTTACTATGCCTAGTAAAATAATTCATTTGACTTTTGTTATGTCTCTTAGCAAGTGCAGCAATTTATTAGGCCATGACTGGTTCATTTACTTGGGCTTTACAGTGACTAAAGTAAACTGTCTCACAAAAATAAAATCCAAAAAGGACTACTTAAAAATAATTGATAGTAAACTAGATGTGAACTTTAGGGCAATCACTTAAAAGTAATTGATAGTAAACTAGATTTGAACTTTAGGACAATCATTGAAAATATAAATACTAAAGTGAAGATATTCACAAGTCCTATGCTGTAAATTTAAGGGAATCACAAATGGGTTTCAAAAACTGTAATCAAATTAAAATTTCTAACAGAGGTGAATCAAACAACAGATGGACAGCTGCACTACAGTCACATACACCTACTAAGGTTGAATTATACATCACCAGTTAATAGTGAAGCCAACATCAGAGATTCATCAGCCAGCGGTGATGAGTCCACAAAGTTTAGAAGTTTCCAGCTCTATAAAAACACTAGAGCTGCTAATAAAACACTGAACCTGATGAAGCCAGAAATTAAACACAGCAACCTTCACGGCATCTGAATGACAAATCATATATTGTTCATTTGTATCACATGTCCAATCCAACAATAATGTTGATTTGAAATAGTAGATTCTATACTACCATATCCAGCAAATTGAAAAAAAAATTGATTGGTTTTATAATTTTGCTATTCTGTTTTTATAATTTTATGAAATATATTTTGTATTGAAATACCTTTGTATAAAATTTTTGTTAAGCCTTTATATTATATCCATAAAAAGTCCAGGTCTCACATCCATACAATAAACTAGATAAAATGATAGCTCTATATACAACTAATTAGTTGCAATAATTATATTACCATCATCACCAACACCATTATTATTACTACTATTACTTACTATTACTACTATAAATTATAGTCATCATCAAATGGTTTATTGCTCAGAAATTTATAGTCATCATCAAATGGTTTATTGCTCAGGAATTTATACAGTTTGAATACTGGAAGAGATGTAAGAGGATCATGGTCCGTGGAACTTGAACTTCAAAGTCTGCCACTCTATCATTGCATCAAACCACACAAGATAGATCTATAGCACTTTGAATTTCTAGATGGTCATCCATCCAAATGCTAACTGAATCTAATATTGCTTAACTTCTTCGATTAGATGAGAATAGTATGTTCGTGTAATATCATTGCAAAACATTATCTACACACTCGTAATTTAAAGTAAATCTAAATAGAAATTTAAGTATTATTTTTATATTGTTTTTATTAGGAAAATACTTTAGAGTTTAATAAAATTATATATTATAATGAAATAAGTACATGCCATTACATTTCTTTCAAATTGTTATGTCCACATCTAAAATTAATACAATTACTAATCAGTTTTGTTTACACTTAACATTTATTTATGCAATACATTTATTATAATTGATATGCTGTACTTTGTTCGGTTGTAAATTTAAGTCTCCAAAAGGTTTTGCCATTCGGTTCGTAACTAAAAGTTCATCCCCAGCTAATCTTTGTGTGTCTTGTAACCAATACATGCCATTACATTTCTTTCAAATGTTATGTCCACATCTAAAATTAATACAATTACTAATCAGTTTTGTTTACACTTAACATTTATTTATGCAATACATTTATTATAATTGATATGTGGCTGTACATACCTTTGTTACAGCGGTTGTAAATTTTAAGTCTACCAAAAAGCGTGTTGATGCCATTACGGAAGTTCGTAACTGAAAATGTTCATCCCGCAGCTAATCTTTTGTGACGTCTTGTAACTCAATACATAACACCCTTTCCTACTTAGAATGAGACTTTGTAGTCCTTGAAATAGGCCAGATGTCGACATTGATGTGAAGGGTGCTCCTTGTGTGGTTTTGGGGATGTTTGGCAGAAAGGTGCTGGGTTAGTGTTGTCTGTGGTTTGCTCGCAATTGATCTATGTGCTTGTGTTGCACCCTGAGTCCATCTGAACTTCATGTGACAAGGGGAATGTTCACTGTTCTACTATAGCAGAAATCCAAGGGAGCCCCTACTGGTGGCTCGTGCGAAAACTGCATCATCTAGTTGAAATTTACGGAATTCTCTGTGTATTTGGTGTGGCTTGTGGGGCTCTATCTGGATGTATAAAATCCAAACATGTACGAAGACATCTGTTAAAAAGCATTTCAGCTGGGCTTAATCCTGTGGCTGTAGATGGTGTGACATGTTGAGTTAACAGGTATCGAGCTAAATGCTGGTTCCAATTTCCATGTGTGTCATGTCTCGGGCTCTCTTTTATTGACTGTACAACCTCTCTGCAAGACCGTTACTTGCCAGGTGGTAGGGTGTGACACGTGCATGTCGGACTCCATTACTGATGAGAAATGTCGAGAATTCTGATGATGGGAATTGTGGTCCATTATCAGATACCACACATTCTGGTATACCGTGGGTGGAAAATAATTCTCGCAGTGCTGCAACTGTTGTACTTGAAGTCATTGCTTGCATTCTCTGCACCTCTACCCACTTTGAGTATCTGTCCATCAATGGGGCCTGCAAAATCCAAGTGCAATTGAGACCATGTTTTTGATGGTGCCTCCCAGAGGTGTGTCAGAGTATGGGGACATGCATGCCTTATGACTTGGCAATGCATGCATTTTCCCACAAGATGTTCTATGTCTTGGTCCATCGATGGCCACCATACATATGATCTTGTCAATGCCTTAGTTCTTACGATGCCTGAGTGACCCATGTGAAGTTCATTTAGGATGAATTTTTGTAGTGATGAAGGTATGATGACATGAGACCCCCACAGCAGACAATTCTTGTGTGTAGAGAGTTCATTATTACATCTATTAAAAAATGTTGCAGTTTCATATCTGTGGCTTTGTTTGGCCAAGTGGTGAAAATACAGCTTTTTACAGTTGTTAACAAACAATCTCTGTGTGTTGCTTGCACTACTTGTTCAGCTGTCACAGGGGAAAACTCCAATTCTTCCAAAAACAGGACACCACCAAATTTAGGGCCTTCATCTTCGGTTGATGGAAGTGGGCATCTGCTCAATGCATCTGCATTTGCAATCTTTCTTCCTGGTTTGTATTCCAGCTTAAAAGAATAAGCATATAGTGTGTTTGCCCATCTTTGCATTCTGGGTGATAATATTATGGGTGTTGGCTTATCTGAAGTAAATATGCCTAGCAGTGATTAAATATGCCTAGCAATGGTTGATGATCTTTACTTATTTTGAATTTGATTCCAAAGAGGAAATGATGGAAATGTTTAACTCCGAATATTATCACCAAAGCTTCCCTGTCTATTTGCGCGTAGTTCCTTTCATCTTTAGATAAGATGCATGAGGCAAAAGCAACTGGGGCAGTTGATCCATTGAGCAATCGTGTACTTAGCCCAACCCCCACTCCATATGGTGAAGCATCACATGTAAGCTGGACCTCCTGATATAGCAATCGTGTACTTAGCCCAACCCCCACTCCATATGGTGAAGCATCACATGTAAGCTGGACCTCCTGGTTAGGATTAAATGGCACCAATACACTATTAGAGATATCTCCTAAGTTTTTTAAATTCTTTTCTGACTCATGCAGGTCCTGTGTTTTGTTTGCAGGCGTGTAAGGGTTCGCTATGGTTGTCGGCCTGGAAGAAATTGTAGAAGTTAAGGTCCTAAAATGTTTTGTTCTCTTTTGTTCCTTGGGGATTGGACAATTCTAATTGCATCCACTTTTCTTGGTGATGGATAGGCCCTTATTATCAATTTTTCCCAAAATCCACATGTTTACTCCACACATTTTCCTTGTTTGCCCTCATCCACTCATGACAGTTTCCAACACTTGTGTAATTTTGCACATAAGTCACTCTTCGACATGACACAGATTAATATATTGTCAGAGTATGGAAAACCCAGTGTCCCCAGAAAGTTGTCTATGACACATGAAAACCCAGCCACACATTCCATATTGAAGCATTCACAAAAAGCTCCTTGATGAGTGATGAGGCTTGTATATTTGTATGCCTCGACAGTAAGATAAGAAAATAGAGCTAGGTGGAAGAGTGCCAAAAGGTGGTGGACGCAGGTATCGGGTATGGGTGATTCTGGAGGGCCTTGTTGACAGTCCCTTGTAGTCACTGCATAATCTCACTTCTCCTGTAGGCTTGAGGATTGGTACTACCAGTGTGGTCCGTATTGGGTTGTTCTCGGCTCATGTTCCTTCCCAGAGCGTATCTGTAAGCAAGTCTACCATTTTTCTCAAGGTCTCTCTTCTAATTGGAGGATAAGTTGGATCCATTGCGAAAGCCTCTTATAAGTTCCTTTGATGGGTTGAACATTGTGGATACGTTAAAAAATCTTGGATGGATGCAGTAATACATGAACTCCTGATAGTGTAAACCCAGAGTTGAACCATTCAGCCCAATAGATTGTGCAGGTTCTGCTGCCAACAATCGTAAGTGGCTGTGTCCTTCCCCTATTGTATAGGTACTACACATTGCCTTTAAATGTATTGCTGATGTTGAAAGTCTCTTAGTATGATATCAACTGGTTGTAATTTATGTATCTGTTCCTTACATACGTCCGTGAATGTATCATATGACATTACGGAATATTGTGACCCTGAGTCAACCTCCATTTTGCATTCTTTGTCGTACATGTATATATGTGAGATAGCTTTATGTGTCAAGCCATTGTGGTGCACTTCATGGATGTGATCTACAACTTCATCTTTTAATTCAGTCACTGCCATGCACTGGTTAGATGTCCTTGGAGTATTTCATTGCTTTGCCCAGAAAACATGCTGTAGGTGTCCCAATCTCTGACAGAAATGGCATTTGGTTCTTTTAAAAGGACATTCTGCTTTGTTATGCTGACTGCCACATCCATCACAATTAGTGGTTCCTGACCAAAGGGTTCATTGTTTCTTTTGCAGGCCGGTGTTTGAGAGGGTGTTAGTGACGAGAGGTTATTACGGTAATGTTGGTTTGTTCCATTGAATAAGATCTACGGTTGTGGATGAGCTTGTGGCATGGATTTCACGACCTGTATTGATGCTGCCTCCACGGCTAAGCTATGCTGAACAGCCATTTTTAATGTTAAGTTTTCTTCCATTAGCAGTTTGTGTTGTGTTGCCTCATCACGGAGTCCACAGATGAATTGGTCCTGAAGATGCTCTGTAAGTGAAGGTTCGAATTCACAACCCTCTGTCAGATGTCGGAGGTCTGCCAAGAATGTGCTCACACTTTCTCCCTCTCATTGCCAATGGCGATGAAGTTGAAAGCACTGGTATATGATGGATGGCTGTGGGTTAAAATACTGTTTTAGTATTTTAATGATGTTTTGGTATGATTTTTCCTGTGGCAATGCTGGAGATATAAGGGAGTGCAGAATGCTTAATGTTTTTAAACCACACGCAGCAAGGAGAGATGCATGCTTCCTATTGTCAGAATTTATATTATTTGTTGCAAAAAAAATTCACTTGCAACGCATATGTATCCCGCAGGTGTGGTGAATCGATGTTCGAATGATGCGAGAGATCCGATCATACCATTACGTGGTATAAGTTGACAAATCTAAACTTTATCTGAACGTTGTTTTTTTTTTTGTTTAAATGAGATGAATTGCGCATTTACATATGCTAGTTGCGTTTTATATATTTTTTATACAGCGTTGCTTTTGTTAGTTTTTGCACATTCATTTAACATCCCATCCTCATCGCCAATATTTGTATTATGTCCACATCCAAAATTAATACAATTACTAATCAGTTTTGTTTACACTTAACATTTATTTATACAATACATTTATTATAATTGATATGTGGCTGTACGTACCTTCATTACAGCGCTTGTAAATTGTAAGTCTACCAAAAAGCATGCTGATGCCATTATGGAAATTCGTAACTGAAAATGTTCATCCTGCAGCTAATCTTTTGTGACGTCTCATAACTCAATACATAACAGATATAAAAGTGGAAAAATATAAAATCACCCTGGCAAACTAATTATATTCTGTAAAATTTAAAATCTAAAAACAAGATTGTTTCAATATAAAAGATTTTTTTTAAAAAATGCTCATAATTAATTATTTTAATCTTAGAATGGAAATGATTTTCTAAATTGACATAAGTGAGATAAGAGATAAATTAAAAAAATACTAGTGATAAAAATTTTTGAGTTCCCGCTCTAAAGAAGGCTGACCAATAACAATAGAAATAAGCACACGGTCCACAGAGAAAAGTCAAACCAGGTAATATCTTTCCTGTAATTTACTGATTAGAGGTCAAAAAGATATAAAAAGAAAACTTTGAAGTTGAGATTCAGATTTGGATTGCTTTTGCTGATTGCATGTAATTGAAATATATTTGCAAGTGTATTGCAGATGTCCAAAATATAGAGGTCAGCAATAATTTACGTTTCCCATGTTTGCAGCAGCTGAAGCAGTTCCAGAGTATGACGGTTTTCGGGAAATGGCCAGTGACGGACTTGTCTCCATCTAGAAGAATATGAAATAGAAAAAACTTTGTATTCTATCAAGGACCACCATGACAGACTTTAATAAATCTACAGCGTTGGAAAGTATTAACTTTTGCTTTAAATAAACTTTTTTTATAAAACAAACTTTTCCAAATAGTAATTTTAAACATCACTTAATTTTTAAAACAAATCGTCTATCTGACTAAAATTTAAATTATTTGTTATGTTTTCTTTTAATATGTTTAATATCATCTCCATTCTTGCAATTTCTTTTAAATTGTTAATCTAAAATAGGCGTAAATGGCTGAGTAGATTCGTAAGATCGTTAGTTAAAGTGTGTTAATTTGGGGGTTAATTGTTTCGCAGTTAAATAAGTGCTGGTGGATAGATGTACGGATGTTTTATGTCAATGTAATTAGAGTTGGTGCATTAAATATTCGTTCGCTTGTATCGCATTAGCATACAGGGTATAATACCCACCTGAACGCATGACCCAAAAGAGTAATCATCGTTGTCAGTGGTCGTAGACATGTTTCCTACGGCCATTGATTTTTTTAACTCTGACTGGGAAAATAAGCCAGCAAACACCACTATTCTTTTTTGCACAGCATCTCCTCTCTATATATTTCAAATAATTTCGTTCTTGTATCATGGGGAGGATGCTCATTCCTTCCCTTCATGATTCTTTATTTCTCAAATAATATCATGCTATAGATGTAAATTCTTGTTAGCATGGTTGTATTATGCTAATAATCTAAATTCTTGTTGGTCACATCGGTATATCAGTAAACTAGCGTTGGTTTAAATGTGAGATTTTTGGCCTAAGGTTAAAAGGGATTGGGTTGATTATTGCATAATATATGTAGCATGTTAACGCTTATTAAAATATTAAATTGTATTTAAATCTATTAAACACTTCCATTTGTGCATAGAATTCAAGTCAAATATATTCATTAGTTAATAATGTTATAGAATTTTTTTTTAATGTGTGTGTGCGTAATAATAAAATGTTTGTTGGATTAATTTTAGCTGTAACTTATTTTATATATTTTATTAATAATATTTAAAATTCAGAATTAGAAATTTGAATATACGGTGTGATACTTTCAGCTCAGCTTTTCCCTGAGTTAGTGACTTGTGCTTTCGGTTCGATAAAAGAGTAACCTCTCCCGTGCGTATCTGCCTGCTGTATAAATTTTCCATGTTAAAATGGCCTGATACCACACTGGTATGGCAGATTAGGTGAAGGGGGTTAAGTCGACCATTATAATATTGTAATACATGCGTGCACATATCTAAGAATTCTTTTTATAGCGACTTTAAACATATATTTATACTCGATATATTCATTTTAGAAATACATTTAATTTTTTTGTTTTCATTATTTTAAATTATTTGAACATGTAAGATTTATAATATTTAAAGTAACATCGCAGTTCCGGAGTTCGACTTCCGATCTATTGCGTACACTATATGTAAACGCTAATTTTACTGTTCACAAAACTTTAAATGACGTAATATAAAATAGGATGGGTAGAGTTTTATTTAAAGCTATTAAAAATTAGAAATGAGGCAGTGAGGTGAAATAAATGTTTTAGAAATTAAAAACATCTTCTACACTCTCATAATTTAAAGTAAATCTAAACTGAAATTCAAGTATTGTTTTTTTTATATATATTGTTTTTATTGGGAATATACTTTAGAGTTTAATTAAAATTAAATATTGTAATAAATTTATATTTTATATACATGCGTGCACATAGGTAAGAATTTTCTTACTATAGCACCTTTAAAAATATATTTATACAGTATATTCATTTTAGAAATACATTTTTTTTTTTTTTTTGTCTTTCGTTATTTTAAATTATTTGAGCATGTAAGCGTATATTGTATGTTAAAGGCAAATTTTATTGTCACAAAACTGTAAATGACATAAATTAGAAATATCACAGTGATATGAAATAAATGTTTTAGACATTAAAAACATGTTTTAAGTGTGGGTTACTATTAGTGAAAGACTAATTAAATCTCTTCTTAATTAGTTTTCTTGAAGATGAAAAACCAAGTTGATTAGTTATCTTGTTTTGCTTACTTTGAGCGAATCAAAATTATGTATTAAAAAGCACTGTTCTAAGGATTAGATCATTTTTAAAAAATTGGAAAACAACAACACGTGCGCTTAATAAAACCACTATAAATAGAGGAAGGAATTATGATTTGGGAAAAATTATATTAAATGCGAGAATGTATATAAAGATATTGGGTGAGGTAGATTACTGACGTTGGATAACTAATTAATTGCCAAAGCTAAACAAAGTGTTATTGTTATCCATAGCAATTCGTGCATTGGCTTAAAAAATAGAAATTTTAACTACAGTGAATTTCAGTATATCATATTTAGAATATTGCGGATTAGGATCAGTAAATAATTAAATTGCGTAATACAATTTTACATATTCGACTGAATATAAATCGAGGTAAGGTCGTATTATTTGTGTTTATAAATGTGGAGGTATGTTTGTATTACGTTAAAGTATAGCTATAGAATATTTAAATGATTAAATTTAAATTTAATTATGTAATACATGTTGAATCAAGCAGTGTTTTATGTTTTATTTATTTAGTTCAATAATTTGTTATTAATATATCATGAAACTTTGTAAATACGTAAATTTTATAGGTATGATAATCGTCGATCAGTGTTAGGAGAGATGAGCATGTAATGAGTAAACAACACTATCATCATCAGACCTCACTCATACTATAGATTCAGGTCAAAAATAGATTTCTAGTACCAGGATCATATCCAGATGTGATAATCTCTACAATGAAAATCAGAGAAGATTGAGATACTAAAAGGAGATTGTATCAATAAGCGAGATGATACATGAAATTATTTGGAAAGATTTTTTAAAAAATTAAATAATTTGTATTGGGGGATATGTTATAACAGGTTGATTATATATTGTGGATGTTGGGAAGTGAAATATATTGATATTAAAGTTTTAAAATAAATATGTATTTTATATATTTAACCCGTGCAAATCTTCGTTTTAACATATATATATATTGAAATAAAAAAAGAATGTTCAATGCTAAAATAAATCTGTTAGAAAATTTAACGAAAGTTGAAATCGAGTAAATAATTGATTTATCTCACCAGGCGAGCTTATTATCAAATCTGATATGTTTGTATATATTTGAATCATTATATCTAGAGAGTTTGACTAAAGGTACAAATGAAAAAAGGATATTTAACCTCAGACGCAGATCCATAAAAGAATCCGTGCTATAAATTATAAGTCAAATGGGTAAAAGGCTTATAGACTTTAATTTATAAGTAATTTATTTTTAACAAAATTATGAATAAAATTAAAATATGGCCTGGTAAAATTAAAAAGCCCTCTTCTGTATATATTTTAATACGAAATGTGGATAGTTTTAGTTTTAAAATACTTCAAATGGAAAAATCAATTTAAAATAAAATTTAAAAAAGTTTAAAAACAAGTTTGTTTATTCACATGATCACTATTTTATACTAGCACATAATTGTTTATAAACAAAGCAAAACTCTCCATACAGTATTGCCACCCTGTGCCAACCAGAGTAATCAATGAATGCCAAAAGGCTTGTGCATAAAATCCCTATCTAATGCCTACTCATCCAATATCCCCAGACTAGTTTCTGGCCTGTGGCCATCGTCCGTGAGGAGCGTTGGATCTGATAGCACTGCACCTAGGTCTGGAGATATTGGATGAGTAAGCATTAAATATGGATTTTATGCACAAGCCTTCTGGAATTTCATTGATTATTCTGGTTGGCACAGGGTTGCAATACTGTATGGAGAGTTTTGCTTTGTTTATAAACAATTATGTGCTAGTATAAGATAGTGATCATGTGATGCTTAATGGTTTAACACCAATCCTGCCTAATAGGATAGTGGTGGCTATAGTTGTTAAAGAGCCAAAGACACCAAAATGTATGGGTTCTGAACTGAGTTCAGACCCATATTACTATATAAGCTATTGAGCTTAGATTGAAAATATTTTTGTAAGTGTGTGCTGCATTAGATAAAGAAAAAAGGTGGGTGCTGGAGGGTTGCATTAGATCCTAAGATCTAGGTGAAGTGCTATCAGATCCAATGGCCCTCATTGACGATGGCCACAAGCCAGAAACTAGTCTGGGGATATTGGATGAGTAGGCATTAGATAGGGATTTTATGCACAAGCCTTCTGGCATTCATTGATTACTCTGGTTGGCACAGGGTGGCAATACTGTATGGAGAGTTTTGCTTTGTTTATAAGTTTTTTTATTAATTTAAAAGAGTTGATTGCATATAAAGTTTAATTAAACTGCCTTTTTAAATAAATATTCAATTGCATGGCCCAATGTAACAGTCCTCGTAGAACAATAGAGTAGGAAAAAACAAAAATCACTAAGCTTTGCAATCACGGGGAGGGGGGATATTTAGCCCTCTATTCTCTAGCCAGCTGAAGACCAATTTACTGATCATTATTGAATGATTAGCTAGGTTGATTATTGGGGAAAAAATAGACTATTGCAAAGTATTTTACTTGTTCAGAATTCGAACAGAAGTTTGTAAGTCTAGCAGATGGATAAGAACGTTTATTAATTACTGCGCTGTAATGTTGAAAAAAAGCGTGAGGTAGTTTATAACTTTTTTATTTATTTGACAATAGCCCTCCCCGAAAAGAAATAACTATATAATTAGTATCCTATTTTACAGATATTAATATTTTGTTCTGCAAAATAAAGCAAGTTTCAATCTAATCCTAATATTAATAATAGATGTTGGAAAACATTACTATGCTTGTACTCATCTGTACTATGTGTGTGCATGATAAATAAGATCATCATCATCAATCAACCATTATCAATCCACTGCAGGATGAAGGTCTCTCCAAGTTCAATCCATCTTTTCCTATCTTTACCTTCTCTTCTCCACATCACCCCTGCACAATTTTTTTATTTCATCCATTCATCTCACATGTGGTCTCTTTCTGGATCTTTTACAATCTCTTGGAATCCAGTTTAAATTTTCAGTTGTTCATCTATTATCGTCTCTTCTAGCAATATGTCCAACCCAACTTCACTTCAGTCTTTTAATTTTTTCAGTGAGGTAAGTAACACCTATTTGTTCCCTTACCCATACATTGCTTTTTCGATCTCTTCTTGTTACTCCCAATATGCATCTCTCCATACTTGAGTGGTCTGAAGTCTCTGTATTGCTCTTCTATTAAGTGTCCATGTCTCAGATCCATAAGTAAGAACTGGCAAAACACATTTATTAAAAACCTTCCTTTTCAATCACATAGGCATATTTCCTTTCAGTATCGAGTTATTTCTACCAAAAGCACTCCAACCAAGTTTAATTCTATGATTAATTTCATCCATTATGTTTTCATCTGAATTAATAATCTGACCAAAATATTTGTAAGTGTTAACTTCTTCTAACTCATCATAATCAATCTTTATTTTCATATTTTGAGAAAATCTATTAAACTTTACTTTAGTCTTTTTAACATTTATCTTTAGTCCTACTTTTGTCTGATAACTCTTGCAATATTTCTTGTAACTAAAGCATTATTGGCAGAAACTACGTCATCTGCAAAATCTAAATTACTTAAATAATCTCCATTTACTTTCACTTCTTTAGCTTCCTAAATACTTCTTGCAGCACTGCTGTAAAAAGTTTTGGAGATATGGAGTCACCCTGTCTTACATCCTTTTCAATGTTGATTTTCCTACTATAATTATGTAATTTAATTGATGATGTTGCATTTTTATAAATATTCTTTAAAATATGACAATATCCTGGATCTACACCTTGATGATCCAATGCTTTAATCACTGAAGAAATGTTTATAGAATCAAATGCCTTTTCATAATCTACAAATCCTAAGCATAATGGCAACTCATATTCATTTGTCCTTTCTATAACTTCTCTCAATACCTGGATATGATCTACTGTACTAAAACCACTTTTAAATCCAGCTTGTTCTCTTGGTTGATGAAAATCCAGTGTTTTCTGTAGACGAGTTGTAATTATCTTAGTAAAAATTTTGTATAAAACTGATAAAAGACTGATAGGTCTATAATTTCTAATATCTTCTTTATCACCTTTTTTAAATATTAATATTAATACTGCATTCTTCCAATCATCTGGTACATCTTTATCATTTAGACATTTGGTATATAACTTTGCTAAAAAAAATTCTATTTCTTCACCTGCTTCTTTTAATATATCAATTATAATTCCATCATTACCTGGAGCCTTCCCTTTCATCATAAATTTAATTGCATGTCTCACTTCCTCATTCAAAATTCTGGGCAATTCGGAAGATATAATAGGTATAGGAGGCACTTGTTCTTTATTATTATATAATTCTTAATAGAAGTCTTGTACACATTTCATGATGTCATCTCTCTTTTTAGTAATAATGCCATCTTTTTTTCTTATTGCACATATAAATTTCCTACCAATACCAAAATGTTATTTTACACTCTTTAGACTTTTATTCTCTTCTACAGCTTTCCTTGCTAGTTCATAATTATACTTTCTTATATCATTTTCAACTCTTTTCTGCACCATTTTACAAAATTTGAGATATTCAATCTTTTTTAATGCATCATTATTGTATATCCTCATATTCCTTCTTTTCTTCATAAATTCTCTAATCTCAATAGAAATTTAATTGGTCAATTGCTGCTTTTTTCTACCAGCTATCTTTGTTGCAGTTTTTAAAAGTGTATCAGTTATTTTCCTATTAATGTCATTCAAATCTGAATCATGTTCAAAATCTACTAATACTTGAAACCAATTTGTAAATTCTAATTTAAAATCATTAGAATGTTTCTGAGGATTAGGAATATCACCTGTAAATATTGTTCTTTTTAATAATTTTTGTCTCTTTAGTTTTACATTAACATGTATCTTACATCTTACTAATCGATGATCACTTCCTGTGTTAAATTTATTAAGAACATTACAATCTTGAAATATGTATTTTCTGTTAGTCAAAATATAGTCCAATTTTGCTGTACCTTTATTTGGATGCTTCCAAGTCCATTTTCTTTTAACCTTTTTCTCAAAAAAAGAATTCATAATATAAAGTTTTTCTTTTTCTGCAACCACCACAAGTCTATGTTCTTTCTCATTTCTATTACCATAACCAAAATTGCCTACAGCATTTTCATTTTTCATTTGTTTACCAATTCTAGTATTAAAGTCTCCCATAACAATTTTAAAATGTTGTTTACTCTGATAAAAAGTCTTTTGTACATCCATATAAAAATCTTCTACTACTTCATCACTATGAGAACTTGTTGGGGCATAAACCTGAATTATCTGCATTTGGTATCTGCTATTAAGTTGTAAAACTAATCTTGCCACTCTGTCTGATATACCATCAATCTCCACAATGTTATTCTTCCATTTTTTATTTATAATGAATCCTACTCCACTTGTATTTCCAATATTTGTGCCTTTATAGTACAGTACATGTTTACTTTTTAAAACAATTGTTTCTTCACCTTTTCTTCTAACTTCACAAAGTCCAATAATGACTCATTTAATATAAGACAGTTCTTCTTCTAACTCTTGCAATCTTTCTTCACTTGAAAGTGATCTGCATTTGTAAGTATCTAAATAAAAAGTCATCAAATGGCAGCCTGAGTTCACAATCAGGGGATTTTTAGCACCCTCCGCCTTCAGCCACCAACTGCTGCCTCAGTTAGTGACTTTACAGCCTTCTGGGAATAAGAATCATCATTTATTTTTGTCGGTCATAATTGTATATATTAGAAAAAATATTCTTAAACTCAGAGGTAATAAACGAAGAAACTCACCACGCTGGCTAAAGCATGTTGGTGAACAGCCCATCCATGTTCATATACTATATGAATAATCACATAATAATAACGCAATCCTTATTTATTACTATATATCTTATTTATCTTATTTTTTTTATAAGATAAATAAGATATATAGTAATAAATAAGGATTGTGTAAGTGTGCTCAAATAAAAATAAATAGTAAATAAGATATGTAAATATTGTTTTTCTTAATAATTTTTGTCTCTCTAGTTTTGCATTAGCATGTATCTTACATCTTACTAATCAATGATCACTTCCTGTGTTAAATTTATTAATATCATTACAATTTTTAAATGAATGCAGTAAATAAAACGCCAATAAATAAATGTATGGATACTACTTTATTTTATTATTGCTATCATATAAAACTATTTATAAACCTTTCCTAATATATGCCGAACGTAACATATATGTCATTAAATGTATTATAACATTCTACGAATAAAACGTAATATTAAACCTAAAATTTTGCCGCGATATAAAATAAACAATAAAGTTTGATACATTATTAATTAAAAACAGATACGGACAATTTACATTAAAAAAGCATTTTTAAAATAAACCATTTAATAAAACGGAAATATGTTTTGATTACTTTTAAATTAATTTAAACAATTTTAGAATTAAAATTAAGCTAACAAAAGTTTATGTAGATAATGTTACGTCATAATACTACAGTGTGTAAATAATACATACATATAATGTAAATTTCTTTCATATTGTTTTGCCTACTTACTGATCAGTTAGTTATACTGTAAGTAGAATTTATACAATTTGTCTTTCAAAAGGAAGAATTTATACAATTTATTAACAATAAACTGTACTTTAGGAATTTCTCATTTGTGAATAATGATATGGTTTTTATTAAGATATTTTGACAAACGTAATCTCTGGAAGTTCGGCTTCCTATAAGATGCATTCTCCAGAAATCATTTTTATTATTTCGTATTTAACTTATTTCTATGTTTATTTAAATAATGGATCCAATATTGTGTAAACATTTTATAAATCCGTTTATAAATAATCATTCGAATAATTTTGTGAAGATTGATTAATATTTTGTGACGGAGTTAATGCCATTCTTTTTATTTCACTTCAAGCAACTGTAGGACAAGTCATTTATTTATTTTATTTTTACATTTTTTATTAGTAAAAATTAGTCAAAAATATATCTTGGGAACCATTCATTTTTTTCATTATGCCTTTATTTAAATGCGTCAAGAATATATCATGGAATAGAAGATAATGCACATCGAAAAAAATAGTGTTAAAGGAATGACCACGTGGGAGTCTGTAATAAAAAGCAAGTATACTAATGTTGATCTGAGATTTTAGTTGATATTTAGACTAGATTTAATTTAATAATATTTGGGCTAATATATAATTAGTGATGATGATAAAGATATTAAATATGATTCAATCATATGAAAGATAACAGTCCCAAAATTTTGAATCTATAATAAGAAAATAACATATGATGTTTTATTCATTGCTTATAACATTTCCATATTGTATGTAATGATTTGTATAGGACTTTTTTAGATTAAAAAAGTAATAATTGTCATTTTTGTAATAATGATTTTTAATTTAGATGCAATGTCTACTAATCCAAATCATTTTGTTAATGAAAATGTTTAGTAATGAAAAACAAACCTTTTACTTAGAGCTGTCTATTGTAAGAATGTAATATATTAAACAGTTGACACATAACATAAGAAATTTTAAAAAGAACATAAAATAAGAGAGGTGGCAAAAACTTTTACCAACACAATTATTTTGAATAGATAGAAGCACTAAAAAGTATTTGTATCTTTTCTATTTGGTAACAGTAAATATAATGAATTGAAGATTTTAAGCAATCTAGTTTAAAAAATAATATGTTTAAGAATACAAGCTTCAAATACTATAGGTAACAAAAACTCAATTGGATGTAAAATGTGGTCACTCATGTAATATAAATCACCTTAATAGTCAAAAGAATGATAAATTTAGATACTTAGAAATTATTGAATTTTATAAAAAAAGACAATTAAATATTTTATTTAAAATAAAAACAGAATAAGGATGCCATCACTATCAGTTATATATGCGCTGAAGAAGAAATAATATGAGTACTAGTACATTATTACAGTGCTTAGAAAATTGATAAACTAATGGACTCAAATTAAGTTCAAACATTCAGTTGATGAATAGAGTATTTTGATCACCTTTTGCATAATAACACAAAATTCATATGAAAGCTTTTAATAATGTATCTATCTTATAAACATTTTTAGATCTGGACAAAAATATCCAGATTAATAAACTTGAAAACAGCTCTTGGTAATCTTAAAAATGGAACAGCCATAGGTTCTGCTAAGATATATCTTGGGAAAAAAATTTAAATATAGTGTTGATTTATACATTTTTAAACTATTGGAATATCTGGCACATCATTTTAACTATGGTTATATTATTCAATGTTTTTTTTAAAAAACCAGGCTAGACAGTGCTGAAATATTATCATTAAATATGGCAGTTATTCAGATGGAATAAAAGTAATTCTTATAAGGATATTAAGAAATTAATAGTGGATAAAGATTTAAAAAGCATCACTATCCCAATGTATATTGGTTATGCAAGTTTCCAATAAATGATGACAAAGAAATAAGGTTAACAAAATCTTTTCTTAAATATGTGTAAAGTGTAGATAATCTTAAATCCATAATACAGCTGATGAATAGAATGTGTTGAGTAGTAACACAAAATTGAGATGAATGGTTGTATTGATGTAACTTTCTTATGCATGTCTTTAGATTTGAACAAAGATATCCAGCATGTTGGAGTTAGAACAGCCTTTTGTAATCTTAATATGAAACAGCCACATGTTGTGGTAAGATAAGTGGAGGAAATGTTCAATCTAGTGTTGACATATTAGTTTCAATGCTATGGAATATTTTTAAAAATACATATCACCTGATTATAAAGATTTGTATATTATTAAAAGTTTAAAAATTAAAGTATCAGAAAACAATGAAATAATTATCACTGAATAGTATAATTATTTGTCAAGCATTGGTGATAGAGATGTCAGCACATCTGCCTTATAAGCAGTTGTTCCGAGTTAATGAGTTCGCTTCCCGGCTGCTGCTATGATACATAGAGAAGAATAGTATAATTATCGACTACAATAAAAAACTTGACTATTGTTTCTCTATATACACCTAATTTAGTTGCAATAGTTATATTACCATCATCACCAACACCATTACTATTACTACTACTATTAATAATAATAATCATCATCATCATCAAATGGTTTATTGCTCAAGAATTTATACAGTTTGAATACTGGAAGAGATGTAAGAGGATCATGGTTCATGGAACTAAACTTCAAAGTTTGCCACTCTATAATTGCATCAAACCTCACAAGATAGACCTGTAGCACTCTGAATTTCCAGATGATCATCCATCTAAATACTAACTGAATCTAATATTGCTTAACTTCTTAGATTAGATGAAAATAGTGTGTTCGTGTAATATCGTTGCAAAACATTATCTACACACTCGTAATTTAATGTAAATCTAAATTGAAATTCAAGTATTATTTTTTATATTGTTTTTATTGTGAAAATACTTTAGAGTTTAATTAAAATTATATATTATAATGGAATAAGTATATGCTGTTATATTTCTTTCAAATAAAAGTGAAAAAATATAAAATCATCCTCAAGTAGAAATATATGTATAAAAAAGGAGAGAATTTAATAATTTTATTTGAATTAATATATATAATGCACAGATGGCAAACTAATTATATTCCGTAAAGTTTAAAATCTAAATCTTTGTCTTGCATTGGTGGTGGGGGGGTCGGGGGGCGTGGGGGGGGGGGGGGGGGGGGGGGGGGGGTTTAAAGTTTAAAATCTAAAAACAAGATTGTTTTAATATAAAAGAAAAATTAAAATAAACAATGCTGTTAATTAGTTATTTTAATCTTAGAATGGAAATGATTTTCTATATTGACGTAATGCAAACAGGCCCTTGGGCATAAAGTCAGATAAGAGATAAATTAAAAAAATACTAGTGATAAAAATTTTGAGTTCCCGCTCTAAAGAAAGCTGACCAATAACAATGGAAATAAGCACACGGTCCACAGAGAAAAGTCAAACCAGGTAAGATCTTTTCTGTAATTTGCTGATTAGAGTTCAAAAAGATATAAAAAGAAAACTTTGAAGTTGAGATTCAGATTTGGATGCTTTTGCTGATTGCGTGTTATTGAAATATATTTGTAAGTGTATTGCGGATCTCCAAAATATAGGGGTCAGCAATAATTTACGTTCCCTGTGTTTGCAGCAGCTGAAGCGGTCTCCAGAGTATGACGGTTCCTGGAACATAGCCAGTGATGGACTTGTCTTCAGCTAGAATAATAGGAAATGGAAAGAACTTTGTATTCTATCAAGAACTACCATGACGGACTTCAATAAATCTACAGCATTGGAAAGTATGAACTTTTGCTTTAAATGAACTTTACTTTTATAAAACAAACTTTTCCAAATAATAATTTTAAACATCACTTGATTTTTAAAAGAAATCGTCTATCTGACTAAAATTTAAATTATTTGTTATATATTCTTTTAATATGTTTAATATCATTTCTATTCTCGTAATTTCTTTTAAATTGTTAATTTAAAATAGGCGTAAATGATTGCATAGATTCGTAAGATTGTTAGTTTAAGTGTGTTATTTTTGGGGCTAATTGTTTCTAAGTTAGATCAGTGCTTGTGGATAGATGTGGAATACATTGAAGTATGTAAAGGGAGTATGTTGTAGGGTGAGAAAAAGCTATGCATGTTTTTATCTCCATGACTGAAAAAGTAAGCCAGCAAAGAACCCTATTCCCTTTTGCAGAGCATCTCTTCTCTGTATATTTCAAATAATTTCATTCTTGTATCATGAGGAAGATGCTCATTCCTTCTCTCCATGATTATTTATTTCTCAAATGATATCATGCTACAGACGTAAATTTCTGTTAGCGTGGTTGTGTTATGCTAATAATCTCATTTTGCATTGGTCACATCAGTATATCAGTAAGCTAGCGTTGGTTTAAATGCCAGATTTTTGGCCTAATGTTAAAAGGAATCGGGTTGCTTATTGCATAATCTATGTAGCATATTAATGCTTATTAAAATATCAAAATTGTATTTAAATCTATTAAATGCTTCCATTTGTGCTTCCATTTGTGCGTAGAATTCAAGTCAAATATATTCATTAGTTAACTTAATTTTTCAGAATTTTTTTTTTAATGTGTGTGTGGGTAATAATAAAATGTTGGTTGGATTAATTTTAGCTGTAACTTATTTTATATATTTTATTAATAATATTTAAAATTCATTATTAGAAATTTGGATATACAGTAGCTTTTCCCTGAGCTTGTGACTGGTGCTTTCGGTTCGATAAAAGAGTAACCTCTCCCGTGCGTATCTGCCTACTGTATAAATTTTCCATGTTAAAATGGCCTGAAGGAGGTTAAGTCGACCATTATAATGTTGTAATACATGCGTGCACCTATATAAGAATTCTTATTATAGCGCCTTTAAAAATTTATTTATACACGGTATATTCATTTTAGAAATATATTTTATTTTATTATGTAATATAAAATAGAATGAGTATAGTTTTATTTGAAGCTATTAAAAATTAGAAATGGCGCAGTGAGATGAAATAAATGTTTTAGAAATTAAAAACATGTTCTACACTCTCATAATTTAAAGTAAATGAAAATTGAAATCCAAGTATTGTTTTTTTATATTGTTTTTATTGTGAATATACTTTAGAGTTTAATCAAAATTAAATATTGTATAAATTTATATGTTATATACATACGTGCACATATGTAATAATTCTTATTATAGCGCCTTTAAAAATATACTTATACAGTATATACATTTTAGAAATACATTTTATTTTTTTGTCTTTCGTTATTTTAAATTATTTAAGCATGTACACGTATATTGTATGTTAAAGGCAAATTTTATTGTTCACAAAACTAAATGACGTAATATAAAATAGGGTGGGTAGAGTTTATTTGAAGTTATTAAAAACTAGAAATATCACAGTCTTATGATGTAAATGTTTTAGAAATTAAAAACATGTTTTAAGTGTGGGTTACTATTAGTGAAAGACTAATTAAATCTCTTCTTAATTAGTTTTCTTGAAGATGAAAAACAAGTTGATTAGTTATCTTGTTTTGCTTACTTTGAGCGAATCAAAATTATTTATTAAAAAGCACTGTTCTAAGGATTAGATCATTTTTTAAAAATTGGAAAACAACAACACGTGCGCATTATAAAACCACTATAAATGGAGGAAGTAATCATGATTTGGGAAGAATTATATTAAATGCGAGGATGTATATAAAGATATAATTTATATTGGGTGGGGTAGATTACTGACGTTGGATAACTGATTAATTGAGAAAAAACGTGCATTGGCTTAAAAAATAGGAATTTGAACTACAGTGAATTTCAGTATATCATATTTAGAATATTGCGGATTAGGATCAGTAAATAATTAAGTTGCGTAAAGAGAATATAAATCAAGGTAAGGTCGTATTCTTTATGGTTATGAATATGAAGTATATTTGTATTACGTTAAATTATAGCTATAGAATATTTAAATGATTAAATTATGTAATACATGTTGAATCAAGCAGTGTTTTATGTTTTATTTATTTAGTTTAATAATAAATATTATTAATATATCATGAAACTTTGTAAATAACGTAATTGTGATTTTAATCCCATCTGAGTGTTAGTAAAATATAATATGTATATTTTTAAATAAAAACAGAATATTCAATGCTAAAATAAATCTGTTAGAAAATTTAATGAAAGTTGAATTCGAGTAAATATTTGATTTGATTTATTTCACCAGGCGATCTTATTATCAAATCTGATATGTTTGTATATATTTGAATCATTATATCTAGGGAGTTTGACTAAAGGTACAAATGAAAAAAGGATATTTAACCTCAGACAATGATCCAAAAAAGAATCCGCGCTACAAATTATAGGTCAAATGGATAAAACGCTTATAGACTTTAATTTATAAGTAATTTATTTTTAACAAATTTATAAATAAAATTAAAATATGGCCTGGTAAAATTAAAAAGCGCTCTTCTGTATATATATTTTAATACGAAATGTGGATAGTTTTAGTTTAAAAATACTTCAAATGGAAAAATCAGTTTAAAATAAAATTAAAAAAAGTTTAAAACAAGTTTGTTTACTAATCTAATTTAATGGAGTTTGATTGCATATAAAAGTTAATTAAACTGCCTTTTTAAATAAATATTCAATTGCCTGGCATCCTCTTAGAAGAATGCAGTAGGAAACGGCAAAACTCACTAAGCTTTGCAATCGCCGGGGGGGGGGGGTAGCCCTCTATTTTTTAGCTAGCTGAAGACCCATTTACTGATCATTGTTGAATGATTAGCTAGGTTAATTATTGGGAAAAAATTATGAGTCTATTGCAAAGTATTTTATTTTTTCAGAATTCAAACAGAAGTTTGTAAGTTTAGCAGATGGATATGAACGTTTGTTAATTACTCTCTGTAATATTGGAAAAAAGCGTGTGGGTTGTTTATATCTTTTTTATTTTATTTGACAATGCCCCCTCCCCCGAAAGGAAATAACTATATAATTAGTATCCTGTTTTAGAAATATTAATATTTTGTTCTGCAAAATAAAGTGAGTTTCAATCTAATCCTAATATCAATAATAGATGTTGGAAAACATTACTATGCTTGTACTCACCTGTACTATGTGTGTGCGTGTGATAAATAAGATATATAGTAATAAATAAGAATTGTGTAAGTGTGCTCAAATAAAAATAAATAGTAAATAAGATATGTAGTAATAAGTAATAAGATATGTAGTAAATAATTATTTGAGTAAGTGTACTCAAAAATAAGTAATTCCCATTTGGGAAATATAAATTGTTATAGATTTTATGAATCATATTGTATATATCTTTTGTTTAATTAAATAATTATAAATGGGAAAACATGCTGCTATTTTTATAAAATAGTTAATTATCAGATAATAGAGAAAAAAATGAGTACGTTTATATCAATTAACGTGAAATTTAAATTACGCCAGATGATACCCTATAAAAGAGTATTTTCGAAAACAAGTGATGAAGAAATTGTCAGAATCATTGGTGCAAATACTTGAAAGAGAAGTTGATCTTTATTCTGTTTTTCTCTGCTGAAGGAGCAAAGAAGGATTTGCTACATAATTTTAATATGCCTTAATAATTAATTAGTGACAACAAATGTAGGTGCCATTAATAACTAATACTATATACTTATGCCTTATGTATATATTGCTACTTTACTGACGTAAAACTAATAAATATTCTGTATATTCATCTTTACGTTTATTATATATTTAATTAATTTATAAGTTTAAATAAAAATATATTTAACTTATTTTGCTTTGGATTTTTTTCCATTTTAATGTTTGCGGAGTTCGAATCCTACTGCATGCAGCCACAAATTGGGCAGTTAACATGCCATATCTTCAGCGCAAGTTAAATATTTATATTGTTCTATTAGTATTATTTTTTGCTGGTACTAAATATATTTATATATTTCGATCACCGGAAATTGGAAGTAGCGGTGTCGAATCGCCATTCACGCTGTAAGCTTCAAGCCCGCCATTTAACCACTGCACAAACTACGTAGCCTTGAAACTACTAATATACTTCTTCAAACTGTTAGATGTATATACATTTAATGTTTGATGGATGGCTTTGCTTCACCTAAGCTTATAAGAAAAAATCCTATACTCATATCTTCTTCACACTCCGTAAAAATATATAAATTATTATTAGCCAAATGGCGCAGAAGCAAAGGAAAGTGCCAGGGAAACAATTGTATCCATCTTTCTTTTATCCTATTACGATTATCTTTTTTTTTTTTTAATATTTGATATTTTTAGGTATAAAATTTAAATTAAAGCCAGTAGCCCCGTAATTATATGTTTAAATAGTAGTTTTCGAATGATCATTACTATATCTGGAATTTTTATATGCAAACAAGAATTGAATTATATATATATATACTGTGTACCGAGAGTAATGACAACAAGAGAAAAGTCAAGGAAGCTTATTTTATTAGCAACACCAACTCTATAAACAGGAAAGATACTTCCGTCGCCATTTCCAGCAAATGGACAATATTAAAAAAAAATAGTTTTGCATATATTTGCATATAATAACATTGACAATCTACAAGGCTATGATTATGGAGTAACAAAACTCTGAAAGCGCTCAGCCTAAATAAATTGTATGAAATAGTTTCACATTCAACGCATTATTAATATTAATTAAAAGAAAATAAATATGTAAGCTGGGGGGAGGGGGGCTTGTCCCTGGTTAAGTAATTAGTAGCAATTATTATACGTATGAAAGTTTTATAAAGTTGTTTTGTATTTATATATATATATATAAGATTAAACTAATGGGAGATTAAATTAAGTAATCAAATATACAGTAAAGCTTGCGAATATATATATATCTTTTTGCTAGCGAAAATAATTAATTGTAACTCTTTGAAAAGTCGTATTTCTTATTTTTTAAATTAGGAGTGGATCCAACGAGAATGGAGGATAGGACAAGAATTGCAGGAAAAACCTAACGGAATAAATCTCTACACTTCGAAGTCTGAAAGTGAAAACTCAAAATTTGATTTACCGTTTTTATTGTGCAGGTTGTATAGATATTTATCATTTTGCAAACTATAGGGCAAATATATTTCAACTGGATGTGCAGAGATTAATTCTAAATTTTATTATGTATAATTAATTATTGGGAACTAAAGTAATTTTATATTCTTAATAAATCAATACAGCAATCACAGGCAAACAAACATGTGAGGCTATTTCATGTTCAAACGAAAAAGATAAAAATAAAATAATGATGTAATAAGTTGTGCGGCCATTGTCCAAACCAATTCGTAAATCTCTAATACGTTCATATATAGAATACTTTTAACTTTGCGCAAAATTTCTTTCTGAAAGACATCGACATTCTGATTTTAGAATATTTATATTTAATATATTTTTTATTTTAAACTTTACATTAAAATATACAATTTTTAATATAAGTTTTGTTATCTTTTATTTAATTTTTTGGTAATTAATGTAAATATTTACTTTTAAATTAATATATATATATATGTTGTTTTTGTTATTTTTTTTATTTTTTTTTCTGTTATTTTAGATAGATAAGTAGGCGGATAAATAGGTTGACATAAACGAGCAGGTAGATAGGTAATGTAAATAATTTGATAAAGGAATGGATGGGCGGCTGGATAGATAGACAGATAGATAGATAGACAGACGGACGAATTGGTAAGTAGAAGGATGGGTAAGTAGACGGATGGGTAAGTAGACGGATGGGTAAGTAGACGGATAGGTAAGTAGATGGATGGATAAGTAGACGGATGGATAAATAGACGGATGGATAATAGATAGATGGATAAATAGATAAGTTCCAACTTTATCTTATAGTTTGTCATTTTATTTTTGTTTTGTTTTTTTATGTTAAAAAAAATAATGGAAATCTGAAACTCTCTTACAGCTTGCTCATTTAAAAATGTTTCAGACTTTATTTTTCTATATTTCTTCTTTTTCCATAAAGAAAATATATATCTCCATCATTGGAAATTACATGTTTTATTTTTTTTAGATTTGAAGTTTGGTATTTTGCATGGAATATAACAGAGCAAATTGTCATGTTTGTCATACTATGCCAGAGAGAGAAGGATGGCTTTGATGGCACCCTGTGGCATAATAAAGAGGCATAACTCACAAGTACTTGGGTTATTTACTATCATAATGCATTTCCCCCCTTTTCCATAATGAATATATGTCTCCATTATTTTTTTTACATTTAAAGTTTCATATTATATATGTTATATGTGCTATAATTTCCGGTGACATATTATTCTAAACTTTTGATATGTTTAAAATAAAACAGTCATGTGATCTGCAGACAATTTTTATCAATTAAGTTTGTCCATACATTCCTTGGAGGAATTATTTTAAACATATCACAAACCTAATAGTAATTCATTATCAGAGTAATACATCATAGCAGGAATAATACCAAAGTTCCCAATTATTTTAGGTTTTTTTTTTTTGTTTTGTTTTGTGGAATATTATCGTTCATGCAATAATAAATCAAGTTTTATAAAGAAGATATGTTTATTACAATTATTTTAACATTTTTTATGAATTATATGCTTATTATATTGAAATTAATATATTAAACAATAATTATGTACTTTTATATGTATATTTTCATCATGAATGTTATAAAAAAATTACAAACCTTTTTCTTTACTTATGTATGGTTTTTATTATGAACTATTAAATTATAATGTCGTAATTTCGTTGTTGTTATTATTTGTGTGTTTCCTGTAAAGTTTACTATCAATTTTCAAAATATGTTTTACATTAAAAACCTCTCAAATTTTTACAATTTTCCTTATGATTATGTAAGATTTGAAATACAGGCATTATTATACCTGGAACTTAATTGAAAATATAGGGGATTTGAACTTAGACTTTCAAGCAACCTTCAACTAGCCACACTATCTCATACTACTGGTACACATGACCACACATAAAATACATATATTAGTGATTATTTATTTTTTCTACATGTGTGTCAGTAGTATGAGATATGTTTGGATAGTTGAAGGTTTCTTGAAAGTTCAAATCTCCAATATTTATAATTATGTGTAATAGCGTTTGTATATTACAGTTTGCTCATGATTTGATGCTTAGATAAAGGAAAGGCAGTAAGAGTTTTTAATCTACCAGCTTGGTTTCTAAAAAAATTGGGTATTTCTCTTGAGAGACATGACATCTTATGTTACCTTGTTGGTCTTAACTCCAGAGAATGTTTTTGATTTATCAAAGAATGACTGCCACCTTTCTTTTACCAAGGTACATATATGGTTACTAACAACAGCTAATTTCTCCTTTTCACTCAACCATTTAAAATCTAATAACTCTTCCAACCCATGTAAATACTCTGTAGGATTTTCATGATAATCCTCTGAAAATATTGTGACTTGAAGAAACCATGAAACTACAGAATTTCTTTGGGGAATAACCTCTGGTTCAAACAGTTTTGTTATAATTTTTATTATAGTAGTATATAATCATCTTTATTGTGGCTAAAGTAAGTTTTGTATAATCTGCATCTGAGTTATATGGTACATATTTGTTTGTTTTTCTTTGTACTTCAAAAAGCATTTGATATCAGTATTATTAAAAAAAAATTCAAATCTTTTTTTACTAATATATGTTTGCTATTATGAACTATTTAATTGTAGTGTTGTATGTAAATTTTATTATAATTAACATGTTTCCAATAAAGTTTATTATCAATTTTTAAAATATATTTTACATTAAAAACCACATATTTTTACAATTTTCTTTATGATTATGTGTAATAAAAGTTTTTATATTATATTTTTTAAATATATATATACAGAAATGTGTATTTAAATTTGATTTTTATCTTTTATTTTATTTTATTTTTTGGTAATATTTTTTTCTATATAGGTAGATTTTTCTTTTCAACTAATGTGTGTGTTCTCATCTTTATTTATTTTGATATTTTTCTCATATATATAGGTGTATAGATAGATAAACTAGTAAGTAAGTAGATGGGAGGAGGGCATGCAGAAGGATATTCTTAAGAAATTTTTAGGCTGTTTATTAATGTTCTTTTTAATTTACTTTATTATTATTATTATATTTTCTTTATGAATATCATCAATTTGAGAATGCATCTTTTTTCTAGGTAATAGTTATATGTTGTTATTATGTTTTTTAATATATTTTATGTGTATTTAAATCAATACCTTTATCATAATTCCCCTTAGTAATAATTCCATTTTCAGTTTTATTAATATATATTTTGATTTATTCCATTATATAACAATTTGTTATATTTCCTATTCAATATCATAAAATAGTTATCTATATGTGCTTTATAAAATATAGGTTTCCAACTTTAGGAATTACTCTTTCAAACTCGGTCCATACACATATCTGATAGATCTTTCCTGATTTTCGATTTTTTTGTAATAAATTTTTTTCTCATGTTAAAAAATTACATTAATGCAGTATATTCTAAATAGTGTTTAAGATCTATTTCTGTGCATATATTTTTATATAAATTTTATTTTTCAGTTAAGTTTTACAAAATAAACATCATTATAGTTATCAATAAATATTATTGGTGTATTAAATAAGTCTGCCTTGTTCATAATTATTATAATTTTTTAAATAGTGGTTTAAACCATTAATGCTTCACATGTTCACCATTTCCTATGATATGTAAACATAGGAGATCATGTGATGTTTTACTGGATTTATACCAATTATGTCTGTAATAGATTAAGGTGACTGTTGTTTTTAAAAAATCAACGACACTGAAATGTAGATACTGAACTGGGTTCAAATCTATATGACTGTAAAAGCAAAATAGCTTGGATTGAAAAGATTAGTGTTTTCATTTGGACTCATAGCTTTATAGTTAACTAAAAAAATAAAAGGTGGCTTTTAAAGAGTTGTATTAGATCCTAAAATCTAGGTGCAGTGCTCTTAGATCCAAAGCTCTTCATTGATAAATGCTGCAAGCTAGACTCTAATCTGGGGATGAGTAGTCACTAGATAGAGATTTTATGCACCATGCACAAATATTTTTACATCTTTTGATTACTAAGTCTTGCACTAGGTGGCACTACTGTATGGAGAATTTGTATAATGAAGTTGTGGAAAAATAAATATGAAAAGAGTGATTATACAGAAAGTGAATTACTGGTTTTTATGTTGGGTTTGGGAAAAGATAAGGGGGATTTAGATATAAAGGTTATAGAGTTAAGATTATGTTGTGGAAATGGGATAGAGCAGATTATGGGTAAATTTAGAGTGGGGAATGTAAAATAAAGTGGCTAACAGGTTTATCTGGGCATAATTGCTGAGATATTCTTGACTTTGTTTAAGGAGAAGCCATAATACATCACATCACATTACTATTTAAACAATAGTTTGTTTCTTTTTTAAAATATTTTAAATGTAAAACTATTTTTATGTTTAAATGGTATTGTTTTCAATATTATTTATAATTTGTCTAATTGTTATCCTCTGTTTATGAAGTTTGGGTTTTTAATTTTATATATATATATATATATATATATATATAAGAAACTTGAACTTGAGTTTCCAAGCTCCCTACATCTTTTCAATCTATCTTATAAATCTGATACATATGACCACATACATATGAAAAAGATAACTGATCTCCAATATACATATTTCATGCACAACCAGCACTCATCAGTTGATCCAGATCACCATCACCCACACATATATGCAATCAGTATTTACTTTATATTAAGACAGCAAATGTTTAAACTTTAGTGGACAAGTTTAAATCTTCTTGACTCTCCAATTCTTCAGTCAACCATTTCATTGAAAACCTGAGGATGGAATATGCACTCATTTTTTGATGCCAATATTACTGTTATGCCCATGTTTACATCTGACCCCTTACACATAAGTCCTTAAGACAAATGGGCAAAATACAGGCTGAATATGGATAGTGGAGAAGATTGAAGCTTGTCCATTAAAGACTAAAAATTTGTTATCTTACTATAAACTGAAAACTGATTGTATATATGTGTGCATGTGAGATGGTGACCTGGACAGAACTGATGAGTGCTGGTTCAGCACAAAATGTGTCTATTCAAGTTCATTTATCTTTTTATATATATGTGGTCATGTGTATCGATTGTATAAGATGAAGTGGATAGATGAAGGGATCGAGTTCAAGTCTCATACTTGCATTATTAATTTTAATATAGATAATACATATATTTAAATATTACATATATATATAATAAACAAAACAATTTATAAATTTCATAACTTGCTCATAGATTGCATTTTATGATCACTAGATGGAGCTTTATTAATAGCCCACTATCAAGCTTTGTTTACATAAATGCTGAGAGAGCTAGAATTCAATATCCCTTTCATTGTTGAAACAAGATTTAGTTTCTAGTCTTCCTACCATTTACTGACGTGAGCCAACTAACTCGAAACCATGGTTTAAAGGTTGGAGACAATGAAAGAGATATTGAATTCTATCTATCTCAGCATTTATGTAAACAAAGATTGATAGTGGGCTATTAGTAAAGCTCCATCTAGTGATCATATAAAAAATGGATATATATATATGATATATATATATATATATATATACCATTACAAGCATAAAGCTAAACTAGTCAATATAAAATCAAAACTACCCCAAATCCAAAATTAAACCAGACCAGCATAAAAATACTATTAAAACACAACCTAAGGTTTCACTGCTACAAGCAGACTTCTCAAGTGTAAAGAACTACAAAACCTACACAATATATATAATATTAAAAACTACCCACAAATCCTTTCACTTCCCATCCACCCTTAATATTAAAAGAACTCTTAAATAAGTTAATTGCTTCAGAATAATAAATTTTAAATAATAAGAGTCTTTATTATTGAAATTTTATTATTCTGAAGCAATTAATTTAAATAAGAGTTCTTTTAATATTAAGGATGGATGGGAAGTAAATGGATTTGTGGGTAGTTTTTAATATTATATATAGTGTGTAGGTTTTGTAGTTCTTTACACTTGAGAAGTCTGCTTGTAGCAGTGAAACCTTAGGTTGTGTTTTAATATTATTTTTATGCTGGTCTGGTTTAATTTTGGATTTGGGGTAGTTTTGTTATATATATATATATATATATTTTTATAGTATATATTTTTGTCCATTTTTATCATACCTGTGTCTCTGTCTTAACAAATAATTGATCTTTAGATTTGTTGTTAATGTTTTATATTATATCTTCTCTTTTTTTTACTTTTTATTTATACCATTACTTTCTTTTATCTTTATCTTTTTATAATAATACTCACATTTTTAATGCCTTTTTTTTATTTTTAATTCATTGATTAAGATTATTTTTTTAATTCTTTACTAAACTTTTATTTTTTAGGAAGATAGTTATTAGTAATCTAGTGTTTGACTTTATGTCCCCCCCCCTTAATATTTACTATAGGTATATATGTTAATCCCTGAGTTAAAACTTCCATTTCGTGCATCTGAATTATTTTGTAGATAAATTTATTTTTATTTATAACACTATTATTTCCATAACTATAAATTTCTGTATTAAAATTAACTTTATGAGTATTTTCTATAATTTTAATTAAATTACTTCTGTTTTATTTTATTTTTATTTTATTGTGGCTGTTGATTATTTTATTAATATATTGGGGCTTGTACTTATTTGTCTTTCTAGATGTATTTAATATCCCCCATTTTACTATATATTCTTAAAACATATAAATAAAGATGCATGAAAAGATTATTTTTTAAGGGACTCATCATTTGGTCCAGATCACACTCTCTTACATATATTTTCATCGTTCGTTCATTCAGTATCTATTAATAGAAAATTGTTACATTTTTTATTTACAGGTGTCAAACTTACTTTACCTTCAACTTTGACACAAATCAACCAAGGCAACACTCCAATAATTATCACTAATAATTTATTAAATTAGAGCTTATCCTTAGTCTAGATGTAAACTTTAAACAAGTTAAAAATAAACATATGCTTTTTTATTTAAATACATGCAAATGAAGTAATTCAATTTTGTTTTTCTATTTTCATCATCAGCATCAACCATTATCAATCCACTACAGGATGAAAGTCTCTCCAAGTTTAATCCATTATTTCTGATCTTTTCTTCCATCACCCCAGCACACTTTCTTATTTCATCCATCTCACATGTAGTCTCTTTCTAGGTCTTTTCCAATTTCTTGGGATCCAGAATTAAGATTGTGACTGTCCATCTATTATCATCTCTTCCAATAATGTATCCTACCCAAGACCTAGTCTCTTAATGTTTCCATCTGAAGTAATAATATGACCAAGATATCTGCAGTTGTCAACATCATCTGATTCTTCATTATCAAACTTTCTTCTTTTGAGAATTCCATTGAACATTAATTTAGTAAGATCTTTTATAGATGTACTTAATAACATCCATTACACCACATATTTTTGAAACATTTATTTTTTTATAAACAAATGTATTATTTATAATTTATTTCTCACATAAATATTTATTCTAAAAGTGAAATAATTTTTTTGATTAGAATTTATATATTATTTAATTAATTTTTTATATGTTCTTATATATTTTTAGAAATTAAAAATGTTTGCTTTATTTTTAAATCTTATAAATTCTGGTGAAATAAATTTTGTTAAAAATTTTGTTTGTATTTTATTTAACAATTTTTAATTTCATATTTATTTATTAATAACTTTTATCTTTTTTTTTATTAGTCTTTGAATAGTATTAAAATTTTCAATGTTCTTTTGTTTTATTTCTTCTATATTATATCATAAAATTTATAGATTTGAATAACTTAGTATGATGTTACTTTTTATATGTATCATCATAATCATCATCATTTTCAACCATGATTGATCTACTGCAAAATAGTCCATCCAAATTCAACCCTCCTTTTCTGATCTGTAGCCTCTCCTCCAGACAACACCAGCACATTTTCTTATTTCATTGATCTATCTTACATATGGTCTTTTAGGTCTTTTACAATCACTTAAAATCCAGTTAAAGATTTAATTTGTGTATCTATTTTTTTTCTAGCTATATGGTCATTCCAATATCATGTCAGCTCTTTTAATTTTTTCAATGATGTCAGTAATATCTGTTTCTTCTTTCACCCATGTATTTCATTTTTGATGTCTTCTTATTACTTCTAACATGCATCTCTCCATATGTCTTTGAGTGGTTTAAATTCTCTGTACTGCATTTTTCTTAAGTGTCCAAGTCTCAGATCCATAAGTAAGAACTAGTAACACATTTATTAAAAAACTGTCTTTCCAGAAACAGTCGTATTTCCTCTTAATATTAAATTATTTCTATCAAAAGCACTCCAACCAAGTTTAATGCTGTGATTAATTTTATCCATTATGTTTGCATATGTAGTAATAATCTGACCAAGATACTTGTACTTGTTATATATAAATTTATAATAATATAATATAAATAATATCAATATATTACAGTGATTACAAAAAATATATATTTATAATTTTAGAAAAAAATGATAAACTCCCTGCGGTTCGCCTCGGTCGGGGTGCGGGAAAATCGCGGCTTTTATCAATGCCTAACTTTGGAGAAAATCGAACTTTCGACTTTAAATGTCAACATCCAGCTATCTAACTCAAATAGCCGATGGGACGACTGTCGATACACCATATATTAATAGCTCTAGGTTGAGGGTATTTTTGAAGCTTCATAAGAGTTTGTTTTTTAACTTACTCTATATATAACATTTGTAAATAGGAGCTTTATTAAAATTAGGTAATATGACTTGATTTTTTATCAATTTAATTTTAGTTTTTTGCTATTAATGCTTTGGCGATTTTATATTACTAGAGCTATTAATATTGGTGTATCTGAACTTAGTTCAGTCCTATACGGCTTTTGAGTTAGATAGCTGTGTTTGGACATTTAAATGTCTGAAAGTTTCGTTTTCTTCTCAATAGTTGGCTTGATAAATGTGCGTTCTGTTTTTTATTCCTGCCTCACTGTGTAGAAACGGGTTAGGTTGGGGGTTTTTTTAATTGTTTTATAGTAAATATTTATAAATATAATGTTAAATTTAATTTAAATAAATTATAAGGTTAAGTTTTTATGGTTGATTATAAAAGAGAATTTATATTAAATATTTAAATAAAAAATAGGATTTGAAAGGAGAAAGTTGCTATAAATAAATTAGAAGATTTTAAATAATATCTTCTTAAAAATAAAAATAAGTGCTACTGTTTGAAATATTGGATATAAAATATAATAAGATTTAAAATAAAAAAGAAATATAGAAGAGTGATATATTTAAACTAAAATAATTTTAAATAAAGGAAAATATAAATAAGTCATTATTTAAACTTTAAATTAAATTTTGGATAATTGTATTAAATTATTAAATGATTTTAAGTTTTTGATTACATTTAGCTTTATCATTATTTTAAAAGGAAAGTTAGCTAACTTAGTAGATATTATTAATTTAGAATTAAGTCTGGGTTTGAAAATAAAAAGGTAGTATGATTTATCTGAAGTTCTTGGTGTTGGTTTGGTTTAGTTTGACTGGCGGCATCATCTTTCTCCTTATGTTAGCGTCTCTTCTATCGGCATGATGGTGGTTTAGGCATTTGCGAAGAAACCCCGTCTGGGATAGAAGATGGTTACGGAATGTTCACTAAATTGTGAATACTGGCTACAACTCTCTAAAATATGTGTCCTTCTCTTGTTAAAAATAAATATTTATATGTTTCCATATGAATCTCCCACCTCAAGACTCACTAAACTAGAATTTAATTAAGTGTTTTTATTATAATTAGATCTTGATATTATGTTAAAAATTATAGTATATTATATTAAGATTTTTGTTGAAAAATTGTATTTAGTTTTAAAATATTAAATTTATCTAAGGAGTTTTAATTAGTAAATTTTGACTAGTTTTATTTTAGAATTAGGTGGGTTTAATTTGTTTAATAAAATTTTAATTATGAAGTTTATTTTTAATTTATATAATAAAATTTTCTATTTAAAAAATTTAAATTTTTAAAGAAAATTTTTAAATATTTATTAAAATAATTTGAAAATATTTTGATATAGTTTTAAATATATTTGAGAAACTTTTTCTGAAATATATTTAAAAGAAATTTTTAAAATTTTAAAGAAAATTTAATAGTATTTTTAGATAAGTTTTAATATTTTAAATATGTTTTTTCTATATACAGATTATATATCCTGAATTAATATTAAAAAAAAATTAATAATTTATCTTAACTTAAATAATATAATAAAATTTTTAGAAATATTAAATAATTTTAGTATAATTTTACTAATCTATCTAATTATAGGTTCGTTGAGTAATATATAATACTGTTTATAGGACATAGATTTATATTTATTAAATTTAAATAGGTTGAACTTAGAAGATGAGAGTGTCATTAGGTTTGATGGTGAAACGGAAAGGGATTGGAGATTTCCGTTTCAATATATAACATTTGTAAATAGGAGCTTTATTAAAATTAGGTCATATGACTTGATTTTTTATCAATTTAATTTATAATTTTACAGAAAAATATTTTCAACACATAATTTTATGTCCTTACTAATGTTAAACATCAGTTTTTAACTGTAATATTGCATATATAGTGACATCTATTGATTTATAATAAAAATTAAAAAGAACAATAACTAAATAAAATAAAAAGTATAGAAATAAAACTATGATATAGCAATCCAAATTGTTAAAAATTTAATAAAGATTAAAATAAATTAATTATATAACATAACTAATAACCAGTATGAATAAAAACATTATATGTATATTGAAACAGACACATTGTTTCACACATACATATTTTGAAGATTTATATCCCTCCCCCACCTAAAGTGGTATAAATTGAAATCAAACTCATTTCATATCAATTGATAGAAATTGAAAAATAAAGATAAATAGCTTCTCAACATTGATGTTATAAAAGACAAAATGTTTAACTTTTAAAAAAAATTCAATATTTTAAATAACAAAATAACCAAAATATAAACCCTTGACATTAAAAATCAATATTTTCAAATCAAAAATTAAGTAAATCTTTAACATTTTAAAAAAACCTGCATTTTAAAAAATATTATATTTGTAGAGCTGAATGTTTTTGAATTACAAAATAGAAAGTTGTAATTCCTGCCACAGGCAAAGAAATTCATTAAATTTTGAAATAAGGTAAATAAGAGATTAATTCCTAATCTGTTCCCACTCAAACTAAACAGCCCAATGACAGAGGAGAGTAAAACACACAGTATTCAGTCAAATCACCATCACCAATCAGATTACTGTGGAGTTATGCAAGATTGATCTGGAGACTTGGTGATAAGAATATAAATAGTGGAATCAGGCAGTTTGTAATTATTAGTATTATTAGTATTTTTAGTGCTGTAATTATCATTAGAATAATTGTATTCACTGCTACACAGCTAGTCCCAACCTAGAAGTCCAGAATAACCAAGTTGGAAACTGCAATAATCATCACCACAGAACAAATCTGTAGTTGCTGGATAACTAAATAATAATAAAAAATTATTAATGTGGAAAGCACAAGAATGAGTCTCCAAGTCATGCCTGTTATGCCTGGGGGAACATCGATTAAAATTTTATATGCCATTCAGCCTCAATAAACAAACCCCCCTTGTAATGAAAGAGTGACCAGTAATGGAGGAGTACTACAGATGAAAATCAAGGTAAGAATTTTATATAATACTGAAAATACTTTGAAAAAAAATGAAAATGTTTATATAGTAGAAAGGTTAAGAAGTAGTATAATTACAATTATGTATTGGAAAGATAAAACGAAAAATAATTATAATTATATCCATCACTTTTTATAAATTTAATGAATATTAACTTGAAATAAAAGTATAATAAATACCTGTCAAACTGTTATATATATATATATATGTGTGTGTGTGTGTTATAATAATTAATTTAAACAAATATTCTCTGGTTTAATATGTGCATATATATGTGATTTTGAAATGGAACAAATATGTAAAATAATGTTATCTGGATTTATAAAATCAAAGAAAAAATGATTCTATAGTTTTAAATTTCTTTCATAATTAATTAATTGAGTACCAGTCAAACAAATAGGGGCTATCCAAAGTATATATATGATTTGAAATAACAGATATTCTTAAACCTGGAGCCTATTTGCAAATATGGGGGATTTGGACTCAGACATTCAAGCCCCTTCACTCTTCACACTATCTCATTCTACTGATACACATGACCACACACATGCACAAAAGATAAATAATCACCAATACATATTTATGTTTTCTGCATATGTGTGGCCATGTGTATCAGTAGTATGAGATAGTGTGAATAGTGAAGGGGTTTGAAAGTCTAACTTCAAATCTCCTATATTTACAATTAGGCTCTAGGTTTAAGAGTGCATGATATTTTAAATCTTACATATTAAGCCTGCATTCTGCCCATCCCTCTTATGTGTATTCAAATAAATACTGTTCTATACATGAGGAGTCAGAGTAACTTGAGGTCAACATGGGAATGACAACAATATTGGCATCAGCATGGGATTTGGGAATTCTGTCATCAGATTTTCAATGGTATGGATGGCTGATGAGTAGAAGGTTGGAGTAGGTTGAAGCCTGTCCATTAAAGTATAAGGATTTGATATCTTAATATAAACTGAGCACTGATTATATATATATGTATGGGAGGTGGTAATCTGGAAAAACTGATGAATGGTGGTTTAGCATATAATGGTCAGGAATGATCAGGTATTATGGTCTTACCATATCTGCCATACAGGGCACCACCAGACCATTTGAACCTGGAAAACTTATATAGTAGGCAGATACAGTAAGATCCAAAATTTAAATAAGTACAACCGAAATGCTGCAGTCCCTAGCTTGTGGAGCAGCAGAGATAATAAAATATTTTAATTTTAAAGAAATAAAGATTATAAAAAATTAAGAATAAGCCACTTCCAGATTAACAATACCCAGAAACATTTATTTTTTCACATATATAAAATTTAGAATTATTTTAGTATAATGTTTACTTTATAATTTGATTTACATTTTAACTTTTGATTTCATAAGATCACACAGATGAATTTATTAATAATTTATTAGAGTGTCAAGTATGAATAGACTACATAGATTGCACTTGAAAAAGAAAATATTCTATATTTCTTATTTAACCCTAGGCCAAAAGTTCGCAGTCAAACTAATGCCAATCTGTCTGATATATTGACGTATTCAATGCAACATGAATACAACAGCACAATACCATACTGTCAGAAATGTACACCTGAACAGCATGGTTATAGAAGAAATTGTCCCTCATCCAGTACAGGAATGCTACATCTGTCTGGTGAGAACAATAAAAAAGAAGGGTTTGCAGTCCCTTTTGCTGTCTTACTATCCCATTCCATAAGCTAAAGGGGTGATCCAAGGAGCAGGGAATACTGTCTGACTCTGATGGTCAATAAGAAATAGGCTTATTTTGGCCAAGTGCAGCATATAATGTGATCCTGCATGTAGTGGATCTTCATGCTGCATTTACTAATTACACTGATACATCCAACCCATTAACCCAATTTAACTGCGAAACAAATAACCTAAGATCAACACTTCCTTTAATTAAACTAACAAAACTTTATGATCTATGCAGTCATTTACACCTAACTTGCTTTAAAAGTTTAAACAGAGAAAAAAATCATAATAAACACTTAAAAGAACAAAAAATGAATTAATGGAAATGATTTTAAAAAAATACATTCAATAAAAATAATTATTAATAAATGATTTAGTTTGGTCAGATAAGTATTTATATTATTTAAATATTGGAAATATTTATACTTAATGTTCATGACTTAAATATTTAGTTCCTACAGTTTAAAAGTCCATCCTTAATAGTTGCTTTTAAATTGGATCCAGTGTTAATTCCCATGACGCCCTGGGAGACCAGTTGCTGTCTGCTGTTCTATTGGTCTTCATCCAGAGGTCCTTTACTGTAGCTGGTATAGTTCTTTGCAACTTTTTATTGCAGAACCATGTTGCCCTGGGTTCCACAATATAGGAAAATGATATTTCATTTCTCCTTTTAGAAAAACTGAAGGGATTGAAAGTGCATCTTTTCAATCCCTTCTCTTCTACACTCCTGGAACTTAACAGATATAGCACATGTCAACTCAAAAACTCAAAACTATTTTTGTTTTTATATCAAACCTCAGGATTAACTGAACATGATGTCATGAGAATGATGATCCTTTCACTGTGGTCCATTTCCTGAGGGATTTTTTATTGGCTATTCTGTTCTTATTGTTTTTCTCTCCTATATGACCTGTAATTATAAATTTTGAGATGACCAAAGTCTAGTTTACTTAAGACTAATTAAAAATAATCATTTTCATTTTTTAGCCTTTTACACAATAGTAGGTAATTAAATTTTGTACATTCTTAAAGACATATTTTATCTTTAAATTTTTTAAGTTTTTGTTGAAAATTTGTTTTAAAATACTCTTTTCTTTTTTAATAAAGTTTTCTTTTAATAATTATCCATCTGTGCGATTTTTTATATATACGAGTTTAAATGATATTTAATTTTCAATTTTTTAAAACTAAATTTTTATTTGCGAACTTTTATTTTTAATGTCTAATTTTATTTAAAATAATGTAACAATATTTGTGCCTGTTACAAGCATGAAATATGTATATTGATGATTATTTATCTTTTCTGTATGTGTGTGGTCATGTGTATCAGTAGTATGTGATAGTGTAAATAGTGAAGGGGCTTGAAAGTCTGAGTTTAAATCCTCTATATTCACACATATATATGTGAAGTTACTAGTAATTATAGGAATATCATTTTATTTTACAAAAATTAAATATAATATATAGGGTATATGAGCACAAACTTTCACATGCCCCACCACTCTCCACACTATCTCATAACACTGATACACTTGAACACATATAAAGATAAATAATCACCACTATACGTCGTTTCATGCTAAACCAGCAATCATCAGTTGGTCCAGATTACCATCTCTGTACATATATGCTATAAGTGCTCAGATATATATTAAGATAGCCAATCCTCATACTTCAATGGACAGGCTTCAATCTACTCCACAGTCCAACTCTTCAACCCCCCATCCAATTGAAAATCTGATGATAAAACGCTCAAAGACCACCCTGAGGCTGAGATTCTTGTCACACCCATGTTGACCTAAGGTCAATCTAACTCCTCATGATGGGCAGACATCTCTACTATGTAATAACTGAAACACACAGGCTTATTCTATACCTGTGTTTATATATGTAATATATAGGGTATATGAGCACAGACTTTCATATCCCCTACCACTCTCCACACTATCTCATAACACTGATACACTTGAACACATATATGTTGAAAAGATAAATAATCACCAATATACGTATTTTATGCAAAACCAGCAATCATCAGTTGGTCCAGATTACCATCTCTACACATATATGCTATAAGTGCTCAGATATATATTAAGATAGCCAATTCTCATGTATTTTTGAGAACCTGGAAAAGCAAATATATTTATGTCATCAAGATTGATTTAAAATAAACATATTTGAATGAAATAAAAAACGCTTCTATATAAAAGATGTCTCCATACATGGATGCATTAGAAGTGCTCAGATATAATATACGTTTATGTACATGAATGAATTGTAAATGCTTCCATACAAGATACGTCTGTACCTGAATGGAAAATGGTTATATGCAATACGTCTACATACTTGAATGCATTAGAAATGCTTATATTCAATATTTGTCTATGTCGATGAATAAATTTAAAATGCTTCTATTGATGTATATACACTATATGCCTATACATCTGAATGCTTCTACATACGCAAGTTGATTAAGGGAATTAATAAACACACTTCTATAAAATTATTATGTTTAGTAAAAATATAAATAAAATTAATATATGCGATGCGATGCACTGTGACTTCCTTTTTCGGAGTCAGGATTTGGTCACTATGCCCAGAGTAAAGTGTCATCTATAGTCGTATTTTGATACGTTAAGTGTTGATAGTTTTAATTTAAACGTATTTCAATAGGAAAAATCAGATTTTTGAATGTTAAAATCCAAGTTTGTTTCTTTACTTCTTTAAAAAAGTTTTGATTATAAGCAAAAATTAATCACTTTTTTAAATAAATATCAAATTGTAGTGCAAATGTATTTCTAACGGAACAATCCTCACAGAGAAACAGAAAGAAAGGCATAAACTTCGGTCTTTTCCGATTGCCAGGGAAGGCGGGGGGGGGGTTTCTATTCTTGGATTTATTCTCTAGTAAAAATAACTAGACCCCATTTACTGATCAGTGTAAGCTAGATTGGTTATTGTGCAAAATTTCAATTCTCTTTAAGTATTTCTATTTGGACAGGATTCAAATACAAGATTATAGAAATTGCAGGCAGGTTTGCGTATTTTTGTTATTTTGACAATGAAAAAAAGGAAAGGAAATAACTATATACATGTACAGATTGCAAAATAAAGCAAGGTTCTATGCAATCCTAATATTAGTAGTAGGGGGTGACTTGTGTTACCATGCTTGCAATGACCCATAATATTTGTGGTAAATAATATCTATGCCAATAAATAAGAGTTATGAAAGTTGTGTTCAAATAAAAGTAAATAATTAAAAGCACGTTCAAACTTAAAGATAATTAAAATATAAATTAAAACATTTTAAATTTATATTTAATTAAATACTATAACTATAAATTGAAAAACAGGCTGTTATCTAAACTACTTAATTATCAGATAAGAAAAATAATAATTAATACGATAATGACTTAAAATATTGTCGAGAGATTTAGATTACAATACCAAACTAGACTCTATAAAGGCGTAGTTTTTTTTTAAAGGGACAAAGATGCTACCAGACCAACGAAACAAATATTTGGAAAGAGAAATTAACTTTATATTATGTTTATCACCACCTAAGGTCCAACAGTTATATGACCCTAAAGTTGCCCACCTGTCTACATTATAATTTTAATATGCTTTGAGAATAAATCACGCTTAGGTACAGCCTTTATATATGTTGTAACCCTCACTTTACGACTAAGGAAGAATAATTGCTTAAAAGAATATATATTTGAAAATAATGTACAAATAAAATATTACTTTCTTAAAATAAATCTAAGCTAGCATGAAACAATAAATCTAAAAAAGGTCACAAAGTTTCATGAAGATAATTACTTCTAGTTAAGCTAGCCTTAAAATCCACAAACAGAATATTATGAAATAAATGTAATATTCGTCAAACCAATAAATAATTACTAATTAGGTCTATGGAATGAATATCAAATTATAATTAAGTAATAAATAAATTAGGATGTAGATTACTAAATGGATGATGAAAATAGATAATTAAATCATAAAATGAGATGAGCCTAAGAGTGAAGAGAAGAGAAAGAAGATGTGTTCAAATAATGAATGATTAAGATAATGATAGAATAAGAGCTAATGAAGGATTAAGATGATAATAGAATAAAGGCCAGTAAAGGGTGAATCAATTATGATAATGAATTAAAATCAAATGAGAATGAAGAAATAAAAGAAATATCAAGATGAAATAGGAGAACAATGTTGATGATGGAGAATGAGATCTCAAACTATAAACTAATATTGTATTAAGTGATAATAAGATAAACTAAAATAAAATAGAAATTCCAAGCTTGGCAAAAACAGAAAATTCACCATAATATCAAAACAAGCTATATGTTTTAAGACAAAAGAAGAAATTTACACATTAAAAGTTTTGTTGACTTTAATAAAACGATGAAAATAACCTAACTCAAATCCAAGGCAATAAATAACTGTAGATATAAAATTTACCATAAATTCAAAATTACACTGCAAATTAGAAACTTATTCTTCTCAGGGTTCAAATAACTTATTATTTTACAAAATATACTTGGGTCAGTGAGAGGGATTTTGCGCTTATTGTATATTTAATTAATTTACCGGTTTGAAATAAAAATATATTTAACTTGTTTTGCTTTAGATTTCTTTTTAATATATGGTATTCGACTCCTACTGCATGCAACCATAACTATATGATGGTTGGTAATTCATCTTAAGCATAGGCATAATAATAAGCCATACTTTTACTGCAAGTTAAATTATTCTAATATTGCTACTTTTTTATGGGAATAATGTATGCTTGAGAGGTCATGAGAACTTTGATCACCGGAAATTGGAAATAATGTTATCAAACCATGATTCACATTTTAAGCTTTGAATTTTATCACTCTATCAGTGCACCAAACAACACAGAGTTTTACAACAGCTGACATGTTGTTCAAAATGTTAGCTGCATATACATTTAATGTATGCTGAGTAGTTTTACTCCACTTTAGCTTTTAAGACAGGAATTATATACTCCTATCCTACCCCAACCTGGTAAAGATATAAAAATTGTTAGTAAGTGCAAAAGAGCAATTGGGTAGTAACATTTATATCTGCTGCCCATGTTTGCAATGGCAAAAGGGCATAGTTGAAATTTTTTAAAATGGCATATTAAAAAATATATAATTTTAAAAACACATTATAAAGTCATAAGTATGGCATTCTCCCATGGCAAACACCCTCCCTGCCCCCTCCATTGGACAAAGTTATGACATTCTGCCATCGCAAACACTGACAGTAGTCTAATACATTTCCAACAATTGTATCCACCTCTCTTTTACCTATTATGACTAACCTTTTTGCATTTTAACATTTGATGCTTGTAAATATAAAATTTAAACTATACAACCATCGTTTTCAAATGTTCATTAATATACATCTAGACTTATTAGATTTAAACAAGAATTTAATTATTATATATATTAATTAAAAGGAATAATATAAGGATTTAAGCTGGGGTTTTTCTTTGGTTAATAAGTTATTAAACTATGAAAGTTTTAACTTGTTTTTGTATATATTTATATTATTAATGCAAAAGAGAAATTGTTCCAAGGAATCAAATAGAGATAAGAGCTTGTGAACATATATGTTTTGCTGCTAACAAAAATAATTAATTATAATACTGCAAAACATCATTTTTAAGGAACAAATCTAAAGAAAAAGCTGTACATAATGAGATTGAATTTCCTAAAGTGTTGGAAAAAATACTCGAAATAAAGTTCAAAGTCAGGCAGAAATATTATTGTGCTAAGTTGAACAGACCTTTATAATTTTGCAATTCCCTTGCATAAACTAATCTTTGTTTATATAATTATTTCTATAACCATCTATTTCTGTGTCGAAACTAATTTAATGAATATTAAATCTTGATATTAGATATTTTTTTATTTTTTTATTATGGTTCTTTTGTAATCTTAAATTGTATTATTTATTTTATTTGCTGTTTCTTTTCATTAATATTATTTTATTACTTTGTTTTTAAATATTTCGTGTAGAAATGTAGATTTGAAATTTTTATCACATGTGGTAAGTATTTTTAGTTCATTAAATGTTAAATAAGTTTTGTCTAAAAAATTATGTTTCTGTTTAGTTTAAGAACTTTTAGATGTAATAGTTTATTTTATTTTTGATTTACTAAGTAACAAAATACTTTATCATATCTTCTTTATTAACATTATAATTTCATCTTATTTATGATTTACAAATCTATTTATTTATGATTGTTTTCATTAATATATATTAATGTTTTTTGTGATTACTATTTTGTTTAAATTAATATGTGATTTACTAATTTAGAAATTCTCATAGGTAAGCATAAAATTTATTTTACATTTATCATGTAATTATCAAGTTTTTGTGAAAATTACTGTTATAATAATTATCATATGATTTTAATTAAATTCATATTGCTTCTCTTTTTGTTTATGATTACAATTTTTTATTGCTATTTAATTTTGTTGTTTTATTAATATTATTATATTTGGTTTTGTGATTATTTTTTTCATAAATGTATTTAGTTTTATTTATTTTTATATAATTACATTTCATATTTTAAAATTTCATGGGTATTTTAAATTTTATTTAATGTCAACAAATTTTTTTAAGATTAATTGTTTCTATATTTCTCATTAAATATTATCATACGATGGCATATGTTTATTGTAACCAAAATAAGTTAGTACTTGTTTTAAATCAAATAATGCTTTATTAAATGTTGCTGTAAAATTCAAAATTTTGATTAATTTGACATTTTTCATATGTTTACCATTATGTAGTACAATATCACTTTGATATTACATTTTAATGATCAATGTTTTTAATCAAATTAAATATTATTTGTTACTATATTATTTTCAATGTATTTGGAATTGTTATGTATGTGCACATTTTTTAAAGTTATTATGTTTATGTTGAAATAAAAATCTATAGTTTTTAAATTTATATATACTATTATAGCATTTTATAAATGTAGCTGGTTTTCTCATCATCATCATCATTATTGTTCAAATATTCTTTTGTTCAATATATTTCTCTCAATTTTAATTATTTTTAGCAAGTATTTACAGTAAAAATACCATGTAATTTAGTTATTATTTTACAATTGTTTGAAATTATTTTACATAAACTAATATTTGTTTATATAATTATTTTTATAACTCTGTTTCTGTGTCAAAACTAATATAATGAATATTATTTCTTGATTTTAGATAAAATTTTACTTTTTCATTATGGTTCTTTTGTCATCTTAAATTGTATTATTTATTTTATTTGGTGTTTGTTTTCACTAATATTATTTTATTATTTTTTTGTTAAATATTTCATGCAAAAATGTAGATTTTCCATTTCTCATCAAGTGTAGTAAGTATTATATTTTCATTAAATGGTAAATAAGTTTTGTAAAAAAAAATTGTGTTTCGGTTTAATTTAAGAACTTGTAGTTGTAATAGTTAATTTCAATTCTATTTTATTTTTGATTTACTGATTAAGAAAATTATTTTACATATTTTTATTAACATTATACTTGCATCTTATTTATTTATGATTGCTTCCATTAATATATATTAATGTTTTTATGTGATTACTATTTTGTTTAAATTAAAATGTGCATTTAATTATTTAAAAATTCTCATAGGTAAGCATAAAATTTATTTTACATTTATCATGTAATTATCATGTTTTTGTGAAAACTACCTTTATATTTGTTATCATATGATTTTAATTAAATTCAGATTGTTTTTCTTTCTGTGGTATATTTATTTATGATTACAATTTTTAATTGCTATTATTTAATTTTGTTGTTTTATTAATTTTATCTATGGATATGTAATTAATTCATTCATAAATCTATTTAGTTTGAATTTCTTTCATATAATGACATTTAAAATTTTAATATTTCATGGGTATTGTAAATTTTATTTAATGTCACCAAATTTTAACGATTAATTGTTTCTATAATTTTTAATCAAATATTATGATATGTCCATATATATTTTAGTAACCAAAATTAATTAGTACTTGTTTTAAATCAAGTAATGGTTTATTAAATGTTACTTTAAATTTCATAATTCTGCTTAATATGAAATTTGTCTTCTGTTTACCATTACGTAGTACAATATCGCTTTCATATTACATTTTAGTGATCAATGTTTTTAATCAAATTAAATATTATTTGTTATTATATTATTTTTAAATGTATTTGGAATTGTTATATGTGTGCACATTTTTTAATGCTATTATGTTTATGGTGAAATAAAAATCTATTGTTTTTAAATTTATATAAAATATTATGCATTTTATAAATGTTGTTGGTTATCTCATCATCAGCAGCATTATTGTTAAATTATTGTTTTGTTCAATATATTTCTGTCAATTTTAATTATTTTTGGTGAATATTTACAGTAAAAATACTAGATAATTTAGTTATTATTTTACAATTGTTTGAAATTATCTTACATAAACTAATCTTAGTTTATATAATTATTTCTATAAATTTTTATTTCTGTGCCAAAACTAATTTTATGAATATTATTTCTTGATTTTAGATAAATTTTTATTTTTTAATTATGTTTCTTTTGTCATCTTAAATTGTATTATTTATTTTATTTGCTGTTTGTACTTTTTTGTTAAATATTTCATGTACAAAAGTAGATTTGTAATTTTTTATCAAGTGTGGTAAGTATTATTTTTTCATTAAATGTTAAATACGTGTTGTAAAAATAATTGTGTTTCTGTTTAGTT
>JAQFVV010013005.1:0-40000 GCA_028023455.1 Epiperipatus broadwayi | reverse complement strand
GTGGTTTATCAGTTGGAATGACCTCTATGAGCTGCTTAATTTTTGGAAATTGTTTAACAATATCAATTATATTGTTCCTCATTCTCTGTTTTGCAAAAATACCAATATCATGTAAGCCCAAACCATTTTTATTCAATGGCTGACATAGTTTTGCCATTGATATTGCCATGACTTTCCTTGACCATAGTAGTTGATTGCAAATGGTCTTAATTTTGGAGATAAAAGCTTTTGAGAAAGCAACCACTGGCATAAAGTAAACTATCTTAGTCATCATCAAACTATTAATCAATTGAATCTTGGAATATACTGACATATAGGTATTGGATAGAGAGTCTGCTATTTTCTGTATTTCATTTTTCAATTTGTTCTGCAAATGACATCTCATTCCAGTAGTCCCTAGATGGAATGGAAATCCAAGGAATGAGCCTGGCTTTGCCTGGAAAATGGATGTACATGGCCTTCCTGTGAATATAGTCCATGCTGCTGTTTTTTCTGGATTGAAACTTAGTTTAAATTCCTTTGAGTATTCTTCTAAAATCATCTGTAGTTTTGGTATCTGCCTTTTTGATTTCAGGAAAACTGTAATATCATCCATGTATGCAATGCAGGTCAATTTTTGACCTGTTCCTGGGATCTCCATTCCCTCAAATGCCTGTTGTAATCGGACAAGAAGGGGATTTATATATAAAATAAATAAGATGGCACTAAGTGGAGACCCTTGTGAAAGTGATTTAGTTGGTGTGAAAGCTGGTGAATTTCTGCCATTTAGAGTAATGTGAAGCTCACGATTTAAGAGTAAATTTGTTATAACATATATATGTGATTTTGGCATTTCAGTGTCATTCAATAATCTCAACAGTATAGATATATCAACATTGTCAAAAGCCGAAGCAATATCCAGCTGTACAACAATCGGGCCATATCTTTTCTTTTCTCTAACTGATGTCAAAATAGCCTTAAATAACATAGCAGCTTGTGTGGTAGATGAATGTTTTTTAGCAAATTGAGCTGGTGAAATCATCGGTAAAATAAATGGTTCTATTTTATCTTTAATTACTTTCTCTAAAATCTTTATGGGCAATGGACCCATTGATATTGGCCTTATCTCTGATAACAAAGGAATGGGCTTCTTTTTTTTATTAAACGGCACGATCGCGATTGTATTAACTCCCTCCATTGTTATTATTCCCTGCGATAAATAATTTGCCAGCTGACACAGGCATTTGCTAGTCAGTTTGTCAAGGTGTTTTAATATGAACAGTGGAATTCCAGGGCTTCCTGGGTGACAGTTGTTGTCCATTTTATTCATTTTCATTATAAAATCATCTATAGTATATGGTGATTCAGTCTCTGCCATTCCAAATACATTTGGCTGGTATTGTATCAATTTTCCTGGTCCCAGCTTATCTTTAAAATAGTTAAGAATTGGTAAGATCATATTATTTCCAGTAAATGTTTCATTGTTTATTTTAATTGCTAATGGCACTTTGATTTCAGGTCCCCTCCCTAATGCCCATCTAATATATTGCCGAGTCCATGTGTGTTGATGCATTAGGCATATTCTACTTTTTTTATTTTTTAAATAGCTCTTCAGTGTTTCACATGCTTTGTTATAAGCATTTGTTAGTATATGTATACGTTTCTGTGTGTGCTGATTAGGGGTTATGGCCACAATACGTTTATGAATTTGTTCTGCAAGCTTCAACAACCCTGAGGGAGGTGGCTGATTTTTCACTATATGATTAATGTTAAATGACAGGATATTAATGTAAGCTAAATATTGCTGTATTGGGTTAAAGGTCATTGAAAGAATCTTATTCCACATAATATAAGTCTCTGAAAAAATAAATTCGGGTGTTAAGGTTGGAATCAACATTCTTATTGTTCTAGTTAATTGCAGTCTAGAGACTTGTATATTACTGAGGTCAATTGATATGAACTGAGCTGAGTGATCAGAAATTGCTGAAGGGATTAACTTCATGCTTATTAGATGATGAAACACTGGAGAGTAAAAACAAAGATCAATTAATGATGAAAATCGGCCATTATGAAATGAAACAGCATCTTCAGGTAAGTAACCCCTTGCACTCATCAATGGAATTGATAATTTATGTATCCACTTATTTACAAACTCATCATATGTTACATTGCAGTCTCCAATCAAAATTGTTGGATTAGCTGTAGATCCCAGTGTTGAATTAATTGTGGCAATTATTGTATTTATTTTATATTTTTGCAATGGCATATAAACAAAGATTACATTTATTTTAATTATTTTGTGAAATAAAGTAACGATTAATAGATTTGCATCAATGTATATGATTTGAAAATTGGTAAACTGGCAAGCAGTAGCTATCAAAAGACGTGTACCGGCTGATGGAGAGGTAGAGTCTCTTAAACATGCAACAAAGCCCTCACTATTTAGAAATTTTGCTGGATCAATTTGTGACCCTGCATAAATTTTGGTTTCAAGCAGTAAATTTAAATAAATTCAAAGTAAAAAGTAAATTTTTATAAATGAAAATTTAAAATTGTTTCTTTTAATGTACTATTAAATCTTATTTAGGCTGTTACAATTGTAAATTTGGGGTTTGAATTCAATCAGTTTCAAAAGATATTTTAAGTTGAAACTAATGGATCAAGGAAACAAAACTCTCAATTTTAGTTTTCTTTTTTTCCTTTTTTTTGGGGTTTTTGTTTTTTTTATTATAAGAATTTTTGTTGTCATATAATATTATTATTATTATTATTATTATTATATGATATATTTTGTAATTAATTCATTCATAAATCTATTTACTTGTAATTTCTTTCATATAATGACATTTAAAATTTTAATATTTCATGGGTATTTTAAATTTTATTTAATGTCACCAAATTTTTATGATTAATTGTTTCTATATTTTTTAATTAAATATTATCATATGTCCATATATGTTCATTGTAACCAAAATAAATTAGTACTTGTTTTAAATCAAATAATGGTTTATTAAATGTTACTCTAAAATTCATAATTATGCTTAATTTGAAATTTGTCTTATGTTTACCATTAAGTAGTACAATATCGCTTTCATATTATATTTTAGTGATCAATGTTTTTAATCAAATTAAATATTATTAGTTACTATATTATTTTTAAATGTATTTGGAATTGTTATATATGTGCACATTTTTTAATGCTATCATGTTTATGTTGAAATAAAAATCTATAGTTTTTCAATTTATATAAAATATTATGCATTTTATAAATGTTGTTGGTTTTCACATCATCATCATCATTATTGTAAAATTATTGTTTTGTTCAATATATTTCTGTCAACTTTAATTATTTTTAGTGAGTAATTGCACTAAAAATACCATGTAATTTAGTTATTATTTTACAATTATTTGAAATTATAACTTTTTCTATAACTTTCTATTTCTGTGTCAAAACTAATTTAATGAATATTATTTCTTGATTTTAGATAATTTTTTATTTTTTTATTATGTTTCTTTTGTCATCTTAAATTGTATTATTTATTTTATTTGCTGTTTGTTTACACTAATATTATTTTATTACTATTTTGTTAAATATTTCATGTAAAAATGTAGATTTGCAATTTTTTATCAAGTGTGGTAAGTATTATTTTTTCACTATATGTTTTAAATAAGTGTTGTAAAAAAATTGTGTTTCTGTTTAGTTTAAGAACTTGTACTTGTAATAGTTAATTTCAATTCTATTTTATTTTTGATTTACTGATTAAAAAATTCTTTTACATATCTTCTTTATTAACATTATATTTGCATCCTATTTATGATTTACAAATCTATTTCTTTATGATTGCATCCATTAATATATATATTAATGTTTTTTCTGATTACTATTTTGTTTAAATTAATATTTGCATTTACTGCTTTAGAAATTCTCATAAGTAAGCATGAAATTGATGTTACTTTTATCATGTAATTATCATGTTTGTGTTAAAATTACCATTATATTTATTATCATATTATTTTAATTAAATTCAGATTGCTTTTTTTTCTGTGGTATATTTGTATATGATTACAATTTTTAGTTGCTATTATTTAATTTTATTGTTTTTTTAATATTATTATATATGGTTTTGTAATTATTTCATTCATAAATCTATTTAGTTTTAAATTTTTTCATATAATGACATTTCAAATTTTAATATTGTTTGGTTATTTTAAATTTTATTTAATGTCACCAAATTTTTATGATTAATTGTTTCTATATTTTTTAATTAAATATTATCTTATGTCCATATATGTTCATTGTAACCAAAATAAATTAGTACTTGTTTTAAATCAAACAATGGTTTACTAAATGTTACTGTGAAATTCATAATTCTGCTTAATTTGACATATTTTCTTATGTTTATCATTAAGTAATACAATATCGCTTTCATATTATATTTTAGTGATCAATGTTTTTAATCAAATTAAATATAATTTTTAATATATTTTTTGAAATGTGTTTGGAATTGTTAGGTATGTGCATATTTTTAATGCTATTATGTTTATGTTGAAATAAAAATCTATTGTTTTTAAATTTATTTATAATATTATGCATTTTATAAATGTTGGTGGTTATCTCATCATCATCATCATTATTGTTAAATTATTGTTTTGTTCAATGTATTTCTGTGAACTTAAATTATTTTTAGCGAGTATTTACAGCAAAAATATCATGTAACTTAGTTATTTTACAATTGTTTGAAATTACCTTACATAAACTAATCTTAGTTTATGTAATTATTTTTATAACTTTTAAATTCTCTGTCAAAACTAATTTAATGAATATTATTTCTTGATTTAAATAAGATTTTATTCTTTTATTATAGTTCTTTTGTCAACTTAAGTTGTGTTATTTATTTTGTTTCCTTGTTGTTTTCACTAATATTATTTTATTACTGTTTTGTTAAATATGTCATGTAAAAATGTAGATTTGCAATTTTTTATCGAGTGTGGTAAGTATTATTTTTTCATTAAATGTTAAATAAGTTTTGTAAAAAAATGTGTTTCTGTTTAGTTTAAGAACTTGTAGTTGTAATAGTTAATTTCAATTCTATTTTATTTTTGATTTACTGATTAAGAAATTCTTTTACATATCTTCTTTATTAACATTATATTTGCATCTTATTTATGATTTACAAATCTATTTTTTATGATTGTTTCCAATAATATATATTAATGTTTTTTCCGATTACTATTTTGTTTAAATTAATATTTGCATTTACTTATTTAGAAATTCTCATAGGTAAGCATGAAATTTATTTTACTTTTATCATGTAATTATCATGTTTTTGTGAAATATACCATTATATTTATTATCATATTATTTTAATTAAATTCAGATTGCTTTTCTTTCTGTGGTATATTTGTTTATGATAACAATTTTTAATAGCTATCATGTAATTTTATTGTTTTATTATTATTATTATTATTTTATAAGGTTTTGTAATTAATTCATTCATAAATCTATTTACTTGTAATTTCTTTTATATAATGACATTTAAAATTTTAATATTTCATGGGTATTTTAAATTTTATTTAATGTCACCAAATTTTTACGATTAATTGTTTCTATATTTTTTAATTAAATATTATCATATGTCCATATATGTTCATTGTAACCAAAATAAATTAGTACTTGTTTTAAATCAAATAATGGTTTATTAAATGTTACTCTAAAATTCATAATTCTGCTTAATTTGAAATTTGTCTTATGTTTACCATTAAGTAGTACAATATCGCTTTCATATTATATTTTAGTGATCAATGTTTTTAATCAAATTAAATATTATTTGTTACTATATTATTTTTAAATGTATTTGAAATTGTTATATATGTGCACATTTTTTAATGCTATCATGTTTATGTTGAAATAAAAATCTATAGTTTTTCAATTTATATAAAATATTATGCATTTTATAAATGTTGTTGGTTTTCTCATCATCATCATCATTATTGTAAAATTATTGTTTTTTTCAATATATTTCTGTCAACTTTAATTATTTTTAGTGAGTAATTGCACTAAAAATACCATGTAATTTAGTTATTATTTTACAATTATTTGAAATTATAATTTTTTCTATAACTTTCTATTTCTGTGTCAAAACTAATTTAATGAATATTATTTCTTGATTTTAGATAATTTTTTATTTTTTTATTATGTTTCTTTTGTCATCTTAAATTGTATTATTTATTTTATTTGCTGTTTGTTTTCACTAATATTATTTTATTACTTTTTTGTTAAATATTTCATGTAAAAATGTAGATTTGCAATTTTTTATCAAGTGTGGTAAGTATTATTTTTTCATTATATGTTAAATAAGAGTTGTAAAAAAATTGTGTTTCTGTTTAGTTTAAGAACTTGTAGTTGTAATAGTTAATTTCAATTCTATTTTATTTTTGATTTACTGATTAAAAATTCTTTTACATATCTTCTTTATTAACATTATATTTGCATCCTATTTATGATTTACAAATCTATTTCTTTATGATTGTGTCCATTAATATATATTAATGTTTTTTCCGATTACTATTTTGTTTAAATTAATATTTGCATTTACTGCTTTAGAAATTCTCATAGGTAAGCATGAAATTGATTTTACTTTTATCATGTAATTATCATGTTTTTGTTAAAATTACCATTATATTTATTATCATATTATTTTAATTAAATTCAGATTGCTTTTTTTTCTGTGGTATATTTGTATATGATTACAATTTTTAATTGCTATTATTTAATTTTATTGTTTTATTAATATTATTATATATGGTTTTGTAATTATTTCATTCATAAATCTATTTAGTTTTAATTTCTTTCATATATTGACAATTAAAATTTTAATATTTCATGGTTATTTTAAATTTTATTTAACATCACCAAATTTTTATGATTAATTGTTTCTATATTTTTTAATTAAATATTATCTTATGTCCATATATGTTCATTGTAACCAAAATAAATTAGTACTTGTTTTAAATCAAAGTTGGTTTACTAAATGTTACTTTGAAATTCATAATTCTGTTTAATTTGACATTTTTTTATGTTTACCATTAAGTAATACAATATCGCTTTCATATTATATTTTAGTGATCAAGGTTTATAATCAACATAATATAATTTTTTATATATTTTTTGAAATGTGTTTGGAATTGTTAGGTATGTGCATATTTTTAATGCTATTATGTTTATGTTGAAATAAAAATCTATTGTTTTTAAATTTATATATAATATTATGCAATTTATAAATGTTGGTGGTTATCTCATCATCATCATCATTATTGTTAAATTATTGTTTTGTTCAATGTATTTCTGTCCACTTAAATTATTTTTAGCGATTCTTTACAATAAAAATATCATGTAACTTAGTTATTTTACAATTGTTTGAAATTACCTTACATATAGTAATCTTAGCTTATATAATTTTTTCTATAACTTTCTATTTCTGTGTCAAAACTAATTTAATAAATATTATTTCTTGATTTTAGATTTTTTTTTATTTTTTTATTATGGTTCTTTTGTCATCTTAAATTGTATTATTTATTTTGTTTGCTGTTTGTTTTCACTAATATTATTTTATTACTTTTTTGTTAAATATTTTATGTAAAAATGTAGAATTGCAATTTTTTTATCAAGTGTGGTAAGTATTATTTTTTCACTATATGTTTTTAAAATGAATGTTGTAAAAAAATTGTGTTTCTGTTTAGTTTAAGAACTTGTACTTGTAATAGTTAATTTCAAGTATATTTTATTTTTGATTTACTGATTATAAATTCTTTTACATATTGTCATTATTAACATTATATTTTAATCTTAATTATGATTTACAAATCTATTTTTTATGATTGTTTCCATTAATATATATTAATGTTTTTTCCGATTACTATTTTGTTTAAATTAATATTTTCATTTACTTATTTAGAAATTCTCATAGGTAAGCATGAAATTTATTTTACTTTTATCATGTAATTATCATGTTTTTGTGAAAATTACCATTATATTTATTATCATATTATTTTAATTAAATTCAGATTGCTTTTCTTTCTGTGGTATATTTGTTTATGATAACAATTTTTAATTGCTATCATGTAATTTTATTGTTTTATTATTATTATTATTATTATTATTATTATTATTATTATTATTATTATTATTATTATTATTATTATTATATATGGTTTTGTAATTAATTCATTCATAAATCTATTTACTTGTAATTTTTTTCATATAATGACATTTAAAATTTTAATATTTCATGGGTATTTTAAATTTTATTTAATGTCACCAAATTTTTGGGATTAATTGGGGTTTTTTTAATTAAATATTATCATATGTCCATATATGTTCATTATAACCAAAATAAATTAGTACTTGTTTTAAATCAAATAATGGTTTATTAATTGTTACTCTAAAATTCATAATTATGCTTAATTTGAAATTGGTCTTATGTTTACCATTAAGTAGTACAATATCGCTTTCATATTATATTTTAGTGATCAATGTTTTTAATCAAATTAAATATTATTTGTTACTATATTATTTTTAAATGTATTTGGAATTGTTATATATGTGCACATTTTTTAATGCTATCATGTTTATGTTGAAATAAAAATCTATAGTTTTTCAATTTATATAAAATATTATGCATTTTATAAATGTTGTTGGTTTTCATCATCATCATCATCATCATTATTGTAAAATTATTGTTTTGTTCAATATATTTCTGTCAACTTTAATTATTTTTAGTGAGTAATTGCACTAAAAATACCATGTAATTTAGTTATTATTTTACAATTATTTGAAATTATAATTTTTTCTATAACTTTCTATTTCTGTGTCAAAACTAATTTAATGAATATTATTTCTTGATTTTAGATTATTTTTTATTTTTTTATTATGTTTCTTTTGTCATCTTAAATTGTATTATTTATTTTATTTGCTGTTTGTTTACACTAATATTATTTTATTACTATTTTGTTAAATATTTCATGTAAAAATGTAGATTTGCAATTTTTTATCAAGTGTGGTAAGTATTATTTTTTCACTATATGTTTTAAATAAGTGTTGTTAAAAAAATTGTGTTTCTGTTTAGTTTAAAAACTTGTAGTTGTAATAGTTAATTTCAATTCTATTTTATTTTTAATTTACTGATTAAAAAATTCTTTTACATATCTTCTTTATTAACATTATATTTGCATCCTATTTATGATTTACAAATCTATTTCTTTATGATCACGTCCATTAATATATATTAATGTTTTTTCCGATTACTATTTTGTTTAAATTAATATTTGCATTTACTGCTTTAGAAATTCTCATAAGTAAGCATGAAATTGATGTTACTTTTATCATGTAATTATCATGTTTTTGTTAAAATTACCATTTTATTTATTATCATATTATTTTAATTAAATTCAGATTGCTTTTTTTTCTGTGGTATATTTGTATATGATTACAATTTTTAGTTGCTATTATTTAATTTTATTGTTTTTTTAATATTATTATATATGGTTTTGTAATTATTTCATTCATAAATCTATTTAGTTTTAAGTTTTTTCATATAATGACATTTTAAATTTTAATATTGTTTGGTTATTTTAAATTTTATTTAATGTCACCAAATTTTTATGATTAATTTGTTCTATATTTTTTAATTAAATATTATCTTATGTCCATATATGTTCATTGTAACCAAAATTAATTAGTACTTGTTTTAAATCAAACAATGGTTTACTAAATGTTACTGTGAAATTCATAATTCTGCTTAATTTGACATATTTTCTTATGTTTACCATTAAGTAATACAATATCGCTTTCATATTATATTTTAGTGATCAATGTTTTTAATCAAATTAAATATAATTTTTAATATATTTTTTGAAATGTGTTTGGAATTGTTAGGTATGTGCATATTTTTAATGCTATTATGTTTATGTTGAAATAAAAATCTATTGTTTTTAAATTTATATATAATATTATGCATTTTATAAATGTTGGTGGTTATCTCATCATCATCATCATTATTGTTAAATTATTGTTTTGTTCAATGTATTTCTGTCAACTTAAATTATTTTTAGAGAGTATTTACAGCAAAAATATCATGTAACTTAGTTATTTTACAATTGTTTGAAATTACCTTACATAAACTAATCTTTGTTTATATAATTATTTCTATAACTTTTTAATTCTCTGTCAAAACTAATTTAATGAATATTATTTCTTGACTTAAATAAGATTTTATTCTTTTATTATGGTTCTTTTGTCATCTTAAATTGTGTTATTTATTTTGTTTCCTGTTTGTTTTCACTAATATTATTTTATTACTGTTTTGTTAAATATGTCATGTAAAAATGTAGATTTGCAATTTTTTATCAAGTGTGGTAAGTATTATTTTTTCATTAAATGTTAAATAAGTTTTGTAAAAAAATGTGTTTCTGTTTAGTTTAAGAACTTGTAGTTGTAATAGTTAATTTCAATTCTAATTTATTTTTGATTTACTGATTAAGAAATTCTTTTACATATCTTCTTTATTAACATTATATTTGCATCTTATTTATGATTTACAAATCTATTTTTTATGATTGTTTCCAATAATATATATTAATGTTTTTCCGGTTACTATTTTGTTTAAATATTTGCATTTACTTATTTAGAAATTCTCATAGGTAAGCATGAAATTTATTTTACTTTTATCATGTAATTACATGTTTTTGTGAAATATACCATTATATTTATTATCATATTATTTTAATTAAATTCAGATTGCTTTTTTTTCTGTGGTAAATTTGTTTATGATAACAATTTTTAATTGCTATTAGGTAATTTTATTGTTTTCTTATTATTATTATTTTTATAAGGTTTTGTAATTAATTCATTCATAAATCTATTTTCTTGTAATTTTTTTTATATAATGACATTTAAAATTTTAGTATTTCATGGGTATTTTAAATTTTATTTAATGTCACCAAATTTTTACGATTAATTGTTTCTATATTTTTTAATTAAATATTATCATATGTCCATATATGTTCATTGTAACCAAAATAAATTAGTACTTGTTTTAAATCAAATAATGGTTTATTAAATGTTACTCTAAAATTCATAATTCTGCTTAATTTGAAATTTGTCTTATGTTTACCATTAAGTAGTACAATATCGCTTTCATATTATATTTTAGTGATCAATGTTTTTAATCAAATTAAATATTATTTGTTACTATATTATTTTTAAATGTATTTGAAATTGTTATATATGTGCACATTTTTTAATGCTATCATGTTTATGTTGAAATAAAAATCTATAGTTTTTCAATTTATATAAAATATTATGCATTTTATAAATGTTGTTGGTTTTTGCATCATCATCATCATTATTGTAAAATTATTGTTTTGTTCAATATATTTCTGTCAACTTTAATTATTTTTAGTGAGTAATTGCACTAAAAATACCATGTAATTTAGTTATTATTTTACAATTATTTGAAATTATAATTTTTTCTATAACTTTCTATTTCTGTGTCAAAACTAATTTAATGAATATTATTTCTTGATTTTAGATTATTTTTTATTTTTTTATTATGTTTCTTTTGTCATCTTAAATTGTATTATTTATTTTATTTGCTGTTTGTTTACACTAATATTATTTTATTACTATTTTGTTAAATATTTCATGTAAAAATGTAGATTTGCAATTTTTTATCAAGTGTGGTAAGTATTATTTTTTCATTAAATGTTAAATAAGTGTTGTAAAAAAATTGTGTTTCTGTTTAGTTTAAGAACTTGTAGTTGTAATAGTTAATTTCAATTCTATTTTATTTTTAATTTACCGATTAAGAAATTCTTTTACATATCTTCTTTATTAACATTATATTTGCATTTTATTTAAGATTTACAAATCTATTTCTTTATGATTGTGTCCATTAATATATATTAATGTTTTTTCCAATAACGATTTTGTTTAAATTAATATTTGCATTTACTTTTTTAGAAATTCTCATAGGTACGCATGAAATTTATTTTACTTTTATCATGTAATTATCATGTTTTTGTTAAAATTACCATTATATTTATTATCATATTATTTTAATTAAATTCAGATTGCTTTTTTTTCTGTGGTATATTTGTATATGATTACAATTTTTAGTTGCTATTATTTAATTTTATTGTTTTATTAATATTATTCTATATGGTTTTGTAATTATTTCATTCATAAATCTATTTAGTTTTAAGTTTTTTCATATAATGACATTTAAAATTTTAATATTGTATGGTTATTTTAAATTTTATTTAATATCACCAAATTTTTACGATTAATTGTTTCTATATTTTTTAATTAAATATTATCTTATGTCCATATATGTTCATTGTAACCAAAATAAATTAGTACTTGTTTTAAATCAAAGTTGGTTTACTAAACGTTACTTTGAAATTCATAATTCTGCTTAATTTGACATTTTTTTATGTTTACCATTAAGTAATACAATATCGCTTTCATATTATATTTTAGTGATCAAGGTTTATAATCAAATTAAATATAATTTTTTATATATTTTTTGAAATGTGTTTGGAATTGTTAGGTATGTGCATATTTTTAATGCTATTATGTTTATGTTGAAATAAAAATCTATTGTTTTTAAATTTATATATAATATTATGCAATTTATAAATGTTGGTGGTTATCTCTACGTCATCATCATTATTGTTAAATTATTGTTTTGTTCAATGTATTTCTGTCCACTTAAATTATTTTTAGCGATTCTTTACAATAAAAATATCATGTCACTTAGTTATTTTACAATTGTTTGAAATTACCTTACATAAACTAATCTTAGTTTATATAATTATTTTTATAACTTTCTAATTCTCTGTCAAAACTAATTTAATGAATATTATTTCTTGATTTTAAATGAGACTTTATTCTTTTATTATGTTTCTTTTGTCATCTTAAATTGTGTTATTTATTTTGTTTGCTGTTTGTTTTCACTAATATTATTTTATTTCTTTTTTGTTAAATATTTGATGTAAAAATGTAGAATTGCAATTTTTTATCAAGTGTGGTAAGTATCATTTTTTCACTATATGTTTTAAATAAGTGTTGTAAAAAAATTGTCTTTCTGTTTAGTTTAAGATCTTGTACTTGTAATAGTTAATTTCAAGTATATTTTATTTTTGATTTACTGATTATAAATTCTTTTACATATTGTCATTATTAACATTATATTTTAATCTTAATTATGATTTACAAATCTATTTTTTATGAATGTTTCCATTAATATATATTAATGTTTTTTCCGATTACTATTTGTTTTAAATTAATATTTTCATTTGCTTATTTAGAAATTCTTGTAGGTAAGCATGAAATTTATTTTATTTTTATCATGTAATTATCATGTTTTTGTGAAAATTGCCATTATATTGATTATCATATTATTTTAATTAAATTCAGATTGCTTTTCTTTCTGTGGTATATTTGTTTATGATAACAATTTTTAATTGCTATCATGTAATTTTATTGTTTTTATTATTATTATTATTATTATTATTATTATTATTATTATTATTATTGTTGTTGTTGTTGTTGTTGTTGTTATATATAATTTTGTAATTAATTCATACATAAATCTATTTACTTGTAATTTTTTTCATATAATGACATTTAAAATTTTAATATTTCATGGGTATTTTAAATTTTAATTAATGTCACCAAATTTTTGTGATTAATTGGGTTTTTTTTAATTAAATATTATATAATGTCTATATATGTTCATTGTAACCAAAATAAATTTGTACTTGTTTTAAATCAAATAATGGTTTATTAAATGTTACTCTAAAACTCATAATTCTGCTTAATTTGTTATGTGTCTTATGTTTACCATTAAGTAGTACAATATCGCTTTCATATTATATTTTAATGATCAATGTTTTTAATCAAATTAAATATTATTTGTTACTATATTATTTTTAAATGTATTTGAAATTGGGTCATGGTTTGCAGACTGTACTGTCGCCGCTAGAGGCGCTGTTTCTGTGTTTTCACACAGAACATACAGGGTAGGGGCCTCAAAAGCAGACGACGCTTTTTCTGCCGATAGGTGGCGCTGTTCACCATGCGTATGCACAGGAACTTTCCACAAGCTGGCTGGCAGCTTGCGTCGTCTGCTACCAAGAACCTAGGTGGCGCTGATTGCCGTAAACACATCGAGCTTATGTGTCGTCTGCTATCAGAAACTACCAAGATTCTAGCCCACTACGCGGCGCTGTTTCTCCATGTTACACACGGTAAAAACAGCAACCTCTAAATGCCTCATTGCTAACGTTTATGAACATAGTACTTAAAACATTCAGGGCCTATAATGTACAGGGGTGAATAATTTATAAAGTCATAACTATTTAAATATACGGTCAAACGTAATAATTTTACATTCTATTTCACCATTTCATGAATCGATGTATTTTTAAAGTATGACTTTGTAAAAAGCGATCTGTTTTTTTAATTATTTACTCTAAAAGTGGTTTTTTTTTTTTTTTGTAAATAAAACAAAACGTGATTTTCGGTCTGTTAAGCTAATTTTTTTCCCTACGGCAGTATATCGTTCAAAAATATATTATTTTAAAAGATTATTGTTTGTAAAACTTTTTTTTTTACACTTTCAATTAATATTTTCAATAAATTTTAAAGTAATATAAATTATATTTCGGTTTATAGATTACTATTTCGAAAAATAAAGTGTTATTTGTGTGCTGGAAATACCGTGTGCTTGTTACTCGCGAGCAATAATTCGAAGATATGTTTATCAAAACTTCCTCTCACAATAATATTAAAGGCATAAATATTTATTGAAATTGTATTTAAAATTTTAGAATCATTTTAATAACTAAAAATATCATATACTCACAAGGAAATTTCAAAATAATAGGTTTAATATGTGCCGTATGAGAAAAGTAAGAGTCAGAAAAAAAAGATTTAGAGCAAAATATATATACATTTAATATCTTTATTGATGGTTGGAATTTAAAAAGTTTCTTTCAAAACTGATGCTCGTGTTAGGCTTGTATACTGTTAAAATTAAAACTATTCGTCCTCATAAATAATTTGGAAGACATTGCCTGTCAAAATTGGATAATCATTGAAAATTATATATGATCTTAATAGCCTAAAATTCAGAAGCCTGATAGTACTGTCTTTGCCAGTGCACTGTTTCTTTCTTTCATTATTGATACATAAGTAAGAACAGGTAAAACACATTTATTAAAAATCTTCCTTTACAGACACGTAGATATATTTCCTTTTAGTATCAAGTTATTTCTACCAAAAGCACTCCAACCAAGTTTAATCCTATGATTAATTTCATCCATTATGTTTCCATATGTATTAATAATCTGACCAAGTTGTTTGTAACTGTTAACTTCTTCTAATTCATCATAATCAATCTTTATTTTCATATTTTGAGAAAATCCATTAAACTTTACTTTAGTCTTTTAACATTTATCTTTAGTCCTACTTTCATCTGATAACTCCTGCAACATTTCCTGCAGCTCTGAAGCATAAGTTGCAAAAACAACTACATCATCTGCAAAATCTAAATGACTTAAATAATCTCCATTTACTTTCACTCCTATAGCTTCCCATTTTAATCCACAAAATATTTCTTGCAGCACTGCTGTAAAAAGTTTTGGAGATATGGAGTCACCCTGTCTTACACTCTTCTCAATGTTGACTTTCCCAGTATCATTATCTAATCTAATTGTTGCTGTTGCATTTTTATAAATATTCTTTAAAATTTGACAATATCTTGGGTCTATACCTTGATGATCCAATGCTTTAATCACTGAAGAAAAGTTTATAGATTCAAATGCCTTTTCATAGTCTACAAATCCAAAACATAATGGCAACTCATATTCATTTGTCCTTTCTATAACTTCTCTCAATACCTGGATATGATCTCCTGTACTAAAACCACTTTTAAATCCAGCTTATCTTGGTTGGGGTAAATCCAATGTTCTCTGTAGACAAGTTGTAACTATCTTGGTAAAAAATCTGTATGTAACTGATAAAAGGCTGATAGGTCTGTAATTTCTAATATCCTCTTTATCACCTTTTTTAAATATTAATATTAATACTGCATTCTTCCAATCATCTAGTACATCTTTATCATTTAGACATTTGGTATATAACATTGCAAAAAAAAAATTCTATTTTTTCCCTGCTTCTTTTAATATATCAATTATAATTCTACTATTACCTGGAATCTGGAATCTTTTTGTTCTTCATATATTTAATTGCATGTCTCACTTCTTCATTTAAAATTCTGGGTAATTCAGAAGATGTCATAGATATAGGAGGTATTTCTTCTTTATTACTATATAATTCATCACATGATCACATTTCCTATATATGATCATGTGATGCTTAATGGTTTAACACCAATCCTGCCTAATAGGATAGTGGTGGCTATGGTTGTAAAAGAGCCAAAGACACCAAAATGTATGGGTGCTGAACTGAGTTCAGACCCATATGACTATATAAGCTATTGAGCTTAGATTGAAAATATTTTTTGTGTTTTCAATTTCAATCTCATAGTTTTGTAGTTAAGTAGAGATAAAAGGTGGTTGCTAGAGGGTTGCATTAGATCCTAAGATCTAGATGCAGTGCTCTCAGATCCAAAGCTCCTCACTGACGAAGGCCACAAGCCAGAAACTAGTCTGGGGATATTGGATGAGTAGGCATTAGATAGGGATTTTATGCACAAGCCTTCTGGCATCCATTGATTACTCTGTTTAGCACAGGTGGCAATACTGTATGGAGAGTTTTGCTCTGTTTACTATTTACTATATAATTCTTTATAAAAGTCTTCTATCCATTTCATGATGTCATCTCTCTTTTTAGTAATAATTCCAGCTTTTTTTTTATTGCAGATATGAATTTCCTTCCAATACCAAAATGTTGTTTTACACTTTTGAGACTTTCATTCCCTTCTGCTGCTTTCCTTGCTAGTTCAGTTATACTTTCTTATATCATTTTCAAATCTTTTCTGCATCATTTTACAAAATTTGAGATATTCAATCCTTTTTAATGCATCATTTTTGTATATATTCATATTCCTTCTTTTTTTCATAAATTCTTTAGTCTCAGTAGAAATGTTATTGGTCAAGTGCTGCTTTTTCAACCAGCTATTTTTGTTGCAGTTTTTAAAAGTGTATCAGTTGTTTTCATATTAATTTCATTCAAATCTGAATCATGTTCAAAATCTACTAATACTTGAAAATTATTTGTAAGTTCTAATTTAAATTCATTAGAATGTTTCTGAAAATTAGGATTATCAACTGTAAATATTGTTTTTCTTAATAATTTTTGTCTCTCTAGTTTTGCATTAACATGTATTTCACATCTTACTAATCGATGATCACTTCCTCTGTTAAATTTATTAAGAACATTACAATCTTGAAATATGTATTTTCTGTTAGTCAAAATATAATCCAATTCTGCTGTATTTTCATTTGGATGCTTCCATGTCCATTTCCTTTTAAAATTTTTCTCAAAATAATTCATAATATAAAGTTTTCCTTTTCCTGCAAACTCCACAAGTCTCTGTCCTCTCTCATTTCTATTAACATAACCAAAATTACCGCCAGCACTTTCATCTTTCATTTGTTTACCAATTCTAGCATTAAAGTCTCCCATAACAATTTTAAAATGTTGTTAACTCTGACCAAAAGCCTTTTGTGCATCCATATAAAAATCTTCTACTACTTCATCACTTTGAGAACTTGTTGGGGCATAAACCTGAATTATCTGCATTTGGTATCTGCTATTAAGTTGTATAACTAATCTTGCCACTCTGTCCGATACACCATCAATCTCCACAATGTTGTTGTTCTACTTTTTATTTATAATGAATACTACTCCACTTGTATTTCCAATATTTGTGCCTTTATAATAGAGTACATGTTCACTTTTAAAACAATTGTCTCTTCGCCTTTTCTTCTAACTTCACAAAGTCCAATAATATCCCATTTAATATAAGACAGTTTTTCTTCTAACTCTTGCAATCTTTCTTCACTTGAAAGTGATCTGCTGTTGTAAGTGCCTAAATAAAAAAGGCATCATCAAATGGCAGCCTGTGTCCACAATCAGGGGATTCTGTGCAGCCTCTGCCTTCGGCCACCAACTGCTACCTTGGTTGGTGACTTTAGTCTCCTGGGAATAAGGGCCATGATTTATTTTTGTCTGTCATAATATATATATATATTGGCATTTTTCCATTATCATTTACACAAGCATTCATTCTGCCTTATCAGGCAACTGAGAAGAAAGTCCATGGTGTTTTTTGATCTTAAACTCAGAGGTAAAAATCCAATAACTTCATCACGCTGGCTAATGTGTGTTGGTGAGCAGCCCATCCATGTTTATATACTGTATGAATAATCACATAGTAATAACAGCTGCAAATGACAAGAACATATGGAGTGGACATTAAAAATTTGCCTTGCTCAGTTTCTTTAAGGCCTCCAAGAGGAATCAAAGGGTTTCCTTTCAATTAATAGGATGACAAGAAATTTGTAACCTCCTGAGTGTAGACAATTTCTTGCATTAAATCAAATCTTAACGATTAATCAAAGTAAATTATAGTTTATTAGTTGATATTGTGAAATTGGTAAATATTTAAGTGTCTCTGTTGGGTGATATATATTAAAATTTGTCTATTTAGAAATTCATTTATAGATTCATTAAACCACCTAACTACTCACAAACATTATATTAGAAAATTTGTAGAGATTCTAACCAGTAAATAAATTCAAGTATATTTATTATCTCCTTTAAGTTTGCCACTGTTTTCTGTTTGATCACAAATGCTATAATACATCATAATGACAATTCTAGAGATATCGTTGAGGTATAGATCCAAGATATTGTCATATTTTAAAGAATATTTATAAAAATGCAACAGCAACAATTACATTAGATAATGATACTAGGAAAGTCAACATATTAAAGTAATTTCCTTGAATTATTAAATTGAAAACATTTTTATAAAGCATGTTTATATATATTATTTGAAGTATATTTCTAATATTTAATGTAATGGGTGCTTTATAATTAACAATTTTATAATTAATGAATATAAATAAATATAAGAAGTAATTTTCTTTTGAGTGGTATGTTAAAGAATTATAATTTCTTTGTTCCTAATATGAAAGATACTTTCTATATCTGTTTTCGTATCATTAATTTGAATTATTTGAAAGTAAGACAAAAGAGTTACTAATGAATAATATTTTTACCTAATTTTTCATATTGTTAGGTTCAACTCTAAATTATCTTAAATATCATAAGAATTAAGAGGTTATTAAATGTTTAGGTATTTAGCCTTTATTGGTACATAATTAGATATGAATGAAATTAGAGTTTTATTTTGTATATTATTATCTTTAAAATGAATCACAAATTATGCTTCCCCCTTCCTAATGCAATTTGAGAATGTTTGTAATTTTTATTTTTATGAGATTAGTCAAATAATTTAAATATTTAGGTTCAAGAATACAAAAATTGGACAGTTACAATAGTTGTAGGCTACATAATTGCCCAGTCACAAAATTCAGGTGTAGCTGCAGTACAAGTTATAAATGAAATTCTATGGAGAAGTCCAAAGATACTAAACCATTTTAATAGCACTTTATAGTAAAAACAATTACTGTGTGCATTGGATTTCTGACTTTCAATGCTCATATCTTAATTAAAAACAATCAGGGAACAAATAATTTTAAAAAATTTTCAGGAGAAAAAAGAAAACAGACAAAGAAAATCTTTGACCATTGATCATTTTTTATTAATCTGAGCTAGGATGAAATAGTGAATGCCCATGCCTTATTCACTCCAATTTTATTTAAGTATAAATTTGGTCACTTAACTACTGGAGGCATTCAATCAAGAGCACGATGTGCAGTGCTAAATATTCAAGAAATTAATATTTGTGTTGGGGGAGGGAGAATCAATGGTCTGGCATTCGGTCAACTCAAATACAATTACTAGCTTTTTAATAACAGTGATTTTAATATACATCATTAGACCTGAAATTATCTTGACTGCTATAAAACAGACTTATCTTCTGATAGATTTTCATCTCACCCAAAGCAATGCCATTCTGATTGTAATGCTTTGCATAAGTCTCATTTACTAAGTCAAAGACTTATGATTTGGAGGTGAATAACACAGGTGATGAATGAACATATAAAAATTTTGCAGTTTTGATTTTAATAAAGAACAACTATTGATAAGCAAATATTCTATAAAAACAAAAATAAATGAATTTAGGAAAAGTTACTGATTTTAGCTTTTTCAAAATTTCAAAATATGATATACATGTATAAACAACATCCCATTAATAGTTAAATCCCCAGCCAGATAGTTGATTAATAAAACCTCAAAATATCTAGTCAACATACCATTGCAGTCAAATTCCTTACTACATTAGGTGTTTCAATTCAAATAAGTCTTTAGACTATTCTGGAGAAACAAAAACAGTCCCAAGCATTATACATATTGACTTGAAAACAGGAAATGTTTATCTGAAAATTTGTGATGATAGGGATTTTACCTGTAATTATATATTGAACTATTTCCATCATCTGTTAATAATTATGAAATATTTTTAAAAGATATCTAACTTTATTTAAACTTTTAAATACATTCAACTGTTAGCAAAGCATACAGATTAATTTATTACAACATTTTGAGTGCTCTTTTTTACTCATCTCTTCTTCAAATGTTGCTGGCCTTACCAGTGAAAGTACTAGCATGGAAATTGAACCTTCGATTTTAGTTTTGTAAATTTAAGATAATGCTTGCTCTTACTAATTAGGCTATTCTGAAAAACCAAGTCACTAGAAATTTTATATATTTATCTATGAAGATTCTCTTGGTTTCTCCAGTTTTTTTAAGGGCAAGGTTAATGAGTAGTTTTGAAATATTATGAATTATTTACATTAGACTGATTTATAAAGTTATCTACTATAAATGTGAATGGTTTATACAAATTTTACTTTTTACTTTCTGCCTGTTATTTTTCTTGTCCAATGTATTTTAGGTCCATTTGGTTTTTCTTTTTAATCATTACTTTTTGTTCTTTTAATTACGTATTTTGAAATGAGTCAGATGATTTCAGCCATATATGTTCTTCCATATTCACATGGTATTTCATAGATGCAGTTTTTGTTTTTCAATATTTGCAGTTTGTGTTTTATAGAAGTTAGACTTTTTCATAGGGCACTTATGACTTTGGAAAGGAATCTTAATATACTGATCACAGATTTATTTTAGTTTAGCTGCAATTACTAATATCTATGGATATGCTTTAATACCTATAATTGTTTTTATGGTGTTTCTTTTAATTGACTATTTCATAATGATAGCTGATGGATAAGTATTTTTCATGAGAGTTTATGCTTTATGATTTTTCTTTTTCCAAGTTATTGGTTTCTGAATAAGAATTTTTATTCTGATTAGAGTGTGTGAGTTTTCTGTTGATTGTAATTTTGATTTTGCTATGAGGGAATCTTGTCAAAAGAAAATTAAGAACTGTAATGTCTGTTCTTGTTTTAATTCTATTGTGAACTTAATTAAAAGAACATAATTATTGATAGTATCCAGAATGTTTGTAGAAATGCTTTACCGTATGGCCATAGAAAAGCCAGACTTTAATTGTAGATAGAATTTTATTTATGGTTGTAGTTTCAAGTTCTTCCATGTAAATATTGCTGATCAGAGATAGCAATAAGGAATCAAAAAGCATCTTTTGATTTTGTTGGAAGAATTCTATAGTATATAATAATAGTATGCTGTGCAGAATGTTAAGTGTAATAAACTATCAATTGGAAGAATTATTCTGGTTTGTACACTACTATTGGTATTTAATCTTTTTTTACATTAGATAATGCTTTATCACAGAGTACTTTTGTGATTAAGTTTTTCACATCAAAATTTCCCAATATGTTAGTTCTTTCACTTTTCATGTTGATTAATTCTACAATTTTCTTAGAATCTCTAACATAGAACTGTCTCTTCTATGCCAAAGGACTAAGAACATTAGAATTTTTGATATAGTGAGTTTTCAGAATTAACAATAGATCTTAATGGAACCTGGCCTTTATTGATTTTAGATGACCACAAAGATGTGGAATTTTTGCCAAAATATGTCAATCTAATTTTTTCTGAATCATTGAAATAGTTGTGATCAGGGATGCTTTCTGAATAATATTTACAGTTGTGATTCATAGCTAGTATGGGACTTTTAGTCTGTTGGGAGAAGCTCTTATTGTATCATAATTACTATTATCCATTTACAAATGTTACATTGCTCTTGCTAGCAGGAAGAATGCTTATAGATTTGTCTAGTTTAAGATTTAATAGATTTTTCTCTCAACATAAGTGATATTAGATTTGTATTGTTGGTGTCTCATTTTCCAGCGTAATTTTGCTTTCTCTTAACAAAGTCTCACTTGCAGTCTAAATAATTCTGTCTGGGAATGAATGAGAGGATTTAGAAGCTTTTAGAAGCTGATTGGAAAACTTATGAAATCTTTATCAGTAAATTTATTTTTTAACAAAGATTATTAAAGTCAACATTGAGAAGGGTGTAAGACAAGGTAACTCCATATCTCCAAAACTTTTTACAGCAGTGCTGCAAGAAATATTTTGTGGATTAAAATGGGAAGCTATAGGAGTGAAAGTAAATGGAGATTATTTAAGTCATTTAGATTTTGCAGATGATGTAGTTGTTTTTGCAACTTATGCTTCAGAGCTGCAGGAAATGTTGCAGGAGTTATCAGATGAAAGTAGGACTAAAGATAAATGTTAAAAGACTAAAGTAAAGTTTAATGGATTTTCTCAAAATATGAAAATAAAGATTGATTATGATGAATTAGAAGAAGTTAACAGTTACAAACAACTTGGTCAGATTATTAATACATATGGAAACATAATGGATGAAATTAATCATAGGATTAAACTTGGTTGGAGTGCTTTTGGTAGAAATAACTTGATACTAAAAGGAAATATATCTACGTGTCTGTAAAGGAAGATTTTTAATAAATGTGTTTTACCTGTTCTTACTTATGTATCAATAATGAAAGAAAGAAACAGTGCACTGGCAAAGACAGTACTATCAGGCTTCTGAATTTTAGGCTATTAAGATCATATATAATTTTCAATGATTATCCAATTTTGACAGGCAATGTCTTCCAAATTATTTATGAGGACGAATAGTTTTAATTTTAACAGTATACAAGCCTAACACGAGCATCAGTTTTGAAAGAAACTTTTTAAATTCCAACCATCAATAAAGATATTAAATGTATTTATATTTTGCTCTAAATCTTTTTTTTTCTGACTTTACTTTTCTCATATGGCACATATTAAACCTATTATTTTGAAATTTCCTTGTGAGTATATGATATTTTTAGTTATTAAAATGATTCTAAAATTTTAAATACAATTTCAATAAATATTTATGCCTTTAATATTATTGTGAGAGGAAGTTTTGATAAACATATCTTCGAATTATTGCTCGCGAGTAACAAGCACACGGTATTTCCAGCACGCAAATAACACTTTATTTTTCGAAATAGTAATCTATAAACCGAAATATAATTTATATTACTTTAAAATTTATTGAAAATATTAATTGAAAGTGTAAAAAAAAAGTTTTACAAACAATAATCTTTTAAAATAATATATTTTTGAACGATATACTGCCGTAGGGAAAAAAAAAAAAACAGACCGAAAATCACGTTTTGTTTTATTTACAAAAAAAAAAAAAAAACCACTTTTAGAGTAAATAATTAAAAAAACAGATCGCTTTTTACAAAGTCATACTTTAAAAATACATCGATTCATGAAATGGTGAAATAGAATGTAAAATTATTACGTTTGACCGTATATTTAAATAGTTATGACTTTATAAATTATTCACCCCTGTACATTATAGGCCCTGAATGTTTTAAGTACTATGTTCATAAACGTTAGCAATGAGGCATTTAGAGGTTGCTGTTTTTACCATGTGTAACGTGGAGAAACAGCGCTGCGTAGTGGGCTAGAATCTTGGTAGTTTCTGATAGCAGACGACACATAAGCTCGATGTGTTTACGGCAATCAGCGCCACCTAGGTTCTTGGTAGCAGACGACGCAAGCTGCCAGCCAGCTTGTGGAAAGTTCCTGTGCGTACGCATGGTGAACAGCGCCACCTATCGGCAGAAAAAGCGTCGTCTGCTTTTGAGGCCCCTACCCTGTATGTTCTGTGTAAAAACACAGAAACAGCGCCTCTAGCGGCGACAGTACAGTCTGCAAACCACGACCTGAAATTGTTATACATGTGCACATTGTTTAATGCTATCATGTTTATGTTGAAATAAAAATCTATAGTTTTTTAATTTATATAAAATATTATGCATTTTATAAATGTTGTTAGTTTTCACATCATCATCATCATTTTTGGTAATAGTTTTAACAAGGCTGTAAACCTTAGCAATGAGCGTCTGAAAAAATCGTCACTAGGGACCTCTGTAGGTCATTGCTAAGGTTTACAGCCTTGTTAAAACTATTACTGAAATAATAGTGAGCGTTTAATAAAATTTATAATTACATCATCATTTTTGTAAAATTTTTGTTTTGTTCAATATATTTCTGTCAACTTTAATTATTTTTAGTGAGTAATTGCACTAAAAATACCATGTAATTTAGTTATTATTTTACAATTATTTAAAATTATAATTTTTTCTTCTGTGTCAAAACTAACTTAATGAATATTATTTCTTGATTTTAGATTATTTTTTTATTTTTGTATTATGTTTCTTTTGTCATCTTAAATTGTATTATTTATTTTATTTGCTGTTTGTTTACACTAATATTATTTTATTACTATTTTGTTAAATATTTCATGTAAAAATGTAGATTTGCAATTTTTTATCAAGTATGGTAAGTATTAATTTTTCATTAAATGGTAAATAAGTGTTGTAAAAAAATTGTGTTTCTGTTTAGTTTAAGAACTTGTATTTCAATTCTATTTTATTTTTAATTTACCAATTAAAAAATCCTTTTACATATCTTCTTTATTAACATTATATTTGCATTTTATTTAAGATTTACAAATCTATTTCTTTATGAATGTGTCCATTAATATATATTAATGTTTTTTCCAATTACTATTTTGTTTAAATGAATATTTGCATTTACTTTTTTAAAAATTCTCATAGGTACGCATGAAATTGATTTTACTTTTATCATGTAATTATCATGTTTTTGTTAAAATTACCATTATATTTATTATTATATTATTTTAATTAAATTCAGATTGCTTTTTTTTCTGTGGTATATTTGTATCTGATTACACTTTATAGTTGCTATTATTTAATTTTATTGTTTTATTAAAATTATTCTATATGGTTTTGTAATTATTTCATTCATAAATCTATTTAGTTTTAAGTTTTTTCATATAATGACATTTAAAATTTTAATATTGTATGTTTATTGTAAATTTTATTTAATATCACCAAATTTTTACAATTAATTGTTTCTATATTTTTTAATTAAATATTATCTTATGTCCTTATATGTTCATTGTAACAAAATAAATTAGTACTTGTTTTAAATCAAACGTTGGTTTACTATGTGTTACTGGGAAATTCATAATTCTGCTTAATTTGACATTTTTTATGTTTACCATTAAGTAATACAATAACACTTTCATATTAGATTTTAGTGATCAAGATATATAATCAAATTAAATATAATTTTTATATAGTTTTTGAAATGTGTTTGGAATTGTTAGGTATGTGCATATTTTTAATGCTATTATGTTTATGTTGAAATAAAAATCTATTGTATTTAAATTTATATATAATATTATGCAATTTATAAATGTTGGTGGTTATCTCTTCGTCATCATCATTATTGTTAAATTATTGTTTTGTTCAATGTATTTCTGTCCACTTAAATTATTTTTAGCGACCATTTACAATAAAAATATCATGTAACTTAGTTATTTTACAATTGTTTGAAATTACCTTACTTAAACTAATCTTAGTTTATGTAATTATTTTTATAACTTTCTAATTCACTGTCAAAACTAATTTAATGAATATTATTTCTTGATTTTAGATAAGAATTTTTTTTATGATTATTTGTCACTTTAAATTGTGTTATTTATTTTGTTTGCTGTTTGTTTTCACTATTATTATTTTATTACTGTTTTGTTAAATATGTCATGTAAAATTGGAGATTTGCAATTTTTTATCACGTGTGGTATTTTTTTTCATTAAATGTTAAATAAGTTTTGTAAAAAATGTGTTTCTGCTTAGTTTAAGAACTTGTAGTTGTAATAGTTAATTTCAATTCTTTTTTTTTTATTTACTGATTAAGAAATTATTTTACATATCTTCTTTATTAACATTATATTTGCATCTTATTTATGATTTACAAATCTTTTTTTGAGTTTCCATTAATATATATTAATGTATTTTCCGATTACTATTTTGTTTAAATTAATATTTTCATTTACTTGTTTAGAAATTTTTGTAGATAAGCATGAAATTTATTTCATTTTTATCATGTAATTATCATGTTTTTGTGAAAATTGCTGTTGCTTTTATTATCACATTATTTTAATTAAATTCAGATTGGTTTTCGTTCTGTGGTATATTTGTTTATGATATATGGCTTTGTAATTAATTCATTCATAAATCTATTTACTAGTAATTTTTTTCATATAATCACATTTAAAATTTTAATATTTCATGGGTATTTTAAATTTTATTTAATGTCACCAAATTTCTACGATTAATTGTTTCTATATATTTTAATTAAATATTATCATATGTCCATATATGTTTATTGTAACCAAAATAAATTAGTACTTGTTTTAAATCAAACAATGGTTTACTAAATGTTACTGTGAAATTCATAATTCTGCTTAATTTGACATATTTTCTTATGTTTACCATTAAGTAATACAATATCGCTTTCATACTATATTTTAGTGATCAATGTTTTTAATCAAATTAAATATGATTTTTGATATATTTTTTAAAATGTGTTTGGAATTGTTAGGTATGTGCATATTTTTAATGCTATTATGTTTATGTTGAAATAAAAATCTATTGTTTTTAAATTTATTTATAATATTATGCATTTTATAAATGTTGGTGGTTATCTCATCATCATCATCATTATTGTTATATTATTGTTTTGTTCAATGTGTTTCCGAGAACTTAATTTATTTTTAGCCAGTATTTACATAAAAAATATCATGTAACCTGATTATTTTACAATTGTTTGAAATTACCTTACATAAACTAATCTTTGTTTAGATAATTATTTCTATAACTTTCTACTTCTCTGTCAAAACTAATTTAATGAATATTATTTTTTGATTTAAATAAAATTTTATTCTTTTATTATGGTTCTTTTGTCATCTTAAATTGTGTTATTTATTTTGTTTCCTGTTTGTTTTCACTAATATTATTTTATTACTGTTTTGTTAAATTTGTCATGTAAAAATGAAGATTTGCCATTTTTTATCAAGTGTCGTAAGTATCATTTTTTCATTAAATGTTAAATATGTTTTGTAAAAAGTTGTCTTTCAGTTTAGTTTAAAAACTTGTAGTTGTAATAGAGAATTTCATTTGTATTTTATTTTTGATTTACTGATTAACAAATTCTTTTACATATCTTCTTTATTAACATTATAAGTGCATCTTATTTATGATTTACAAATATGTTTTCTGATTACTATTTTGTTTCAATATGTGCATTTACATATTTAGAAATTCTCATAGGTAAGCATGAAATTTATTTTACTTTTATAATGTGATTATCATGTTTTTGTGAAATATACCGTTATATTTATTATCATATTATTTTAATTAAATTCATATTGCTTTTTATTTTTGTGGTATATTTGATTATGATAACAATTTTTAATTACTATCATGTAATGTTAATGTTTTATTATTATTATTATTATTATTATTATTATTATTATTATTATTATTATTATTATTATTATTATTATTATTATTATTATTATTATTATTATTATTATTATTATTATTATTATTATTATATTATTATTATTATTATTATTATTATTATTATAATAATAATAATTTTGTAATTAATTCATTCATAAATCTATTTACTTGTAATTTCTTTCACATAATGACATTTAAAATTTTAATATTTCATGGGTATTTTAAATTTTTTTTAATATCACCTATTTTTTACAATTCATTGTTTTTATATTTTTTAATTAAATATTATCATATGTCCGTATATGTTCATTGTAACCAAAATAAATTAGTATTTGTTTTAAATCTAATAATGGTTTATTAAATGTTATTCTAAAATTCATAATTCTGCTTAATTTGAAATTTGTCTTATGTTTACCATTAAGTAGTACAATATCGCTTTCATATTATTTGTTACTGTATTATTTTTAAATGTATTTGGAATTGTTATATACATGCACATTTTTAATGCTATCATGTTTATGTTGAAATAAAAATCTATTGTTTTTCAATTTATATAAAATATTATGCATTTTATAAATGTTGTTGATTTTTGAACCATCATCATTATTGTAAAATTATTGTTGTGGTCAATATATTTCTGTCTTAAACAATTCAAAATACAGCAAAACTTTCCATATAGTAGTGCCATCTTTTGCTAACAAGAGAAATCAATGGATGCCAGAAGGCTTGTGCATAAAATCTCTATCTAGTGCCTACTCATCCAATATCCCCAGACTAGTTTTTGGCTTATGGCCTTCATCAGTGAGGAGCCTTGGATCTGAAAGCACTACACCTAGATCATAGGATTTAATGCAATCCTCCAGCACCCATTTTTTAACTCTATTTAATTCCAAACTATGAGAATGAAATTGAAAACACTATTAATATTTTCAACCCAGGCTCAATAGCTTATATAGTCATATGGTTCTGAACTCAATTCAGTACCCATACATTTTAATGTCTTTGGCTCTTTAACAGCCATAGCCACCACAATCCTATTAGGCAGGTTTGGTGTTAAACCACTAAACATCACATGATCATTATCTCATACTAGCACAATAATTGTTATTAAACAATTGAAAATACAGCAAAACTCTCCATATAATAATGCCATTCTTGTGCTAACAAGAGCAATCAATGAATACCAGAAGGCAGAAACTAGTCTGCGCATATTGGATGAGGAGGCACTAGATAGGGATTTTATGCACAAGCCTTCTGGCATCCTTTGATTGCTCTTGTTAGCACAAGATGGCATTACTATATGGAGAGTTTTGCTGTATTGTGAATTGTTTAATATCAATTATTGTGCTAGTGTGAGATAGTGATCATGTGATGTTTAGTGGTTTAACACCAATCCTGCTCAATAGGATAGTTAGTGGTAGCTATGGTTGTTAAAGAGCCAAAGACACCAGAATGTATGAATAATGAATTGAGTTCAGACCAATATGACTATATAAGCTATTGAGCTTGGGTTGAAAATATTAATAGTGTTTTCAATTTCATTCTCATAGTTTTATAGTTAAGAAGAGTTAAAAGGTGGGTGCTAGAGGGTTGCATTAGATCCTAAGATCTAGGTGCAGTGCTTTCAGATCCAAGGCTCCTCACTGATGAAGGCCACAAGCCAGAAACTAGTCTGGGGATATTGGATGAGTAAGCACAAGATAAATATTTTATGCACAAGCCTTCTGGCATCCATTGATTGCTCTTGTTAGCACAAGATGGCACTACTATATGGAGAGTTTTGCTGTATTTTGAATTGGTTAATAACAATTATTGTGCTAGTATGAGATAGTGATCATGTGATGTTTAGTGGTTTAACATCAATCCTGACTAATAGGATAGTGGTGGCTATGGTTGTTAAAGAGCCAAAGACACCAAAATGTATGGCTTGGCTTCAAAATATTAATAGTGTTTTCAATTTCATTCTATTAGTTTTGTAGTTAAATAGACTTAAAAGCTGGGTGCTGGAACGTTGCATTAGATCCTAAGATCTGGGTGCAGTGCTCTCAGAACCAAAGCTCATCACTGATAAAAGCCACAGGCCAGAATCTTGTCTGGGGATATTGAGTGAGTAGGCACTAGATAAAGATTTTATGCACAAGCCTTTTGGTATCCATTGATTGCTCTTGTTAACACAAGATGGCACTACTATATGGAGAGTTTTGCTGTATTTTGAATTCTTTAATAACAATTATTGTGATAATATGAGATAGTGATCATGTGATGTTTAGTGGTTTAACACCAATCCTGCCTAATAGGATAGAGGTGGCTATGGTTGTTAAAAAGACAAAGACACCAAAATGTATGGGTACTGAATTGAGTTCAGACCCATATGACTATATAAGCTATTGAGCTTGGGTTGAAAATATTAATAGTGTTTTCAATTTCATTCTCATAATTTTGTAGTTAAATAGAGTTAAAAGGTGGGTGGTGGAGCATTGCATTAGATTCTAAGATGTAGATGCAGTGCTCTCAGATCCAAAACTCCTCACTGATGAAGCCCACAAGCCAGAAACTAGTCTGGGGATATTGGATGAGTAGACACTAGATAGGGATATTATGCACAAACCTTCTGACATCCATTGATTGCTCTTGTTAGCACAAGATGGCACTACTATATGGAAAGTTTTGCTGTATTTTGAATTGTTTGATAACAATTATTGTGCTAGTATGAGATAGTGCTCATGTGATATTTCTGTCTTCTTTAATTATTTTTAGTTAGTAATTGCACTAAAAAATTCCATGTAATTTAGTTATTTACAATTATTTGAAGTTATAATTTTTTATAACTATCTATTTCTGTGTCAAAACTAATTTAATGAATATTATTTCTTGATTTTAGATAATATTTTATTTTTTATTATGTTTCTTTTGTCATCTTAAATTGAATTATTTATTTTAGTTGCTGATTGTTTACATTAATATTATTTTATTACTATTTTGTTAAATATTTCTTGTAAAAATGTAGATTTGCAATTTTTTATCAAGCGTAGTAAGTATTATTTTTTAATTAAATGTTAAATAACTGTTGCAAAAAAACTGTGTTTCTGTTTAGTTTAAGAACTTGTAGTTGTAATAGTTAATTTCAATTCTATTTTATTTTTGATTTATTGATTAAGGAATTATTTTACAAATCTTCTTTATTAACATTATATTTGCATCCTATTTATGATTTACAAATCTTTTTGTTTATGATTGTGTCCATTAATATATATTAATGTTTTTTCCCGATTACTATTTTTTTAAATTAATATTTGCATTTACTGCTTTAGAAATTCTCATAAGTAAGCATGAAATTAATGTTACTTTTATCATGTAATTATCATGTTTTTGTTAAAATTACCATTTTATTTATTATCATATTATTTTAATTAAATTCAGATTGCTTTCTTTTCTGTAGTATATTTGTATATGATTACAATTTTCAGTTGCTATTATTTAATTTTATTGTTTTATTAATATTATTATATATGATTTTGTAATTATTTCATTCATAAATCTATTTAGTTTTAAGTTTTGTCATATAATGACATTTAAAATTTTAATATTGTATGGTTATTTTAAATTTTATTTAATGTCACCAAATTTTTACACTTAATTGTTTCTATATTTTTTAATTAAATACTGTCTTCTGTCCATACATGTTCATTGTAACCAAAATAAATTAGTACTTGTTTTAAATCAAGCAATGTTTTACTAAATGTTACTGTACAATTCATAATTCTGCTTAATTTGACATTTTGTCTTATGTTTACCATTAAATAATACAATATTGTTTTCATATTATATTTTAGTCATCAATATGTTTAATCAAATTAAATATAATTTTTAATATATTTTTTGAAATATACATGGAATTGTTAGGTATGTGCATATTTTTAATGCTATTGTGTTTATGTTGAAATAAAAATCTATTGTTTTTAAATTTATATATAATATTATGCATTTTACAAATGTTGGTTATCTCATCATCATCATCATTATTGTTATATTATTGTTTTGATCAATATATTTCTGTCAACTTTAATTATTTTTAGTGAGTATTTACAGCAAAAATATCATGTAACTTGGTTATTTTACAATGGTTTGAAATTACCTTACATAAACTAATCTAAGTTTATATAATTATTTTTATAACTTTCTAATTCTCTGTCAAAACTAATTTAATGAATATTATTTCTTGATTTTAGATAGAATTTTATTCTTTTATTATGGTTCTTTTGTCATCTTAAACTGTATTATTTATTTTGTTTTCTGTTTGTTTTCACTAATATTATTTTATTATTTTTTGTTAAATGTTTCATGTAAAAATGTAGATTTGCAATTTTTTATCAATTGTGGTATTATTTTTTTTATTATGTGTTAAATAAGTGTTGTAAAAATTGTGTTTCTGTTTAGTTTAAGAACTTGTAGTTGTAATAGTTAATTTCAATTCTATTTTATTTTTATTTACTGATTAAAAAATTCATTTACATATCTTCTTTATTAAAATTATATTTGCAACTTATTTATGATTTACAAATCTTTTTTTAAGATTGTTTCCATTAATATATATTAATGTTTTTGTCTGATTAATATTTTGTTTAAATTAAGATTTGCATTTATTTATGTAGAAATTATCATAGGTAAGCATGAAATTTATTTTACTTTTATCATGTAATTATTATGTTTTTGTGAAAATTACTGTTATATTTATTATCATATTATTTTATTTAAATTCAGAATGCATTTTTTTCTGTGGTATATTTGTTTATGATAACAATTTTTAATTGCTATCATGTATTTTTATTGTTTTTTATTATTATTATTATTATTATTATTATTATTATTATTATTATTATTATTATTATTATTATTATTATTATTATTATTATTATTATTATTATTATTATAATAATAATAATAATAATAATAATAATAATAATAATAATAATAAAATATATAAGGCTTTGTAATTAATTCATTCATAAATCTAATTACTTGTAATGTTTTTCATATAATGACATTTAAAATCTTGATATTTCATGGGTATTTTAAATTTTATTTAATGTCACCAAATTTTTACGATTAATTGTTTCTATATTTTCTAATTAAATTTTTATCATATGTCCGGATATGTTCATTGTAACCAAAATAAATTAGTACTTGTTTTAAATCAAATAATGGTTTATTAAATGTTACTTTAAAATTCATAATTCTTCTTAATTTGAAATGTGTGTTATGTTTTCCATTAAGTAGTACAATATCACTTTCATATTATATTTTAGTGATCAATGTTTTTAATCAAATTAAATATTATTAGTTACTATATTATTTTTAAATGTATTTGGAATTGTTATATATGTGCACACTTTTTAATGCTATCATGTTTATGTTAAAATAAATATCTATAGATTTTCAATTTATTTTAAATATTATGCATTTTATAAATGTTGTTGGTTTTTGCATCATCACCATCATCATTATTGTAAAATTATTGCTGTGTTCATTATATTTCTGTCAACTTTAATTATTTTTAGTGAGTAATTGCACTAAAAATACCAAGTAATTTAGTTATCATTTTACAATTATTTGAAATTATAATTTTTTCTATAACTTTCTATTTTTGTGTCAAAACTAATTTAATGAATATTATTTCTTTATTTTAGATAATTTTTTATTTTTTTATTATGTTTCTTTTGTCATATGAAATTGCATTTTTTATTTTATTTGCTGTTTTTTTTTTCACTAATATTATTTTATTACTTTTTTGTTAAATATTTCATGTAAAAATGTAGATTTGCAATTTTTTATCAAGTGTGGTAAGTATTATTTTTTCACTAAATGTTTTAAATAAGTGTTGTAAAAAAAAATGTGTTTCTGTTTAGTTTAAGAACAAGTAGTTGTAATAGTTAATTTCAATTCTATTTTATTCATCATTTACTGATTATAAATTCTTTTACATATTTTTTTTATTAACATTCTATTTGCATCCTATTTATGATTTACAAATCTATTTCTTTATGATTGTGTCCATTAATATATATTACTGTTTTTTCCGATTACTATTTTGTTTAAATTAATACTTGCATTTACTGCTTTAGAAATTCTCATAAGTCAGCATGAAATTGATGTTACTTTTATCATGTAATTATCATGTTTTTGTTAAAATTACCATTTTATTTATTATCATATTATTTTAATTATATTCAGATTATTTTTTTGTGTGGTATATTTGTATATGATTACAGTTTTTAGTTGCTATTAGGTAACTTTATTGTTTTTTTATTATTATTTTTATAAGGTTTTGTAATTAATTCATTCATAAATCTATTTACTTCAAATTTTTTTCATATAATGACATTTAAAATTTCAGTATTTCATTTGTATTTTAAATTTTATTTAATGTCACCAAATTTTTATGATTAATTGTTTCTATAGTTTTTAACTAAATATTATCAGATGTCCATATATGTTCATTGTAACCAAAATAAATTAGTACTTGTTTTAAATCAAATAATGGTTTATTAAATGTTACTCTAAAATTCATAATTATGCTTAATTTGAAATTTGTATTATGTTTACCATTAAGTACAATTTCGCTTTCATATTATAATTTAGTGATCAATGTTTTTAATCAAATTAAATATTATTAGTTACTATATTATTTTCAAATGTATTTGGAATTGGTATATATGTACACATTTTTTAATGCTATCATGTTTATGTTGAAATAAAAATCTATAGTTTCTTCAATATATATAAAATATTATGCATTTTATAAATGTTGTTGGTTTTTGCATCATCATCATTATTGTAAAATTATTGTTTTGTTCAATATATTTCTGTCAACTTTAATTATTTTTAGTGAGTAATTGCACTAAAAATACCATGTAATTTAGTTATTATTTTACAATTATTTGAAATTATAACTTTTCTATAACTTTTCTTTTCTGTGTCAAAACTAATTTAATGAATATTATTTATTGATTTTAGATATTTTTTTATTTTTTTATTATGTTTCTTTTGTCATCTTAAATTGTATTTTTTATTTTATTTGCTGTTTTTTTCACTTATATTATTTTATTACTTTTTTGTTAAATATTTCATGTAAAAATGTAGATTTGCAATTTTTTATCAAGTGTAGTAAGTATTATTTTTTCCCTATATGTTTTAAATAAGTGTTGTAAAAAAATTGTGTTTCTGTTGAGTTTAAGAACATGTAGTTGTAATAGTTAATTTCAATTCTATTTTATTTTTGATTTACTGATTATAAATTCTTTTACATATCTTCTTTATTAACATTATATTTCCATCCTATTTATGATTTACAAATCTATTTCTTTATGATTCCGTACATTAATATATTAATGTTTTTTCCGATTACTATTTTGTTTACATTAATCTTTGTATTTACTGCTTTAGAAATTCTCATAGGTAAGCATGAAATTGATGGTACTTTTATTATGGAATTATCATGTTTTTGTTAAAATTACCATTTTCTTTATTATCATATTATTTTAATTAAATTCAGATTGCTTTTTTTTCTGTGGTATATTTGTATATGATTACAATTTTTAGTTGCTATTATTTAATTTTAATGTTTTTTTTAATATTATTATATAAGGTTTTGTAATTATTTCATTCATAAATCTATTTAGTTTTAAATTATTTCATATAATTGCATTTCAAATTTTAATATTGTATGGTTATTTTAAATTTTGGTTAATGTCACCAAATTTTTACCATTAATTGATTCTATATTTGTTAATTAAATATTATCTTATGTCCATATATGTTCATTGTAACCAAAATAAATTAGTACTTGTTTTAAATCAAACAATGGTTTACTAAATGTTACTGTGAAATTCATAATTCTGCTTAATTTGACATACTTTCTTATGTTTACCAGTAAGTAATACAATATGGCTTCTCCATTATTAAAATCAATATAGTTCTATAGTATATTACTAAATAAATAAGTATTTATCAAATCATGAGACTATGAAGTAAAGTTACAAAGCAATAAGTAGATTTACACATTGAGTCAATATCTCCCAAGACATTGTCTCAATGGCATAGAATACTATACCTCCTTATATCCTCTTACTACTACATCTACAGCATTCTTATGGCTTTTTAAATAAAATAAACTATCTTTAATAGTAGTAAAAATAATCTCAACTTTTAATTAAAAAAATATAATTAAATAATCTCTAGCTCTTCTAATATTTTAAAGTAATAATAATTCATGTAAGTAAGTATGATAAGGGATTTTATATCAAACCTAAATACCTAACTTATTCTAATAATATACAATACTAATCTTAGGGTATAACTTAATCATATCTATTTTCTGTTATATCATCAATCATTAAATAAATAATCATATGTATATCTTTTATTTCATATAGCATGTAATTTTTGGAATAGATCAAAATCTTATAATTCAATAATCTATGACAATAAATAATATTGTACTCTTATAATGCCATTATAATTACCCTATGACCATAATAATATTATATGTTAATATCAATCAATTCTTTATAAAATGATATCAAGAAAATATTGTGTTTATTTCTAAATAATAATAATAATTCATATTGTGCAAATGTTATGTTTACTTCATAGGTATCTGCTGTCAAATGCTGTGGTGTAAATAATGAACTAAATACACTTTTAAAACAAATTAAACAAGTTTATTTACATTAACTTCAACTAAGAATTTATTTACAATATTTACAGTTCAAAAATTAGAGAAAACAAAAGAAAATAAAAATAAGAAAATAATAATACAATATACTTACTGTTCATTATCATACTCCCCAATAAGTAATTATACATTCTTTAAATGCTGTTACTAATAACACTGAAGTATGTTTCCAAAGCACTTGAACTTTAAACAAAGCATCAATGCTTTAATTATTACATAAAATTTATACCAAACAATATTTATGCCAGCATATGTAAACAATTAAACTTTGCTAATTAAATTGCTACATCATAAGTATTACTGTCCATTTCATCATGTACTAGTAATATGTTCACTTTAATATCTTATCTCTAATAGCATGCTAGAAACTAATGTATCTTTATGATACGTAATAATAAATAATTGATTATAATTTATATTTAATTTAATAATGGTGTAATATGTTTAATAAATATGCATAAGTATATAAATATTGTTAAAAAATAATATTATAAAATTAATATAATAAAATTTTATAATAATATTATATTAGATAAATTTTATGATTCTTTTAAATGGAATCAAATTTCATGGTAAAAATATTAATTCAATTCCTTCTACAATATCCTTCTATCTATATATCATCTTCTAAAATCTTATTTAAAATCTTCAGTAAAATAATTCATTTCAAATGAATAAATCGAATCATCCAACTATTCATAATCAATCATCTATATTAATAAATCTTCGAATGAATGGCAACATCCTATAACTTAATTTAATTTACTAATTTCATGTCTTAAACAATATAGCCCTTTAAAATTTCTCCTAATAAAAAATAAAATAATTATATTATATGAATAATAAATATAATTCTAATACTCAACATTATAACAGTAAAGATAGAAATCTAAAATTATTAATAGTAATCATATAATCATTGAGTTTTATGTATCGTTGCATCGAATTAATATCATTAATTCAAATTTATAAATATTTAAATAAATCAATTATCATAATATAATATGTATGCATTTGGAATTATTCATATATCCATTCAATAATAAGATATCATTTGGTTGGTCTATGGAAAAATATTAAATGGTATTAAAATCATTATATTATACAATTTCATTATCATAATGATTTAATGTATAGTCCATCTTCAATATTCTTCAGAATTATATATGGTAAATAATTCACATTTACAATCATAATCAATCTTGAAAATATAGTATTAAAAAAAAATATAAATAAAAATATACTAATTACTTTATATTATTTAAAGTTATTATTATAATAATAAAAATATCTTATTTTTAATAAATTAATAATATTTAATTTTTATGTTAGATAAATAAAACAGAATTCATATTACGTAATAGCGATGTCTTCTTTTTCACCTGTAGTTATTTTATCCTCATTACACATTCACTAAACACCATTTCCGTTTTTCGGTCCATCACGTGGTTTTTAAAGAAAGTTATAAAATGATAACGTTTTTTAAAATAAAATAAAAGAGTTCACACAAGAAAAAATAAAATAAAATTAAAAAAATAGTTTATAGGCTCGGGTCCAGTTCCTTAATCGAAAATTATTTTTAGAGTTTTATTATTTCGCAATTAGTTTATAGTTTATGAAAAATTATCATTTAATTATTAATTTTGAGCTTGGGCGTCCATGTATGCTTTTTACTTAGAACACAACAAAATATCTAGGTAAGATTAATTTCGTACATTTCAAAACATTAGCGTTTAAATTATTTTAGTAATAATTTTATTATATTGAATTTTTAGCTAAATATGTTTTCAATGTGTTTATATTTTTTAAAAATTGTCCACATTCAGTCTTTTAAACAAGACTTAACAAACAGTATTATCAAACTACTTTTATTTCTAATATCTTTACTTAAGATGTATATTTAGGTGTAGCCTACAAAAATATTTCTTCATAAAAGTATTTTATTCTTTAAAATATCTATTTTTAATAATCAATAGCAATTAGCTTTTAAATTATATACTGTCCCAGGAAATATTACTTTTCTCCATCTACGTAATTTTTAGGAACTAATCCAACGTTTGTCATATTTCTAGTATAAAGTTTCGATATATTTTCTATATAGTGTTAGCATGACCATTGCTAAATTGAGCTATCTAGGACAATTGATAGAGGAAAAATTAAATTAACACTGCATGTCTATCATTTAACAATTTTATAAATTATTTACTAGCGACACTCTTATGAATTTTGGTGATTTTGAGGCGTCTATCAATTTACTTTGCTAACATGTTGATTACTTGAAAAATCAATCACAGGAGTCCTCTAACAATTGAACTAGCTTTTATACGGAAGAAACTTCATCTGATTGGTACATTTAAACAATCGCTTGTAAACTTATTTTATATTTACCAACAACACAAGGTAAATAAATAATGACATTATTATTTTAACTATTTATTACATTATTAATTTTAAAATAATCTGTATTGTTTATTTAAATCCACTAAACATTCTTTTAAAATAATTATTGCCCTTATTAACAATTTTAACTTTTTATAAGATTGTTAAAATAAACTAAGTCTTTTTATAAGGCGTATATTTTTAAAGCTTGTGTTTTACGTCAAGATTTAATATTTCATTGAATATCTTTATTTATTTCGTGATGACTCCATTTTATTTATAAATTTTATAACTGATTTTAAAATGGTTATGCAGCTATTAGATAACTTCAAGCATGTATTATTGCATATTTAACTAATCTGTTTCTACAACACAAACGCTTGTTATAATCTAAAAATAACTTAACATTGCATTTTAAAATAAACATTTTTAAAATAAATAAAAAGATAATATAACAGATTTTAAATTAATTCGATATTATTGAAATAAATATTAATCTTCTATTTAAGTATTTATAATAATTTAAAAATATTTATATTCTTTTGTAACATTATTTTATCAATAATAAATATATGCATTTAATTTTAACTTGTCTTTTAAACATATACAGTTTTAAATACTACTTATTAATATATTAATGCAGTATTAACTATGGCCAGTTTTCCCAACCATATGCTACTATCTAATCTTATTTAAATGTCTCTCTCAATTTCTAAGCACAATTTACATATCAAATGCTCATAGATTTTTAATTAAACTTTTTGGGGGAAATATTACCATAAGCAAAATTAACATCATATTCATATATCTTAAATTCAAAATTTTTTAACAGATTAGCACGAAAATTAGATGGTG
>JAQFVV010013004.1:314405-332267 GCA_028023455.1 Epiperipatus broadwayi | reverse complement strand
ATAAGGTCACAATATATATATATATATAAAATACATATTTTGCGGGTTCATCCGTGTTAAAAACTTTTAATATCAATACACTGACGTATATTAAAAGTTTTTAACACGGATGAACCCGCAAAATATGTATTTTATATATTTAACCCGTGCAAATCTTCGTTTTAACATATATATATATATATATATACAAAAAATAGACTGTGCTCACATATAAAAAATAGCTGTGCTCACATTAATATTCATTAAATACTAAAATACTTATACATATTAATCAAAAATTATAGTTAATGCAAAGTACACTAATTAATAATAATTAATCATTTACCTATATACCAATTAAACACAGATATTAAACATCCATATAACCAATCTTTACATAAAAAATCTCATATAAGAAAATTTTCCACATAAAAAAACTCATATAAAAGTCTTCTGGGAGAACAGGTAATTCAAAGATGTAATAGTTCCGATGTTTAAATTCAATCCATGTGGGTCTAAGGTCTTTATTTAAAAAAAAAAAAAAACTCTCCTTTTGTTTCCTCTCTTTTATAGAAGAAAAACCCTCCTGAAGAATTACTACTCTTAATTCATCATTTGAATGATTCGGTAAATTAAAGTGTTTTGAAACTGGTCTATCTTCATTCTTAAGCTAAATGTCAAATCTATGATTAGCCATTCTGACATGTAAACTATGTGCTGACTCACCTATATACTGGTTTAAACATCTACTACACTCTATCAAATATATCAAATTTACACTTTTATATGTAACAAAATTAGCAATATACCATTTAAAAATATGTACTCAATCTTTCTCAAATTTTGCTAGACATATTGTTTAAGAATCAGACGGAGGTAAATTTAGTAAAAGATTTCAATGATTTAAAATATTTTACATTATCTCAAGAAAACTTTAATAATTAATTAGGACAACAGATTTAATACCCCTCCTCTGATTCTAATTTGTTTGTTTTATTATTTGCAATTTTAAACTTGTCAGTTTAAAATCGGTTCTTTCAAAATATCATGTAGCCATTAACATTTATAATGGTTTATATACTACCTTTTTTAAAAAATTAAAATTAAGATTGAGTGTTAAAAAAACAACTTTTTGGAAAAGGACAATTATATATTGGGTACCTGTGATTTACAAACAATCTGCAGTTGGTAAAACTGACTTTTATTGGCCACAACTATTTCACCCGCTATTTTTTTTTGTAATAAAATGAAACTATATTTCTTCCATAGTATGTAATTATAATGTATATCTAACTATAAATATATATTTTTACATGAAGGTTAATAAAAAAAATAAAAAAAACTTACATTTTTATGCATAGTTTTGAACTATGCACATGAGGAAATTCCCGAAAACAGTGCCATCTTCATGCATATCTCTAAATACAAATTCCTGCAGATTGAATGAAAACAAAGCTCTGCTGGTCCCAAATTGATATTTTGGCTCACGCTTTTGCTCTCATCCAAATATTTTCCACACTATTAGTGATGATAACTTGTTGTCTGGGTCAACAACTTTCTTGTCTTGGTGGATGATGACTGAATGAAGGTATATACCATTATCTAGATTATTTATATTGCTATATTCAAACTAGCCATCAGTGATTATATGTGCACCAGGTGAAATGTGTTGCCGTATGAGCAGTTTCAGAGTGGTAGCTGATTTATCTTCAATTTCTGTTAAAACACTTTCTTGACCCTCTCTCTATCCGACTGAACACCCAATGGCATTCTCTCATTGACCCTCTATGGTGTTTTTGGTGAAAGAAATATGATTCATTGATCTCCACACTCCGTGGTTCACCATTGTCATATAAATTTTCCGAAAAGTGCTGGATTTCTGTCGAAATATGTAGCACATTCTTTCAGAGCAAAATGACACCAGTCTATGATTATTTATTTGTTAACATCAGTCTCAAAAACAGTAAAGTGCATTGGCAAATTATTTTAAGTTTTGCCACATGTGAACGTTAACATTTAATTGTTTCTGTTTCGAAAAAAAAAAAAATATTAGTTTATAACCCAGCTCAAAATTGCACATAAAAATGTAAGGTTTTTTTAGTTTTTTTTTTTTATTAACCTGTCATGTAAAAAATATATTTATAGTTAGATATACTTTACAATTACATAGTAGGAATAAAATAGAGTTCAATTTTTTAAAAAATAAATGCAAATTCCTGCATATAAGATGAAAACAAAATCTACTTCAATTTTTTAAAATAGAGGGTGAAATAGTTGTGGTCACAGTTTTTTTTTAAATAAAATTTTAGGTTCAAAATTGAAAGCTAAAACTTCGTTTCTTTACTTTTGACAAATATATATGTATACCGTACTATATTCGGTAGTTTTTTTTTTTTTTTTAAAAACTTTTAATTCAAATTTAATATCGTTGTAGACTATCATATCGATGTTTCCATCTATATGTAAGACCTATGGGGAAGATCTCTGATTAAGCATGGATTAATTTTTTTATAAAATCTTTTATTATATATCATAAATACATAGGTCGTGATTCAGCATATAGAATAGATATCTGCATGTAATAAACTTATGGCATGTCAATTTACATTTTATAGATTTAAATTTAAATCCAAATATTTATTATTATATATAAATACAGTGTTTCTGGGTTGTCTAAATTCTTTATTATCTTACTGTGTTTCTTCAGCAGGCATATATTCCTGCTTGACAGGTTCCGTTTGTCTAAGTTCCACTCAAATGTGGGACAGTCCTTTATTTTCCAGACCCAGATAGTATCCTTATTTATTTTTATCAGTGCAGCAGATCATTCCTCTCTGTTAATGAGAGTTAGTTAGAGTTATATGAAGATGTCCATTCCTTCATGCCATGGCCATTTATTCTATAAAATTTGTGTTTAACTTCACAAAAGCGAATATATTCCCATTGTTACTTATTATAACACTCAGATATGATATTGTGGCATGATCATATTCCAGTCTACCTCATTATTTGTTTAATACTTTAGTAACTTGGTACCTCCTAAATTATCCCTTATGTATTTTAAAGCTTGATATTTCAGCTTTTATTGGTCTGATCATGAGAGTTATGAATTTATCTATTTAACCATTTTTTAGAGTTAATTAAACTTACTTCACTTTAATTATTGTCATGTATCTGCTTGAGTGATATCTGCCCCAAAGATCAAAATGTGTTCATCATCTAGCATTCAGAGTCTATCTCTCTCTAATTACTGAGCCTAAAAAAATGAAATATTTTGTAGGATGGAATGAGTTGTGCTGGTTTAAGTTACCCTGGTGGTGGTTTCTGTATTATCAGCTTATTCTGACTGTTCTTAACCTCATCAATTATGTATATTTTATTTATTAACATCTAATCTACTGGCTAAATTATTTTTAATAACTTTAGAATCTATATATTTTATAAATGTATTTACATATATCACCTTGAATAATGGAGGGAGAAATTTCCCAGTTAATTAACATGTTTACATTTCCCCCTCTCTTAAGTCTCCAGGAAGAGAGCAGAGTCAAACATTTAAGTTTAAAATTTTAAAATGTAAAACAATAACAAGTTTTATAAGTTATCTTTTATAAGTTTCTCTTCTTACCCCCTCATCATGTCAAGACTATTTATTTTTGATTCTTAGAATTATATGTATTTCCCCAATGAGGGCTGTCAAGCATTTTTTCATCCATAAAGTTTTTAATTATTTTATGGTCTTTATTCTTGCTCTATATATGTGAGATCTAACTTAAGAGTTAGAAATATTATTATTATTACTCATAATGAATATTTCTTTAAATAGTTATTTTGCATAAGCTAAATAAATTGATGGCATAGTAAAATAAATGATTCTTTGTAATAAAACTATATAAACTGCAACAATATTATGTTTCATATCTATAATTTAAAAAGTAACTTGAGAATTATATATTTTAAAATTTTCTCTAAAACTAAAACACAATTCATGTTTAACTCTTAATTAATAATGAATTGTGATTCAGTTATTCTAAGTATTGATAATTTCTCCAATTATTGAAACATCCGGTGGATATATATGTGTAGATTTAAAAGGTAATGGAACAGATTGTGAATAGGTTATATTGTTGTATAAGAGAGATTATAAACAGGTAAATGGGATGCTCATGTGTTTATCTATAAATTTACTTTGCCTAATATTTACACCCCTATGGGAGGAAAGAATGGTTATTTGTTTTTTCAGTATATATGTTGCATTTCTATCTGAACATATGTATAGCAATGGGAAAATTTGGATTTGGACTACTTTTAAGTTCTTTTTATGTTTCAATATGTTCATGTGTCCCCTTATGTCAAACTGGTATAAAAAGCAGACTAGATGTCCATACCTGGGTTCTTAATCTATAGATTAGCCATCCAGTCAGGTTCTACCAAGCAGCAACTCTTGGGAACCCCAAATTCTGGATTAAGCACCTCAAAGCACTCTTCCTGTGGTACACAGCCTATGCTGGAAGCAGATGCACCTCTGCATCATCAGAAGGTCCAACTTTTTTAGCGATGATGGTTGCTTTCGACAATTCAATCATTCTCATTATTATGACATTAACTCCATTTTAACAACACACCACAACCTCTTAGTTAATGTTAGCCTTTAGTCTTCCAATACAGTCATAAGCCACCCATATAACTTCAAACTCAAATCTGTGCACAAGTGCCATTTATTAAATAAATTATTATACTTAGTTTTAATCTTGGAATGGGTTGATAATGAATTAATTAGGCACTGTACAGTGTATTTAGAATGTATGCATTTATTAGTAAGCTTCTATGACCTTCCAACTTTATTATAAAAGCCAGTAGATATTCTGTAACATAAAATTGTGAGCTACACATCTCTACATTATATCATCTACAACTGCCATTATATTTAATTAAAATACATGTATTTCTGTCTTGTAATTCAGAGTTATTTATTTAGTTATTTATTTAACAAATACATTGTTATGGTAAATATTATTAGTCATTAAAATTGATAGAACAGAAATGTATCCATTTTTGTTACCTGAGATTGAACCTAGAATTCTGAAATAAGATGAGTATATATCCAATAACGATATTAATGTATTAAGATAATTAGTTAATAGGTACCCTTGTGAGATTTGGCTAGTAATGGAGAACCCTGAAAGAAAGCATTCTTACACAAGTTTTTAAAGTATTTTGTTAAATTTCTCAACATACATGTTTTTTTTTACTTCAAACTTACATCAATGTGAAAACAGATGCAGTCGTATAAAACCTTGCCAGAGAAGTAGAATTGGCACTTCATTAAATGAAACAATCATATTTTGTCAGTATTGAATTATATTTTAACTTAATTTTCAATGTTTGCTACCTTGTTAACCATATTATAAATATCAAATGTATAATATAATATTTATTGTATAGTTAAATCATGGCATAAAGTAAAAGAAGTTTTATGCGTAATAATAACCATAAGCAATGGCCATTTTCAGTCTCATAATCTCTTGTATTTCAAAATATTAAAAATGTTAAGAGAAGAAACTGCAATCATTTAGTGATCTAATCATTCATCAGGATTACTAATTAGCTTAATGAATATATATGGAATGTACCCATGATATATGATCCTAGTAACTGTGTGTTGGAGGGAATATTTGCAAATATCTATAAAAATAGTAAAAAGCCATTATGGTACCTTGTAGAGAATAAATTTTATAATTATTGTATATTAAAAATTTGAAAGGGAGTGACTACTGATATTTTCATATGATATATTTATTGTATGTAAAAAAGAAAAGAGTTGTTTGCAATATTGATGAATAAAAAATGATATGATTAATGTAACAATTATAATATGGTAAAACGTTAAAGTACATTATGTACGTTAAAGAATTCTGCAGACTTTAAATTGAAGTATTCATTTTTGGTGTCGAAGAAGAAACAAAGAACTTTATGTAATGATATTTATTATTAATATTCTAACATGTGCTGTGTTGCAATTTTATGTGTGTTAGTGTTATAGATTTTGCAACCTGTTTGCTCATAAAAAAAAAAACCATTAGTGTGGCTATAAGATTGTTTACGAATAAAAAGACACTGGTAATAGTACTAAATTTTTAATTCGTTTATATTTTAAAGATGATTGCAAGTAAAAAAATCACAATAAATTGTTAAACTTTGTTCTATTATTATAATTTCATGTTAATATTTTTTCCCCTTTGAAAAAGCTGGAATTGGTAAATGATAATAAAAAGGTATCATCCAATTTTAATCAATTTAGATATATTGAATATTATGTTGTATGTTATGATATACATTTAATTATAGTTAATGATTATGACAATTGTTGATTACTTTCAAATTAATAATTGTAATTTTCATGTATTAATTAATAATATAATTCTGTTTTGCTTAATGTTTACATTTATATAAGTGTTATTTGATATGAGATTTGTTTGTTGGTATGTCAATGATTATTATTGTAATGTTATGTTTGAAATTTATCCATATATCCATGTTATATAATGTCAGGTGTTCTTATGTCTTTACCCTGCATGATAGAGTAAATTATCATCATGGGTGAAACATATATGATATCCATAGAATTTTGAATGAATAAGGCTATGCTATTATGATGTATTTTGTATACTTTCTTAAACAAGGAATTGAGCACCATTATTTTCTCCATATCCCTAAAAATATGCAAATAGTGTCACTGGGATTACAGACCATTTGTAGTCATAGAATGATCATGATCTAGGTTCTTGGTTCACTTATTTGCCTTAGCTCATCCCCATTATACCTCTAGATATATTGTATGTTTCATTAGATTTCATACTCGAGTCTTAACAATTTGATATTGGTAACAATGAAATCATCCCTGAAAACGTTATTAGAAATGTAAATTGTGTTTAACATTAGCAAATGATGGTATGAAATGGTAATATATTGCCAAGTATTATTTTATATTAGTATACCATTGTCTAATGCCTTATCTATTTGAGATGATCTCACATATACAAGTAACCTTTGTTATTTACTATTATAGCTAACTCTTTAAATGCTGATTTTTTTCATTAGTTTTAGAGAAAATCCTAGAATATGACATTCATGATTGAAGAGTGGTTCCAAAGTAATATTGGCGATCCAGCATCTTGAATAAATAAATAAAAATAGAAAATTTGTATAATCTTCTTATCAAATTATAGTATGAATCATTATTATTGATTTAGGAATGCCTATAATATTTACATGGCCTAATATTGAGTCTTTCTAACATACCATTCATTTTATATGAATTTTAAGATTATCATACTTATAATTAAATTTTAAATAAATAACTTTCATAAAACTATGCTTGAGAAATAAAATATAAAAATGTGGAATACACTAATACAAATTAATTTAGAGAATAGATGTAAGTAATAATTAAATACAAGGTGATAATGCATTATAACTTCTCAGATCCAAAGAGGTCTTTCTTTGACAATATTTGGATATGTTAATGAAATCTTGTTCTGTGTACTTTTTGTCTATATGCTGAAACAGTAAGATTTGCTTTTCAGATCACTTTTTCTCACCTCTTTCCTATCCTCATACTTTAGTTTAAACCCCAGTGTATCATAGTGTGTCTGCAATGCACTTATATGCCCAAAATCCTGCCCAATTTTAAACCATGAGAGTATATATATATATATATATATATGGGTTTTCTTTTGTTTGATCATTCTTATTCTAGATTATTGTATTCTAGTCTTAGTCTTCCGAAAGTTGGCTTTTAAGAGAACAAGTAAAGGTAGTAGGCAAGTAGCCTGAAGTTTATTATTGAAGTTAAGATTTCATCTTCCAGTAGACTAAAAGTATTCAAATATATTGCATTTAAAGTGTTCTCTGAAAAGTTTAATTTGCTGAAAGTTTAAGAATCTCAGGTAAATGCACATCCAGCCTTTAACGGAAATCCTAAAATGACCGAGTAGAGCCGGTAAGAAGGCTATTTTCTTTTCAGAAATGGATGGCTGCTGCACACCATAGCATCCGATGCCTTCACTTAAGAAGCCCTAAAGTCTGCCACCACTGCTAAAAATGTAAGCTGTTAACCAAAATTTGCTGCCAAATTCTTAGGAGTGTTGCTACCATCAAACTGGAAGTCTCCATCTGAAATTACCTTCACATGCCTATTTCTGATGAGGTAACCCAAATTAACCCAAAAGCTCTTGTGATTTCATACTTCTTCAAAGCTATAGCTAATTCCATTTGTTTATATCTGTTTTATCTTATAATTCTGTTCTTGTTTCTTTAAATTCTGTAACTTAATTAGTGTATTCTATCTCTATACTCGGGTTAATATTTTGTATTTTAATCTGTTTTTCTTTTATTATGATGGTCTGCCAGCATAGCCATCGACTGAGCAAATTACTCGCTTTTTTATTTAAATCAAGATGCCGCTATTAATGTGTTTTAAATTATAAATTTAGATCTATTTTATTATCTCATTAAATTGCTTGTTTGAGGGTTATCTTACTATTATTCAACTATTTAATAATTTTGCAGTTAAAATTCACATGTTTATTGGTTTTAAAATAATATGAGAATATGTGCAAAGTCAAAGAGTAAATATTTAACAAATGAATGATTGCATAATTAACTTATATTTTCTTTTAAAGCCCTGCAATCAAACATTCTCCCACTTTAGATGTTTTATTGTTTTGCTTAATTTCCAAAACGTATAATTTTTGAGGTCGAGAATGTGCAGACTTTCTTAAAATAAATATTTGGGGAATTGATTAGGTGCTTTATCAAACTAAATGAATCCTTTTTAAAATATTTTATATACTTTGTTCGAGTGTTGCTAGTAGGTGTATCGGTTGTTTGAGACTGCTTTGTTCCTCCCAAGAGCTTTGAATGGCTAAGACCGTTTCCCTTCCCTTTCTGCACTTCCCAGTCAGAGTGTGTACTCGAATTGTTACACCTGGGAAATCTACACAGTTGTCACTCATTCGCTAAGTACTTGGATGAGTCCAGACTTGGGCTGCCATGTGTCATCACTTTCTATGAACTTAGGGCAAGACGCCTTCCGATATTTTATTTATTTATTTAGTTATTTATTTAGCGAAGCATCATGGTTTCAACATACCACACCCTCCATCTTTTACAGAAAGTCCTAACTAGTACCACTGACCCCCCAATATGAATTTAATTATTTCTATGAATATGCATGCCTTAAACACATCCCCGCCTTTCAGTTTAACAAGCATTTAATGTCCATTCTATTCTCGAATTCAAGAAACGTTATATTGAAACATTACTGTCACCAAACTTTTATTCAATTATTTCTAATATTTACTTAAAATACCTCACATATCTTCATAAACTTTCTTAGACACATTATCGTACTGTTATTGTATTAGCCTGAGGTATAGAGAATTCATTAACAACCCATAATGTAAATTTTGATTGACATTTATTTTAAAACACTATCTTAGTTAGTAAACTCAATTGTCTTACTTATGCAGACTGCACATGTATATAATTGATAGTTTAATAAATCTTTTAAACTTACTAAGTTGTGATTCTTTATTTACTTTTTTGATCTCGGTCCATATCTTTTATATATCTATTTTGTTGCCATCCATAGATGTTTAGTTAGCAAACCAGTTTTATATTGATCACCGACACCAGTAAAAGGGGTGTTACATTTTTTCATCAGCTGTATTATTATGTAGGGGTGGTGCTGTGGAACTTAGACTCTTAGATTCGAGTCTAGGATATCTAGAAGGCAACCTCTCCTAGAGTGTTCAGTTTTGTGTTTGGGGCTTGAATTCTGCAGTGTGTTAGTGAGATAGATGAATCTGACTGTTACAATGTTGATGATGAATATACATGTATAGTAAGTTGTTGATTTATGAAATATGTAAATAGTGTGAATAAAATTTTGTTTTTAAAAAAATACTTGTCTGTAGCCTTATTGCAAAACACTATCCATGTTGTTATTGTTATCCACACATTGATGTTATTGCTATCAACATTCTTAATACTTTATATTTATCATGTTAGAAATAACTTTTTCCAAGCTCATATTTTTCAGGAATAACCCTTTAATAAATTTTCAAATACTATCATTCACTCAACTTGATTATATTGTTTATTGTGATCAAATCTAAATTATTTTATGGCATGTCTATTATATTTACTTCCTTGTTGTAGTTACTGCTGCTGTGTATCATCATCATTATCATCATCATTATTATTGTTCTTGTTTTTTTAATTTGTCATTTATACTCATATATGCATATTATTGTATAGTTGTTATGGTGCAATTTTGCAATTGGCTTATTGTTGTAATTTTTGTATGGTAAATATATTGAATTATTATTATTATTATTATTGTTATTATTATTATTATTATTATTATTATTATTATTATTATTATTATTATTATTATTATTATTATTATTATTAGTTTTTATTTATTATTATTATTATTATTATTATTATTTTTTATTATTATTATTATTATTATTATTATTATTGTTGTTGTTGTTGTTGTTTGTTGGTTTGTTGTTATTATTATTATTATTATTATCATCATCATCATCATCATTGTTTTTGTTGTCGACGTCAGCAATGTTGTTGTTGTTATTATTACCAGCTTTGAAAAAGGCATTTTATTGATTCTATAAAAAGGTTCCATCAAAAGTGTTTTTACATAATTGTGATACATAGATTAGTTTATTCTGTGACATAAGAATATCTGAGTGCTGTAGTTCCATTTATGTCTTGTTGAGTTGTTTGTATTTTGTGACTTGAATGAATCCTAACAAAATTGCTGATAATAATAATAATTATTATTACTTCTACTACTTCTACTAATACTATCATCATCATCATCATCATTATTATTATTATTACTATTAGGGATTTATTGATTCATCATAAAATTTAAAGTTTATTTTATTATTGGCATTGAGTAGTTAAATATTCTTTATTATTTCCATTTATATATTACGAGTCATTTTTGTTTTGATATTTGGATAGTAGTAAATAATACTTCTGATCCAGATATACTTTGTAAAAGAAATGATATTTTTAATTCTATGAAACCTGAGAAATTAACTTCTGGATTAATAGTTTTAACTTTGAGTTTATTATTAGTTTTCACTTATGTTATTTCCTATATTTGATTCATTAAAATATCAAAATTTAAGCTTCCTTTAGTTCATAAAACAGAATCCATTTTTAAGTTATAATAGTTACACTTTCTCTTTTAATTAGTCAATTTTAGATCCCCTTGTCCTTTATTTCAGTAGTAACATTCTTTTGTTGGGAATAATATATACATAATCACCAATATTGTTATCATAGCTCAACCATATTTTTTCTTTTATTTTCATCATCATCTCATATTATTTCACTGTCATTATTTATATGTATTTCATATTGATCCCTATTCTATTACAATTGTAACTATTCATTACCCTAACACATTTCCTTTCTCTTCTCCCTCATTTTTATGTCCATTCAATTTCATTAGTTAATTATTAGGGCTCTTCATTACTTATTCAATTTTATACATCTCTATTCATTTATCATTCATTCCATAAATTCTATTTTCATACTCATCTTTATAAACAGATGCCTTCCTGATTTTATTAACCATTCTTTAATGTTGTAAATTAAATGTTTGTCTTTGAATAACTTGTTTTATATATTAGAAGTTGGTTTAACAAATGCTTTTTTTAATATGAGATGTAAGAGATTTAAAGTTAGTAAAATGTAAAAGGTGGTAGTGCCCTGTGGCCTTTCCTATAGTTACTCCCTCATATGCTAATCAAATTAGCCATTATCCTCTGTTTTATATTCCACATCCTTATTTTATTATAAAAGGTTACAATATATATGACCATTCTGCATTAATCTGCCATTTATCTTCATCATGTGAATTCATGGAGTCATATATTTCATTATTTTTGTAATGAGAATTTTGCATTTTTGTCAGTTTTTTTATAATAGCTGTAAAGTTCGACAATGTAAAATTTTGTTTTCTGTTACAGAAAATGACATGGAAAGCAGTTGTAATGATTGAAACAGATTACAAGAAAGCTGTTCTCTTGCAAAACAAAAGTTTATAAATGATTTAATTGAAAGTTAAGTTGCCACTCCCTAAAAAAGCATTGCATGCAATGTTCAAATTCAAAACAACACTGATTTTTTTATTTAATTTTTTTGACAAGAATGATGTTTTCTCTCAAATTTAGTTCACAATAGCCAGACATTTTATCTGCAAGTTCTGAAATATTTATGTGATGTGGTAAACATAAGAATTCCGTTTTGTGACAAAGAAAATAATGCAAACTTCATTCCCACAAACTGTCATCTTTCAAAGCATTGAATGTGAAACACTTAATTTAAAGTTTAGACTTGTGTATTGAATCAAACGGATAGTAATTAGATGTTAAATTTATAACACTTAAAAATAGATTAACAAATTTTATTATAAAATTTCTGTTATTTTTTGATATCTTATGTGTAATAAAAAAAGATGTATTTTTCCCAGTATAAAAACAATGATTATTTGAAGTAGTCATCCTATTTTAGTTAATTAATATGATTATTTATAATTATTTTTCTGGAAACATAGTAACATTGGTGTTTACTTATTTGTATGTGTGAGTGATATTTATTAAGTAAAATTGGCCTACATTTAGATGTTAATAGTATTGCATTATTTTTAAAGGCATGACAATTTGTTTAATGGTTTGAAATATTTGTGATAGTTCACAACGCTTATAGATATTACACAGTCTCCCACTATTTTATTTATGGTACTTATTTAAATGAATAGTATCAAGGATAGAAATATATTTACAGCTAGGATTATTGTTCCAACAAATATATGATAATACAATGTAGTTATGGAATCTATTAATGTATCTGTGCCAATGAACACGATATTGTTATATAGAGACTGGTGCTAGATTTTGTTTTAAATCTGAAAATATATTCTACAAAAGTACAATTGGTTATTCTAATTAATTATGTACTTACAATTTAAATAAATAAAATCTTATCTGTGTTTGGTTATAAATTTATTTAAGTTGATACATACAAACACATTTACTTATGGCAATTTTAAGATACTAAATAAAAGCTGGTGATACCATTATTTTATTAAAGTTATTCATAATTTAATAATAGTAACAATAATGATGATAAATAATAATAATAATAATAATAATAATAATAATAATAATAATAATAATAATAATAATAATAATAATAACAACAACAACAACAACAATATATTTTTCTCCAATAATAAATTTCTCTAAACATTTCAAATCAAAAATATCATCATTATGCACTCAAAACTACTATGGGGACGCAAAGTCGTTGCAATATCCGCTAAATCTCTCTTAGCAAATCTACAGAAAACCATGGTTTAGGACTTCACACTATTTACACATTCCATATACAGAAAGCAATCAACATATTAGCATCAACACTAAGACAATTCCCTAAACTAAAATGTTTGCTCACAATTACACCAACGGATACTCCACCTCCAAATTCACTGTATTTATCTTCACTAATACAAAGTGTCACAACAATATCTACTCAAATTAACATAGAAGCAAAATATAAATATTCATACAGGCAAATTTACAAACTATTATACCCAGAAAATCCTGGAGACACAGAAACAACAATGCTTGGAATTAGCAATTATCAATTATTGAAAAAAATCAAAAAATGGTCTTTAGAACCAAAATATTTTGATTTTATATTAAAAATAAACCTTTATGCACTACCAACATCATATTTCCTTCGATACAGATGTCTATATAAAAACATTGATCCTTTTTGTAATCTTTGCCACACAGCAGAAGAGACATAACAGCATATATTCTATTTATGCACAAGTTTATCCAATATAAGCAAGTTGTTAATAGAAACTTACCAAAGGAAAAATACATCATTAACAAACATATTACATTCTTTAAAAAAAAAACTCTACCCCAACAATACGAGCAATAACTTTTTTACTATATGCATACTGGTGTACAAGATGCTCATTTACATTTGGTAACAATACAAGAAGACATCCAGCAACATTTACAAAAAAAAATTCAACAAATAAAAGAGCGGGATTACAAAATTAGCACTCCAGACATTGCAGCAGCCACATGGTCACTCATAAGACAGCCATCAAACCTGTAACAGAATAACCATCAAACAGATTATTTAAAATGTAAAATACAATTGATTTTAAAATTTAGAACTTGTTCCAAAGTCCTATGATTGCCTATGTAACAGAATACAATCGTTTGTTGTAAAGAATCTATTTAACATTTGTTTAATAAAAATTCTTGAAACATAATAATAATAATAATAATAATAATAATAATAATAATAATAATAATAATAATAATAATAATAATAATAATAACAACAACAACTACAAATTGTGTCAATTGCTAATACAGAGTTTAATGTAAATAAATAAAAATAAATAATATTTTCCAAGCGCTTCAACTCTTACGAAATCCTTATCATGGCAGTGTAAACTATTGACACGAATTGTTATTTATATTATTTTTATATTATATAATAGAAAGTATTATTTATTTAATAATAATAATAATAATAATAATAATAATAATAATAATAATAATAATAATAATAATAATAATAATAATAATAATATTTAATTTAGTACAATATGGAGTCGTTACATTAATACTACTTTATATTATTATCCTCTTATATATTTGGGTTTAACAAACTATTATCATTTAAAAATACCATTTACTGATATAACCTATTACTATTCGAAGATGAATATTACTACCATCAACTTAAAGGTAAGCATACTAACATATTTTGTCTTATTTTCTTTACTAGTCTCAGCGACATTAAAAGAGCCATTAAATAATATTGAAATGCTCTATTTCTTTTTCATCTCGATCTTAGTATAAATTTGACTTATACTAAAAAAATAATCAATGCTCCCAATCTAATTATTACTATCATGCAAATATGTTTCTTTTAACCTGACTTGCAAGGGTTTTCACAATTTCAAACTACCAGGTAAAAAAATCGTATTGGTGCTCCCGAAACCCGCTAAAAAGGGGTTGTGAATGACCCATTAAACTTTCCAATATTGGAAAGAGCGTTTTTACACTTCCACAACTATTTGTAATTATAATATACATCAACATTATTAAAAATTATCTAAATGAACAACTAAATATCCGAAATAAACAAATAAATAATGAAAAACACACAAGTGAACCTCGGAATCAATAGATCGTCTCGGCATCAATAATGAATCTGAAAATCATCCCGTTAATAATCACAATATCGTGCAAAAAATTCCTCATCATTTTTTACTCAAGAATTAAATGAACAGTAAACTAAGCAATTCCTAATAATATCATATCCTCCAAAGCCTTTTAAATTCTTTAAAATTTTTCATACCGACAACTCACACCCAAAGAAAGTAACTAATGCCAATTGCGAACTGTGCAGACTTCCTTATCGAAGTAATTTTATCAGACATTAAGAAAAAACTATGGAGTTATATTTACAAAATATTAAACCATTCAAATTACGTATTTTTACATTTCAAATTTCATAATAAAAACTCAAAAACATATTTTTAAAAAACACATCAAAGTATTAATTGATGACGAGCATCCACCTCAGAAACCGCATTCCATAGTTGACAAATTTGTAATACCAACTCAGATACTGGAATGACAATGTGATTTATAATTCAGATACTTCTGTTTAAGTTATCAGTTGGAAGTTAAAAGTAATTCAAAAATCAATAGAAAATAAATTATAAGAGAAATACGTGCACATTTGAAAGAAAGCCCAAAGAAAACAAATGGATTCAGAAAACCCTACAAACTGAACATTAAGATAACCTCTTCTGCTACAGAGTGGCCTTATAGCCTCCCCTGTACCAATCTATGACAAGAACACATCATAGTGTCCAGCATCCCAATCAATGGCCTTGCAATAAGGAACTAATGTATTTAACTGGAAATTTATTGTAGCTATCTTCAGTAATTTGATTTTCTTTAATAAAAAAATAAACTCCAAAATCACTTGTATAAGAGACACTGATCAGAGGGACAAATTAAAAAAAAACTGTTACATTCAGCTTCAACGAGATTGATCCACAACTATTACTTAAAAATTATGCCGAGTACATCTAACTTCAAATATTTAATGGAAAAAAGCATGGATTCCAGAAATACTACTATCTTTAACATCTTTTAAAATAAAAATATAACTCCTCTACTAATATACCCATGTTGCATGTTTTCCAATAATTCACCATTAATTATGACCTTTAGGCACACATTCCACCACGATGTTTTTTGTGTAAGTAGCTAACATCGTAATTAAGGATTGTTCAAATAGGTATTGTACTCAATGTGTTCTAAAATTAATTAAATCACATTAATGGCCTTCTACTCTGCAATTGATATTGACTACCTCTTCCAAATCAAAAGAACAACAATCTATAAACAATAACAACTATTAAAATAAACAACCCCCTATCGCAATAATCCTCAGGATCACCTACCACAATAATACATACAATCACTGGACACAAATGTCCCAAATCCAACCATTAAATCAGCAATTAACAAAAAGGAAAAGTTCTAGCGACTACATTGCCAAATTACAATGATGATGATCTCAATGCCTCAACTCCTTTTCTTTTAATAATTGGGAAAGAAATCCAAGAAAAAATTAGCAAATACTCTAATAATACCAGCCTTACACAATAAGACTCTCAGAACCAAATCATTACAAAACCTTCCAATTATATCTTCTGAAAGTACAATAATATAAACTTCATACCAGTGAAGAAAAATTTAAATTCATTAATTCCTAACTCCTGTCAATAGATATTACCTTAAATGTGGAATTTAACCAGACAACTCCTTTGTGAAACCTCTTTTCCTACACTCCAACAATTGGATTATTTCTCAGGTGTTGAAATCCATCGCGGAAAAACAAAGAAAAAATAAAAAATTCACATAATCTCAAATTCAGAAATTTCAGTACAAAATGACATATCAACTACAGACTTGTAAAAAAAAAAAAATTGCTTACACACTTCAATTACAAAAGTTTTACAACTTTCACTAACATACTACGATACTAACATTTTTGTTATCTATTCTCAACCTCCATCTAATTTTTTAAAAAAATCTCTTCAATTTAGTTTTTACTTAAAGAGTTGTAAATAGGTTTTTATTATTATTTAGTTTACATTTATTTATTTATTTATTATGATATGCTTTGTTTTGAGATAGATCATTATAATGGCAATATATGTAGAAATAATTATGAATGTGTATTTATAAATAATGATACTTAAATTTTCTAGTTGTAAGTTAATTGTGTATTTTGTTTAAAAAAATGTTTTAAAATGTTTTATTATTATTATTATTATTATTATTATTATTATTATTATTATTATTATTATTATTATTATTATTATTATTATTATTATTATTATTATTATTATTATTTATTTATTTATTTATTTATTTATTTTTACTTAATAGATTGTTAAAATATTTTTTACGATATAGTAATTTTTATTATTGATTGACATTTGTTGCGTTATTTTTTTTTAAAAAAAAGTTTTAAAACTAATAATCAACAGTGCTGATCTTAAAAAATCTGCATGTGAAACATAACAATAGCCTAAAAGAAATTGCTAGTGGAAACGCTGGACATAATCGCATGGGGGGGAAGGGAACCCAAAGTGAAGAAGAATAAATAACTTTCGTTGTTCATTTCCCCAAATTCCTATTATAAATCTCATTACAATAA